>CM033795.1:12026975-12305660 GCA_019656835.1 Rhododendron ovatum
ACTGGTGATGCAACAACCAAATCACTGTTTGACAGAAATGCAGCATCTAAGTGGAAAGAAGATGTGCCATGTGATATATTTCAGGAAGCACGTAAGAACTTTGTCTTCAACTGCTAGAAGAAGCCACTGCAAGCATTGTACTTTTTGCATGCACACTTGCTGGATAGCAAAAGCCTAGAAGGCTAACCTTGAATGGTGAATAAAAATACTTACAGATTATTTAGCTCAAACATGCCGATAATATGCCCATAGATCTCAAGGGAGAATACTTCGAAGAGTTAAGAACCTTACAAAATCAAGAACCACCAAGTTAATTTTTGTTTCTGTGCTTTCTGCTAAGTGATCATGAACCGGAAAATATTAAACAAAACCAACTACAGAGGATTATCAAGGAAACAAAACTTAAAAGGATACATGGTTCACATTCCTTGTCAAAGATTGCTGCCTTCAAGAGTTGCAGGGACTGAAAAAAATTCAAACTGAATCATTAGTGCTAAGTTGCCAGATTAATCCAGTGCTGCACAAAGCACACATCAATAACAAGTTACAGCAATAGATGTTGCTTAATAAATAATTGGTCTAAGAGCACTTATCATACCCTTACAACTGCATGGAAAAGTGTATACATTTTAATTCATGCAAACCTATGTTATACATATGGATAATGCATGTTATTGTGGAGGGCGATACTTACATTGCAATACTAAGAAAAGAGAGATATGGATAATGCATGTTGTTGTGGAGGGCGATACTTATATTGCAATACTTAGAAAAGGGAGATACTCTAAGGCCGCAGAAAAGTCAATGAAGCAAACAGCAAATGTGTCAGCTTCCAACAAAATGGAGGTAGTTTGATGCGATGAACTTGTAGGCTATAAAAATGAGCTTTTCCCTTTTTCCGAACAAAGTTATGCGGAAGTTCACCAAAAACTCTGCATGACAGTACAGCATGAGGCCATATTAATAGCCTCTAGGTCATATTAGTGCAGGGACGAAAAGGCCAAAAAGAATCCCTGAATTCTTATGCTTTAGCTGGACATTGAACTAGACAGGTTTCAAAGGGGGCTTTTACATGTGAAACTAAACAACTCAGACAAGGCATAATTATGAAAATTCTATTATGCTTAATCAGTTAACTGAATGGGATAGCTCGGCACAAAGGTTAAGATTTAAAATGGAAGCATCAAATCTATTCTTGATTAGAGTGGAAGATTCCAGGTACAAAAATGAAGATGACATTATCTACCGTTGAGTATAGCAACATATCATTTGTATCCTCTACTTTATTTATCTACAAGAACCATCAAGATGGACATATTTTACCGTGAATGCCAGCTCTTTTATTTGCATCCTAAATGCAGCTTCGTCACAACCATCGACGTCATCTGGCAAAGCAATGCACTCCCACCACCTATTGACAAAGTGCAAGTTAGTGTCCCAGTTGTCATAATAAATGCCTTGCAGAAAAATGGATGCCTATTAAAAAGAATGTTTAGTGAACTTTTGTCACGGTTATTATGCCTTATTTGCTCAAGCGGGTTAAGTGCTATTGTGCCTTTTTTGCTCGAGTAGGTTAAGCGCTACTATGCCTTATTGCTCAAGTAGGCCAAGTGCTATTATGCCTTATTTGCTCAAGCTCTCTTTAGTGGGTCCAAGGTAAGCCACTTCCAAGTGAATACTGGTTAAAGCTGACTTGACGGTCTTCTTCCACCACAAACATCAAATCCACCTTGAGGCAAATGAATCAAAAAGCTTCCATCAAGTACATTCAATGTCAATGAAGTGATTCCATGGTGCTTGTAGTGGGCCGAACCGAGCAAGGTTTGGGCCAGACGAAATAGACCAGGCACACAATCCAGGTCGCATATAGGTCAAACCAGGCCTCGTTGGGCTGAGAGCTGGTATGGGTGTGGAGGCCTGGAGCTAGTTGTGTGGCCGGGCTGGCATTGGTCAGACCTGTGGCTCAGCAGCCAGGTTGGCTCAATGTGGATGCCAAGTGGCATTGCTTGGTGACAGGATTCTGTCTATGTGGCACTCGGTGTGTCATACATGACATCATTCAGATTGACGATTTTGGGTTCATCAGGCATGTGCCTACTACAAGCTTGGAGACCATAGTACAGCCTGTCTACAGAAGGTACATGATATATCCTTGTACGCTTTTACTATCTTACTGAGAGCTCTATACTTCTTCTCCTAGGAGTTGTGACTTAGGGGAGTGCCTTCCAGCTGCATACGGCCGATTAGGCACTAACTGGTGGTTGCTTTTAGGCCTAGGGACGTCAGGAGAGAGATCAGATCAGATTCAACATGTTTGGAAGAACCAGAGGAAGAATTGTATCACACTCCCACAGTGCCACAAGGCTACCACCATCTTCAAAGGGTTGCAACGTACTTCTTCTTGTAGCATCTACCTTATGGAATTACATCAGATCATGAAACTGCCAACCTATGCTAGTGCTACCAGTAACATGTTAAGTCAACAGTTACTAAGACAACCAAATGCAATATCGCAACAATTGTTTTACAACTGACATTAAATTGTGCTGTATGCATCCTGAAAGTTGTCCTTCCATGATCCTCTGTCAAGTTTGCAAAAGAATAACTTGGTTCTGTTGTGTTCCATAAATGGAGATCAAAGTACATTGGTGTCTTATTGCTGTAAGTACAGGAAGTTGTTTTGTACAACATAGAGCTCCACTCTTTATCATCTAGAGACTTAGGGTACAAAGATGACTTTGCTTATTAACTTTCTTCTACTACATTTTCTGTCGTCCTAAACAACATTTTGACCTTTTTATGAATCTCCTGATCCTCATACTGATGTGGCTTTGCTACATGCTTTTGCAAAGTTGTTGAACAGTTGAGGGCCTATAGGCTAGTAAAAGTTCACATGCTTCACATGAACCAAACCTATCCAAGCGTATTGCCTATTGCACACGCTTCATGAAGACAACAAATTCAAATAGCCATTACAAGTATGGTTTCAAGTTAAAGGAAATAAATTTACACGATCCTCAACAATCATCATATACTCATAGCCTAGTGTACCTGCCAGTGAAAGCATAGGACAAATTTTGCATGATAAACTAGTTAAAACTTCATATGCTGTGATTAAAAAAAGGAGGCAGCGCTAGCAATTACAACTACCTTATCTTGTATCCCATTGATACAGGCTTCCATGCCTCCGAAAGCAAAGAAAGATCAGAGTTGTCTGCAGTGCACTTGCCTTGGTCTTCAGGGTAAGATGCTTTTAACTTTCTGTATTTTAAAATGGTGAAAGAAACCACCTGTAAAAGAAAATCAACAAAGTTTGCTAACAGAAGATCACTATCGTATCATACATATGTAACAACAATAAATAGTTCTGAGGAACTGATTTCCATTGCGTGTCACAGTTACAAGTAGTCTGTAGTACCATTGTAAGCCAACTTTAATACTTGCCAGAGACTGGAAATGAGGATGCATCAGGTTTTTCGAAAGTTGCCTCCTTAAGGAGACAGAAGGGGCAATGACATGGAATGGTACTTGTTAGTTGTGTTGATTAATTACGTGACCGTGAAATGTTCCTTGCAAACATGAATAAGATGGCCCAAGCATACTATGCACTAATTTTGAGAGTCAAAATTTTCTTCTCAAACAGAGGCTGAACAAAGTAAGCGAGGTTAAATAATGGATTGCTTTCTTCATGATTTAGGCATTGACATCTTACCTTTTAGTAGACTGCAACCTATTCTCCTGGTATGAATAATGAAGGCCAATTGCCCCAGCGCAGAATGCAGAATGCAACAACTAAAAGCTTCATTAAGCCAATTTTAAGCTGAGGCCCTTGGGAAATGCTACTTGTGTCCAGATCCTAAATAATATTTGGTTTGTAGTTGTATAGGTCCATTATGGAGTATGTGTGGTAATCAGGTAAAAAGATTATCTAAAGTAGGAGATACTTACATACCTTAGCAGCAAGCAGAAAGATGTCATTCGTTTCTGGAGGAAAAGCAATGACAGAAAGGAAAAAACTCAATGAATCTGGCATAAGGAATATTCCTTAGCTGCAGCTAAGTACTGGTTTAGAGCCTTACCATTAGCATGTTGCAAAAATTTTAGTAGTGCCTCCTTATCAGATGATTTGGACCTCGCCCCCGTGCAAAGCAAAGAATGAAACAAATCCCAATCAGCCTCCGCACATAATTGGCTACAACAGTTTGGCAACAATAAAAGAAGTGATTCACTGAAATTATTGAATAATTGGTGTAAGTGAGAAAATGAAAAAGCTTTAAGCATACTAAGAGAGAGAAACTGCACCCTTGAAACAGCCATATAGAGGGGCAGGTTAAGTAGTATCAGTGGGTTTACTAATCCACATACAAATTACAATAGATAATCTAGTCTGATATATCATTCAAAACTACGTTTGCCAATCTAATGGCACGGGCAGTGCCGCTATTGCTCAATCAATCCTCTCGATTTTCACAGTCATAATATTATTAGGCCTTCGACTCAGACACCTCATCTTCGAGTGGACAGAATAACATTATCTGTTGTGTTTGTCAAATTATTGCAAATAAGTACATGTAAAATGATCCGCCTAATTATTTGAGTATTAGTTAAAACTTAAAATGGAGCCACCGAATCATCTTCTGTTTTGCACTTAATTGCAATCAGTTACTTAAAGCATCCTTCATTTCTAAAATCACTTTGTTTATTTGACAACATTATTAGAAGATTCCCAAAAGGGGAAATAGATTACAAACCTGAAAACCATAATCTTAATGCTGCTATACACACCCCTATTTCGGTGTGTAAAGTAGACACCCCCTTGAATCGCTTTGAATTCATAACATTTCATATAAAAATACACAACATTATAAGAATTGCATAAAAATTGCATAACATTTGTTTAAGAATTCATAACAGACAAATGTTATGAATTCAAAATAAATATTATGAAGTTATGTCCAAATATTATTAAAAAAAATGGTTAAGAATTCAAGACTGATGTCATAAATTTTTATGCAAAATGTTATGAGTTTAAGGAAATTGAAAGGGTGCATAATGTACACACTGAAATAGCGATGTACATTGTAGCATTTTCCCTAGAAGAAGAAGAAACATTCAAATTCTAGGAGCCTCTCAGGATCAATTCTACTGCTGTTTATTCCTAACAGTTAAGGTCGCAGCTTTCTAGAGCAATAAACTCTGATACAAAATTAGCGTTAGAAACAAAATTTGCTACTCAAAACCTGGTAAATAGAATTTGTTTTTGGTCAAGTAAGGGCAGGTATTATGAACCCTACCTGCAGTAGAAAGCTTCTCTACATCCACCAAGACAAGAAATAACTGACGGCAATGGGAACTGTTTAGAATAAGGCAGAACCAATTCACCATTCATCAGTGATTCCACGATTTCTTTAGGAAGAGGGGTTCCATATTTAGAACTAGTAGAAGCACATTCTTCCATGCTTGTGGTATCTTTAACATAAGAATCATCCTCACTGTCAGATGAATTGATCTGGCATGTCTTTTTTGGGATATGTGCTAATGTCTGCCTATCACATTCATTGTTTGCTGCAACCCCCAAATCTTGCAAATAGAGTTTCCTTCCAATCTGAACTTCTATGGTGCCAATGAAGCGGAAACAGAAACTACACACTAAACAGTCAATCTGCAGAACAACAAACAAAACAAAAGGAAACCTGAAAACCACAAGAGAGAAAAAACTAAGAAAGTAAATCCCAAGTTGATATCTTCAATTTCCAAAACCTTATTAGCAGAATGTTGAGAACCAGCAAGCATTTGGTCCTTTAAAACAAGGTCCCCTTCTCTGAAATCCACATCAGCATAGACACCTGCAGTTCACCATTTTCAATGCCAACATGAAATGTACATCAAGATAAAACCGTAAAAGGTAGTAGCATCACAATTCAAAAAACAAGACGAGTGACCATACTATGATTACCCTGCCTCTAAATTTGAAATTGCAAATTGGTCATAATTTACAAGAATTAGTAAGATTTCTATTCCTTCCAACATTCCTTCCTTGTTTAGCCATTACTACATTGTCCTATACGACCGTCTTTTTTTTTTTTCCTTTTTTCTTTTTTTGATACAATAGTACAAAAGGTATCTACTGGAAATAACCCCACCATTACTTGTTGCATTCAAATACAAGAAATGTGATCACCTCAAATTTGTAGTCCAATCTGTAGTGGGCCGGATTGTATGACTCGGACCAGGGCACCATGCTCGAGTTACGGCCGAGCTCAATGACCCGTAGATTCGTCTGGAAGCGGCAAACGATAAATGAGCTCTTAGGCTCGGTGCCGTAGCTCAGCATTTGGTCCGGCATTAACAGGGCTGATAGCCCATTCAATGCGATGCCGGTGCCAACAGGCGTCGGTCTAGTGTTCAGTCACTGGATTTGGCCTAATAAGGCATTGCCGACTCGCTCGTGTGCGAGTAACCGCCTTATCCAGAGTGACAAGTATGACATCATCCAAACAGTTGCCAAATGGAATAATCATGAGCGCACATGGGAATGACAGCTCATACACGAGGTTGTTACTGGCCTTATCTGCTACATCAGATGACGTTAGCCGACGCGTGCCAAGCACATGAACGTACTTGGGGAGCAAGTAAAAGGAGTTCTATAAAAGGGAAGCAAGATCAACTAAAGAGGTACTTGCTCTCCTACACTTAAAACCCTAGCCCTTTCCTACTTGCTCTGTACTCTCTCATCCGTACGCTGGAGGACCATCCCGGAGTCCTTCCAGTGTGGTTCTTTAGCCGTGCTGGCTTGTGCAGGTTAGGTGAAGATGCTAGGCTCGAACCATCTAACCCAAACACTAGAGAGGTGCTCCAACCGGTGAATCAGAGCCCCACACAATCCCATGCCTAATCGGGCCAATCAAATGGGCCACAAGAGTACAACAGTAAAACAATATAGTGACATACAATGAACTGCAGCATAAAGCAATTTGTCTATCCCCCTTCTATCTGAACTTGTACTTATCAACTTGTCAACTCCCATTAAGAATAGTCGCACTTCAACTAAAATTTGCACTACTAGTCTTCCATTCAGATAAAAACTTCAAAAAAAAAAAGCAGTTTTCTTTTACAAGTGTCAGAGCCAGCTAACACACACCTCGACTAATCTTAGGCCCGCTTTCACGACAAGAATCAAACAATGGGTATGCAACAAGCAAGTGGCAACTGGTCTTAAA
Organism: Rhododendron ovatum; assembly: GCA_019656835.1. NCBI lineage: Eukaryota > Viridiplantae > Streptophyta > Magnoliopsida > Ericales > Ericaceae > Rhododendron > Rhododendron ovatum. The sequence goes on from CM033795.1 coordinate 12,034,196, forward strand.
ATCTGCACGAAATCCTATGGTTGATGGTTCTCACCCCAACAGTTTGAAAGCAAAGCATAACAGGAGAATAAATACTAACCAAACAAAGAAATGGGTAGTCAACAGAGTAATTTACAGCTAACGGAAATATGTGAAAACATACCCTTGCCATGCGCCCCATTTTGTTTTACTTTGAGTCCAGTGCATCCTCTGGTTGTTATAAGCTGGTCGAAGTATTCCTGGGTTTTACAAAAAGGAAAAAATTGAAAACCTCTCTCGGCAAGATATATGCATAGTTCTGTACCAGATAGAGAGAGATTGCCTGAGCTTGATCAGAGGGAGGAGGTTGAAGAAGAGCGGAGATTTCGTCAGCGAAGTGGGCGTCGATTGGGCAAAACACAGTGTCCATTAGGAACTCCGGAAAGTTTCAGTGTGTGCAATTGTTGGTCTCCTGCGCCGGTCTCTCTAAGCCCAGTCTGACTTCACTTTCTGTTTTTTATTAAAAATTTTTGCTAGTTTTTTTTTTTAAGAAATTAGTCCTGACAACAAAATTCTAAAAAAAAATTTTATTTTCTAAATTTCCTGCACATTTTCCATTTTTGTCCAAAACTTTTGACAAAATACTTAAAAAATTCTCACTAAACATCTCTCTTTTATCTGCGGCAAACATCAATATGATAATTGAGACGTAGTATTTCTTGGTTTTAGTGCCTTTTTTTGGTTAAAATTTTGAGATTAATCATCCCTCAGTACGATAGAGTTTTATAAAGTATGAAATCATAAGCCGAAATTTCAAAAATTCTGAAAAGATTGAATGAACAAATATTTAGTGCATTTTTTGTTGGTTCAATCAAAGCCAGCCCCGGAATAAGCCTCACATGACCTCGGTTTTGGATAACCTCTGCCATGGAGCAACAAGAAATAAAATAAATTCCGTAAATTCAATAAAAAAAATTAGAAGCCCCAAAAAAAAAAAAGGCAACCCTCACCGTGGGAAAGTTGTTCTTTTTGAATTGGGAAAATTTCAAAAGAGCACCTGACTTTTTACACAAATCATGCATAGGCACCTGACCTTTTAATATTATCAAAAAAACACCGGACCTATTTAAAAACTCATCAATTTTTCATTCGCCGTTAACTTCCATCCAAAAACATATGGAAAATGTTGAAATAGCCTACACCTGGCCATTTGGAGGGAAACCAATATACATTTTGGAAAAAAAAAAACACATTACTCTACTGATTTCTCCCGCCAAAACCCACCTGTAGGGCCATGGAGTTCCAATGGTTTGTTATGGGAATAATGCTTATAAGACTTCATCTTGGTTATTGTAACTGTTTGTACTTTGAACAGGTTATTGCACATTTTAGGGATCAAATTTGTGTGCCATTTTTTTCTGCAGAGCTTGAGATTGTGTGAGGCAAATGAAGGAGAAGTTCGGAGATGTTTGGGGATTTTCGAACAGGAGGCGGGGGGGCTGCTGCCCCAAGGGGGCAGCAGCGTGCTGCTGTCCCGGCTTTCCGGGCTCGCTCCGGTCTCGCTCCGATGATCTGAAACGTTCACTTTGTAGAGCTCGTCGAGTAGAATAACCATGCAAAAAATCAGCTTAATTGGATATCATTAAGTATCTAATCGGAATCTTTTTATCTTAAAAAGAATGGATCCGAAACACTGGATCAAATCCATTGTAACCCATGGACCGAGAGTTATATGGGCTCCGATCAAGCAGTTAATGATATCCAATTAAACTGATTTTTTGCATGGTTATTCTACTCGACGAGCTCTACAAAGTGAACGTTTCAGATCATCGGAGCGAGACCGGAACGAGCCCGGAAAGCCGGGACAGCAGCACGCTGCTGCCCCCTTGGGGCAGCAGCCCCCCCGCCTCCTTTGGAACATCCCCATTCAACTTAACTTTTTCTATAACTTTTAGTTTTGTTCTTATTTGAATTTTTTCCGTATTTCTTAGTTTTGCGCCACACTTTTTTTTGTTTTTTGATTCGTCTCGTCAAGAAGAATAAAAAAGTAATTTATATATGTATATATATATATACCCAAATATTTTGGGAAATAGTCAATTTTTTTTTTTTTTACTTAAAAGGGGGTATTTCTTAAAATATTTGGGTAAAAGTAAAAAATAAAATATACTTTTTTGATTCGTCTTGTAGAGATGAATCAATAAGTCAAAAGATTGGCGCAAAACTAACAAACGCAAAAAAAAGAAAGAAAAACTAAACTAAAAGTTATAGAAAATAGTTGTTATTGTAACTCTATGGCCCCACAGGTGAGTTTTGGCGGGAGAAATCAGTGAAGTAATGTGTTTTTTCCTCAAAATGTATATTGGTTTCCCTCCAAATGGCTAGGTTTAGGCCATTTGAGCATTTCCGTCTATTTTTGGATGGGAAGTTAACAGCAGATGAAAAATTGATGAGTTTTTAAATAGGTCAGGTATTTTTTTGATAATATTAAAAAGTCATGTGTCTATGCGTAATTTGTGTGAAAGGTTGGGTGCTATTTTGAAATTTTCCCTTTTGAATCAAATCGTGCTAAAAAAAACAATACAACCGAAGTTATATTTATATTATGATTTTTTGATATAATTCAAGCTACAAACACAATATGTAACCTTGATTTTTGCTTTTTTTTTTTGACTTGTCCATATTTTTTTATTTTTATGACTAATAAGTAGACAGTCAAGCTTGTGGTCCTCGGTCGGGCTTGAATAACCCAACCATCGGGAACAACACTAGGTTTCGTTCACAATTTTTATTCAAGGAATGATCTATCCATGAAACGTTTAGTACAAATCTAACAAAATTAGAAGGGCGAAGCGAGATAGGTAGGCTACCGCAAGGAAGACAAGAGCAGGCAAGTTCTGTGCATTTTTCCTCATCTGATCGGATCTGTTCTGTTCATTAACTTCATTTGATCTAAGAAACTTCTTCCCTCTTTTTTCCACCACTCTCTCTCTCAACACTGGAAAATTATTCATTGCCCCGGGGGTAAGAACACGACAACATGTGGTGCCCCAACCCCTCTCTCTACCATACATTTGTGTGAACCCCACAACGTGTGTAGAACTCATACAAATGTGTGATGAAAAGAAGTGTAACCCCTCTCTCTACCATACATTTGTGTGAACCCCACAACGTGTGTAGTACTCATACAAATGTGTGATGAAAAGAAGTGTAAGGCACCACATGTCCTTGCCCCAGGGGCACAACATATCACCCTCCCCAGCCTCCATCACTCACCATCATGACAACCATGTGTAACTGCACTGGCACCACCCGAATCCAAATCCTTGTATTATACTGATTCTTGACCAGGCAATGAAATCCTAGCAATCGAACAGCGAAAGAATGGCCGATCAAAAAAAAGAGAAAAAACAGGGAAAGAAAGGTTAGCATCACTAACACTAATCACTCAATAAGGATAATCATCAGCAGATGCTGATTGCAGCCTGAACAACTTTGCAGGAACTGGTGAGGTCCAAAATATTACAAGTTCTTTGGTTCAAATACAATCAAAAGAAAGCAGAAGAAATACAACACAAGCCGATTCCGGCACTAGAACTTAATTTTGTATGTATCTCAACCATAAGCAATGGACTCTGACAAATTTCTAACTTTCCAAGAGAAGACAAATCATCAAAATATCATGCTTAAATTGCCTACATATAGACATATACTTAACTGGGATGAAGCCGTTCAAAAAAAAAAATTTAACTGGGATGAAATCCAGACAACCATCTTTAACAGTAAATGTTGGTTAAATGTAAGATAATCTATTTCACAAAGCCGAAGATGGAACTTTTTTGCTTGAATTAGCGAAGTATTGCACTTTCAGTGTCTCATCCAAGAATCAAAACCTGTTAAATAACACACAGAACATTGAGCTGGACATTAGGTGTGAACGTTTTTTCAACCCAAAGAAAAAACAAACAATACCATTTGTTCACAAAAGATACCTACATCCTTTAAAGGTTTTGCGGTCAAACACATCCAAAGAACTGCTCCAAGGATGGCGAGCTGAAAACATTAGCAGCAACTCGCTCGGGTTTGATGGGTGAAATGTGAAGTTGATATTTGATGAACCTCTGCAATAGGTCAACAAAAGAGCAAGAGAAAAAGTCAGTAGCCACCATAATATGTAGCAAACTAAATATTGGCGGACTCCCTACGGGAATCTACAGAATGTGGGTTCTTGAAATAGTACAAATACAAAATGTAAAACATCAATGTGATCTCTTCAACATGGGTTGACAAGCATCGTATACATCAAATCTCGATAATTCCACAACCGACATGGTACAAACAGGGATACCACATACTACCTACATCCACAATTCCACACATTGCTTCTACGTAAACAAGGAACTCTTCATGGAAAGGATACAATGACATTTACCAGAGTCCCTTCACATCAATGAAAATCTTGCCATTAAATTGAAACTGGTGGAGGAATTTTGCAAACTCAAAATTTACTGTTTGACATTTCAATGCTAATGCTGTCGTGCCAAGTTGATCAAACAATTAGGCAGTAATAGAGTTACATTTCACTTTCATGTTTCCCTCCACTTATCTTTTCCCTTTTCCTTGGGATGTAAGGTTCTATCTGCAAGGAATCATTGTCAAATTTTGTGCAATATGTCTCCTTGATCATGATTTATCAAAATAAACTATCCCCTTATATATGAAGAGAAAAATATCAACTTGATCATGGTGTTTTGATGTTCTCTACGGAATTTTGTAGTCAAGATTTCTTCTCATTATTTCTCTAATAAGTTAGTATGTTGAAACTTGAATCTGTATGATTCAAGAAATAATAGGCAGTTTAATAACTGCACTGTAAGAGAATTTGCAATTTACCGCTAGCTGGGAGACGATTTCGAAGCTTGACTCAATATGCCAATCTGGCTCCAGTTGCCTAACAAAAGATGTCCGGCCATTCTCTATGCTACAAAAGAGAACCTGGGGATGCATTGGGTAAGTGAGAAGACAATATATAGCGAAAAAAGAGAGGAAAAAATGCATATGTACAAAAAAATAAATGCTAAGTTCCTCGTACCAGCTACCTTATTCATTCAACCCAGCATCAATCTACCAGGGTTTTCTAACGAGGAGAAGGACTTATCAATTAAATGAGGATTCAACAGAGAGTGTCGGGATCTTATATCTCAAACTTTTAACTACGAGAACACAAACTTACAATCACAACACAATTTATCTTATGATTTTTCGCCCTATCTGAAGAGTGACTAAGTTAGACTTCCTTTTCAAAAAAATTTGGAAAAGCTCAACAAAAACCAAAGACTAAAATTTTAAACAGATCATAATTTATAGCGTCAGAAGAGGAGCAGCAAATCTTATTTGAAGCATTCAATCTATCACTGTATTACCACCATGTTCCTTGTCCATACTCTCTTAGCAACCGGGATAAATGTGAAGAGGTGATACAAAGCACATGCACAGTGAGGACTAAGGACCTATGTTACACAGACACGGGTATGTGAATCGGGTGCGGGTACATATCTAAGGGTCAGACACCTCAAAACTGAAAAAAGAGGATCCAGGGATATGTATCCGAATTTGGATACGGGTACAGGGATCCGCTAAATATATATATATATATAGGAATTTTTATATTATTTATAGAAATATAAAAATTATCTTACTTTATACAGTACTAATTTGAGATTAATTTATCTCATAAATAACAAAACATGTCATATATCATGTTTTAATGGGCCAGAAAAAAAAAAAAAAAAAAGCCTTATAACAAGTTTTGGTCCAAGACAAAATTAAAGATGCAACATTACACATTCTTATTAGTGACCCAAGCCCACATAGGCCCAAGACCTACAAATAAAATAGTAGATAGGCCCACACCGAGTAATTAAAGAATTAACCCTAAAGAGTCTTCAGCAGTGAGGTCTACTCCACGTAACCAAGTCTTGTCAACGCCCAAGTTGAAGCTGCTCTTGCCAAAGCTCTTTAACCAGCTCCTCAAGGACAGGAAAGATAGATTCGATTATACTCCTATCAGTGCAACGGCCGCTTTCTCCCTACCTGGTCTCAGCCCACCCTGTCTCTCGTCTTCTTCTTCTTCGTCAGATCGACGGCGACGCAGATGCAGCAGCAGGCTCTCTCTCTCTCTCTCTCTCTCTCTCTCTCTCTCTCTCTCTCTCTCTCTCTCTCTCTCTCTCTCTCTCTCTCTCCCTTTCTTCTTATTAACGTGTCCGAATTTTCTTGGACGAATCCGGTGTGGATCCCACACCCGCACCCGTGTCGTGTCGTGTTGTGTCGACACAGGTACTCCAGCCAAAATCACGGATCCATGTATCACAGGTGAGGACTGAGGAGTGCCATTGCAAGACTCAACTATTCTCCTCAAAGAAGCACGGAGACAGACATGGTACACGACGCAAAACGACACGGACACATGTGCACCAAAATTTGACAGAAAATTAGGACATGGACCTGTTAAGGCATAAGTTGAATATAAATATATTTGTACACATTCAAAATATGACCTTTTGCTTTTATATTGGCAATTGGAATAGATACATTACTAAAGATAGATATTTTACGTATATCAAATTCCTATCTAAGCAATACTGGTTATATCAGATTAAGAATGTCATAATCAATATTAGCATCATGATGATGTTAAAACAACAAAGTCCCCTAAATAACTATTTAAGACTTGGCATCCACACGGACCACACCTGCTTTTAGGTATTGCAGTTTGACCTCCTAAGGTGTCCAGAGCTTGTCCTAATTAGTCCCCTGACCAAACAGTATACTTCATCTCAAAATTCTAGTCCCTTTTGGCAGTACCGACTTTTAAGGGAACATGCATTTATTGCACTCATACTCAAATCAAAAGGTATTCCAACACTGCACTTTTTATCCCACCCTTTTAAAAGTATTTATGACCATTTAAGGAATGATGTTGGAAGGTTAAGAAGTTTTATTCTTGGACTTTCCAAATTGAACATGCATTTTGAGATATCCCAAATAAGAAAGATGGACTGACGGAATGACAAATAATGTCAATATAGGATACATAGTGGTTGGGGTGTAAACGAGCCGAGCCAAGCTTCGTAGTGTTCAAGCTTGGCACTCGAGCTTGAGCTTGGCTCGTTACAAATGAGCCGAGCTTGGCTAATTTACTTAACGAGCCCCTTTAAACGAGCTGAGCTTTTGCAAGCCGAGCCGAGCTCATTTACTAAACGGGTTGAGCCGAGCCATGAGCTACTCGTGAGCACCTCGGTTTGTTTGTAGCCCTACACAGTGGGGCATTCATTATTATTTTATAATCTTCTATACTAAAATATATGATCAATCATACACTGGACAATGCCTATGTCTAACATTTATTTAATAGAGATATGATCTGTCCAAACGTTTTCTCGGCAGCTATGGCAGGCCACCTTTACTTTTGGTCTCTGCAGGCCTGGGACTCATCCAAACATATCCTATTGTTCAAGGTTGCATTAACAGATTGCTAAGGTACTACTTTTTACAAATCTTGGGAGTATCTGGAAGACAAGAATCTACACATTTTCAGTGCTCGTAACTGTAATTTCCAAGAGTCAAGGGTGGTTAGTTTTTTAGGGCTAAGACTTCATGTTTTGGCAGAGCTTTATCTTGGTTCATTAGTCTTAGCTTTATCTGAACCTCAATTTACAGAGTCAATTAAAATGCTTTACCCAAGGGTATCTTGCACCATTGAGAGGGTTCGAATGCATGCAAATTTACATTCAAGGTACAATTGTATTCAGAACTATAGGGTCAATTGGGGATTAGCTACTACCCAAACTAGATCAATGGTAAGTTCTTCTACTCCAATGAAAGAGCTGGAATAGCCTTTCCTGTATGAGAGGAACAACTTCACACAAATATATCCTATGCCGACATCGCTTGTTTCATTGGCAATCAGTAGTAAAGAAATTATAATTTCTGGCATGTCACTTGATAATGGAAGAGGAAAAATGACTCTAAACCAAGCTAAGAAGTATCACATCTCCAATGATATTAATTGGAAATATGAACGGTAATATTCCAAAATACTACCAGAAATCAATACAAAAATTACCTTATCTTTGACCAAGCCACCAGATGTAAAAACCCCAGCATCTTCTAAAGCAAGGAGAACGTTTCTCTGCATGAAAATGTGTTATCCGTGAAAATAAGGATTTTTTTTATTGCAATTGACGAGTACGGACCAAATGAAAATCACAACAAAGAACTGGTGCAAAAATTAAATTATGTCAAGCTACTAATGGTGAAAAAAGGATCCTTGAAGCCGAACATAACATGCTAGGGGATGAGCTTAATTTGGTTTGGTTTGCCAATGGTACGAGCATGCAGCATAGACTAAGAAATCATCAAGCAGGCTATGCTACCAAAAGGCAATGCTTATCGAACGTACGGATGAGGCAAGCTATGCTTGATGAATTAGCCTCCAAATGCTAGATGCAATAGCAAATATGTTGTATAGCCATAAATATGTCTAAGCTTGTCATTTACATGACTTCAATACAAAGTATGAACAAGACTCCCACTACGACACCTTAGAATTCATCCACAAGAAATGAAATGTAAACACACCAATCGTTTTGAGCATTTGATGTCATATTCACTTCTCCTACGAATTCAAACTAATCGGGAAATTGTTAACTGTAATCGAGTGACCAATAAGTCAGCCAAACAACAAATTACATAGTGAGAAAAGAGGATGATTAAAAAGAATGTGGCAATGTGCGCAGCAACTATTTCCAGAGGAATACATGCATGGCTTGCTAAGGCACGATAAAGCACATGTCATACAACACATATCAGCAATACAAAAAAAACAATGACTAATAGACAAAATGAACAAGAAGACAGTTTTAACTCACTTCACTTTCATCATCCAGAACTCTTTCCATGAGATAAAGATCACAGAATTTTGTAATCTCCAGCAGTACTTCCAGCACAGATGATCTCACAGTCGCTTGTTTCTGCCCAGAACAAGATAACCACAATGTCAATCATCTGTAATTCATGCAGCAACATTATTTTACGCAGAATGTCACACCTGAAGCTCCTCTGGACTGGTTTCCTCAAGGATTACACCAAGCAACCGGCATGTTACCTAGAATCAAAATTAAACCAAAAGTGATTCATAAGTCGTACAATTGAAATACGTTCATATAGAGGAGCCTTCCTCAATTGAGAAATTAGATAATAATGCAGGAAATAACACTTGAACCAACAAAGGCGAGTCCAAATAATAACCAATAACACTTTGATTTCAGAAAAGGATAGCGTTGTAAAGATTTAGTACTCCAAAATTTTCATTCAGGAACCTCAATTCCAAATATGCTTTTAGTACTATTAAACTTTGTAAACCAGCAGTAACAAATGCTTGAACGCCTAAGAAGCACTGAAACATCTAAGAGTGGGGTGTGTCTTGTGACTCCTGTAGGAACCAAAACAACACAAATTGGACATTCTCAAGATATGTCAGACAACCGTCTGAATTACTCAAACCAAAATTTTACTTTTTGAGAGCCAGATACACATTGAACACTTGAGGGACACACATGGCACTTAGACACAGACCAAAACGGGACAACAGTTTGAAAAAACAAGTTACTATGATAAAGCAAGAGACATGGAGATTTGTTAGTATTCAACACTTGTCCTTCAGGCTTTAGTTGTAGGAAATAGGAATGTTGTGCTAAGACTTAAGATGTTATATGCCACCTTGGTTGAACAATTTTTCCTGAAATAGATGAAACACAACTTTTGTGCATAAAATATAAATGATTACATCATGGAAAGTGTGATAAGTTGCACTTTGTAGTTTTTATAAACACACTTGTCTATCGTCATAGCCACAAACATATATCAAGGGAAAATCCATAAAATCCATATTTTCGTCATGGCCTTAGCCTGTGATGTCCTTTACTTATTTTAGATTGGCATGTTGGCATGTCCATGTCATGTCCTTCTGGGATCAAGTGACTGTGTGTGCGCTTGAACATCTTTCACTCCAAAAAATACAAGGAATTAAAGGATAACATTTTACATTTCTGACTTGAGAATATAACAATGATGTTGAATATAATTTGCCATAATGAACTGAACTTATCCAAACTCATCAAACTCTAGCATCATTTGAAAATGACCAATTCAGTAGGAAAACTGAGTACTGAGATCATTGACTCGCGCAATATGTCAGGTTCATACTCAAGCCAAGAAAACTGACATACTGTGATCTCATAAAAGAATTCACACTCTAGTGGTTGAGAAAAGTATCAAACTTCCTCTTACAAAAAGAACAAAAACGATTTGGACAGTAGAAGTATAACATCATATTTAATAAACAACCTATCTTTACAAAGTAACAACATTACAAGCAGAACTAAACACGCAGGGCATGCACCAAATAATGGCACACGTGCACAAACAAATTACCTTCCTTCCATCAATTAGCTTCTGTCTAACTACTTGTCCTAAAGTTGGCTGCAGGGGAGAAGAAGACAGTTAAACACGAGTTAAATAACAGTCAAGCAATTTACAACTCAAAAGTGAATAGAAACAAGTAACCTTTATGGGCTGGAACAACTCATCAATAACATTGTGTACTCTTGAATCTTCTGCAGATGTCAAATTTGCATTTGAATAAGTACTTAAGCCAGAACTACTAGGAATAGGAGTCTGACGTTCGGGTTGCCTTCTTTGAGGTCCACTAGGTGTTCTCAAAAGATTCCAGGTAAAGAGTATTGCAAGGGCAAGTCCTGCTAAAGCCACAATAGATTGTGAATCCTGCAACCAATTGCAAAGAAGTAAAAAGCATCATAATGCAGCAAATGCAGACTATCCACAACTAGAATAAGTTGCATCATCTATGCATGGCTATTTACTTCCTAACAATAAGTTTTCAATACTATACACTGAAAAGGTTAGGATCCACAGGGCAAATGTGGTAGAATTTGTGTAGCTAACTTAGTGTTTGGCAGCCAATTATTTTTTCGATTTTGGATTGTTGATATTTGTTCGGATTATAACCAGAATATGTGGACGTGTTTGGATGATAATGGGCTGCATTCGGCTCTAACGTTTGTCTCAATCTAGAACCACAAAAGAACTTAACTGTTGTGAGTTGTGCTGGCCAAATTCAAAAGTAGAATTTACTCATAGAAATAAGAATAGATATGGCCTTAAAAAGACCATTATGGAAACTGGATCACTGTTATAGGAGTAACTTTAAAAATGGACATGTCGATTTCATGGTTCATGCCGATGTTTGGCCGCCTTCTGTGCAAATTGATGGTTGATACTTGAAGACAGGTCTTCTGTTTCGTGGTCAGTGGTGAAACTTCCAAGTGTGGGTATGCGGAAGGACTGCACGACGTCGCACTTACCCCTGGACCCATAACCCTTCATAGGACAAGGGAGTCCTTTACGAACCATATCCTTCCTCATTCCAAACATGCCACTCCATGTCTCTACCCAAGGACTCCTCCATGAAGCCTTCACACTACTACTAATACTCTTCTCATGAAATCTCTTATTTACCTAAACACTAAACATGGCTCCATTGAGCCTGGCAACTTCACAACTGACAACAGCCCAGGTAGGAGCAAGGTCTAGGTATCTTGCTCAGGACCAAATGACACGGGTGGTTTAGAGGCTAGAGCAGAAGGATTGTCAAGACTCATCCTCCAGAAGGGGAGCCCCGCATCGACCGGTCATAGAATCGGGGGGGGGGGGGGGGGGTTTGTTGACCAACATCTAATGCCTTCGAAAATATATCACAAACATCTCTTGTCATCTAGGAGTCCGTATCATACCCACCGTCTGACGAAGTTCTGTAATGCGGGTCTCCACATATCACTTAAATTACGGCTTTGGAACTCACGAGACAGAGCTCAAGTTTCGCATGTAGTACTCAAAGAAGAGCCTTGTCAATGACCATTCTGCCCACAAATGAGGATAAAGCTTGACATCTGACTTCCTTCCTATCCAAGGTTTCTAGACTGCATAAAGATGGCTAGAAATGATAAGAAACAACTGTGCTAGACAGGAGAGGCGTTCTCTCAAGTTCAACTAGAAAAAGTGCCACGACTACGAGTCTACGAGGACCATAATGAACTCGGACATAAAAATTCTAAGTTATTGTCCAAATGGAGTAAGTATGAATAACGATTTGTTTTTCTCCGTCGTGGTATGCATTTTGTGTGTAATTCACTAAAACATATGGCCTCAGCTGTAACATTTCAATCAGTAGCCAACCTGAAAATGATAAGAAGGAGCCTTGTTTGCTTATTCTTTTCTAGTTTGTTTACTTTTCCAGGCTGAAATTTGACTTAGAAAAACATTAACACACCTCCCCTTCGGTTCCAATATGTTTGGGCCAATCAGTTGAAAACATTAATTCAGGAACATCAAACACAAAGTTCCAACCTTCAATTCCTTCCCAATTTCTCATAAATTTTACTTCACTTGGTTCACACGCTATTCTGTTTCATTATCACGTAATACCAATGCATTAGTGAAATTCACTTTGACACCAGAAATCACTCAGATCCGCGATACAACCAATACAACATTTATATAGATACAAAATGCGTACGTAAATTGAAGAGAGAGAGAGAGAGAGAGAGAGAGAGAGAGAGAGAGAGAGGAACGAACGAGACTGTCGAGGGAGAGAGAGAAGAGACTGGAGAGCTTGATAGTGAGGTAATCAGCAATTCGCTTGACCAGCTGTACTAAATCTTCCTTGGAGTAATCAGCCATGGCCGAAAGAAGTAATCAGTCTTAGATCTTGCCGTCCACCGACGGGAGAGAGAGAGAGAGAGAGAGAGAGAGAGAGAGAATTTGTCTTTGCACGTTCTTTTTGGTCGTGTTTCGGCAACGAGGGAAAGTCGAGGGTATATCGGATGGAGGTGTATCGCGCAGTCTAAAAAACAACGATTCGGGAAAGTAGTGGTATAATTAATTAATACTCTTCATTGATCGAAGCTTCCTACGAAAATTCTACTTCTAGGGGGCTCGAGATCTTCTGTCTCCATATGCTGTCCCCATATGCTGTTCTCATCTTCCTCACGCTGCCACGTGTTCTACTTTAATCCCAACCTTCCGTTGAACCCCTCTCTCACTCTTCCCTCCCTAGCGAACCTGTCTGTAATCTCCCGCTTTGCCACTCATCGTCGTCCGCTAATTTCCACGATGCTATCACCCTTCCTCAACATCACAATTTACTGCACCAGAGCATTAACTTCGTTGATCATAAACAACACCATTTCCTTTCTCGTCTTTTTTTTCCACAAGTTTCAACTTTACCGTTCCCTAATTTCATACAGACTTAATGTAAAGAATTTTCAACACCAAATACCTATTTCGGCCTTCCCCCACCCCCGCATTGCCTTCGTCATCGAATTCAAAGAATTTTTTTTAAAAAAAATGTAATTTCGAAGTCAAAAATTATATATTTAAGCAAATAATTTTTCTACTAATATGAATCTTATTTGATAGATTTCATTGAAATCTTTTAAACGATGCAAAAAAAATTAAAAAATTATTTTTTATTTTCTTTATATTTAAATTTAAAATTATTTTCTTCTTATTTTGGAAGAAAGCGTAGCGAGGCGGATCCAATTACCCTCAGTTCCTTTTTTAACTATGATGACATGAGATGGAACATGAAGAAAAAGCCCCCGAAGTCGTTGATTTTCTCAGCAAACATCGCATTTGCCATCGTTGCGGTGTTCGATGGAGAAATCGAGGTGATTAATTAATTTCGTGGCAGGAAGCTGGTGATGTCGTGGAAGTTTGTTGGAGATGGACTGCAGAGGAAGAGAGGGGTTTAGTTCCACAGGAGTACTAGGAGCAAAAAAATATTCTTAAAGTGTACATAAATAGTTCAGATTTACTGTGCAGTGCATCTGAACCTTTCATATATACTTTAAGGATATTTTCTTTGTCCATTTTCTTTACACTCACTATTTCTCATAGTTCAACGGAGGGTCGAGATTAAAGTAGGACACGTGGCAGCATGAGGGAGATGGGGAACAGTATATGGGGACAGAGGATGTCAATCCCCCTTCTAGAGTTACGAATCAACAAAATTTGAGCACACTAGTTAAATAAGGTTGGTTGGTGGATTTGATTTTTATGCAATTGACTAGGTTCGAATATTGGGATTAGACTATAAGAAATTAATTTCTCATAAACTCCTTAGCCACGGTGTGGATGGTCTGTCTTTGACAACCGGTGAAGAAATTAGTTGAGATGCGCCTAAATTATTTTGGACACCTTTGATTATTGAAAAAAAAAAAAAACAGAGACAAAATTTGTCCATGTTTCCAGTCTTTCTTTTTAAGTTTTTAATATGATGTTTGCATGTCACCCACTTGCTTTATTGAGTATACACTAATAGTGTTCTATACGGTCTCTTTTTATTTTTATAATTGGATTGTTTGGATAGTTTACATGCACTTTGATTAATCTTATAATACCTTCCCACGCAATGAATTAAAGTCAAGTCCCAGTTCCATATGAATTAGCCCAAAGAGTTTGATAGCATTTGAAAAGTTTTAACTTTTAAACTTAATACCCGTTCAATTTGGTACCACCGGATGTGATCGGCATCTACACTCCAATCCCGCTTTTAGACCCCAAACATTACGGGATACAATACGAGGGGATTGAGGGAGGCTTGGGTGGAATTCTCGAATTCAGGAGGGAATTTTTTTTTTCTTGAGTTCAAGTTATTTGATGGAGACATTGGATACGGTAGGTTTCTCTGCATTCCTAACAAAAAAGTGGTGAACTTATTTCCCCACAATTAAGATGTTACCCAGAATAGCTCGTAGGAAGGAGATAGTGAACTTTGCGGATATGCTCGAAGCAAGGCTTTGTACATGGAAATCACACTGTATAAGGTTGATGCCTGCATAATTATAAAAAGTTGAGATGAATGCGCCAAAGAGCATAATTTGGAAGCTATGGATGTGATCAAGTTTCCGGCTCAGCTGTCACACAGGAAATACTTCCTTATCGAATATGTGAGAAATAAGGAAAGTGGGTCTGATCCGAGTCAATAGTGTTAAGAGTTATCATTGACTCTCCAGAAGTCTCCGAATGCTCCCGAAATATTATTTCGGATTGCATTAGAATCGTCCACATTGCTCCGAAATATTACAGATTCCACTAGAAGGTTCTGGATCTTAATGGAATGTCTCGGGTTATGCTAGAATTTTTCAGATTCTACTAGATCTTCTAGAATATGATAGAATGGTTTAGGTCTCTCTAGAAAGTCTTACAATTATTCTAGGGTTAAACTATTCTATAAGTTCATTGGCTCCCTGTAAATAGGAGATGATGGCTCCATATTTTGCAAGTGTGATGAGAGCACAAAGTGTAAGTGTGCAAGTGGGAGACACTCAAGAGTAAGTGTAACAGGGAGTGAGTGGAGGCATAAACTCTAGGGTGGGAGTGAAGTGTCAAGCGTGAGTATACTTTGTAATCTTATATTGCTAGAACTACTTTTTCAACTTTTGAAACTAGTTATAGTACTATTGAAACAGTGTTCTCATTGGTGGAACTGCTGAAGAAAGTGTAATTTGATGACTTTTTGGCAAGATGGACCAGTCTTTGACGGTAATCTTGGAATGCATGACATTTCTCTTATCTCCAATTGATCATTAATGCAGACCTTCCATCTTCCATCTAGACAAGCATCGGCATCTCACTGAGGGAATTCCAAAACCCGACATATGATCGTACTAATCAAACCCTTTTCAAATTATAATATTAACTTGATTAATAATATAGTTTGGTTATGCTTTTCGAAAACTACTTACAACAAGCAATGCGAATTCCTCTAATTATGCATATATGACTTTTAATTAACTTCGCAGATTTATGGAGTGCTAATCACTGTTAGTTTGGGAATGGCGGCAAGGTATTTGAAGGTTGTAGGTCCAAAGGAAGACCCTCTAGCTCTGGTTCCATATTCACATCATTCTTCTACTCCTTGAATATTAATTTACTCGAAAAGCGGGCTCTACCTTCACATCAAGTGCTATGTTGTTTGTCATCCTTGCCACATGGGAATTGGAATCACTTTTTTCTGCCTTGGACTACTTCGGGTATCCAAAATCATCATACTCAAGTACTACCAATTTTGAACAATTTCACTCTAATTGTATTGTGCTAACCAAAGTTCTTTTACTCTCTTTTTTGATAGGTCTCTATTCAGTTTTGAGGCCGGTCAAAGACTATAAGTATATGTATCTTTGGAGTTGGTTTCACCATCTCATAGGATACATGGTCCTCTTGAACTTCCCCAATATGGGTAGGCTTCGACATTCATCTCCAGGTAATGATACCGTCGACAAATATATCAGAAGTTCATAAGAAAGTCGTACAAGATGGAAATTAATGGAGCAAATGAAGCCACTACAACCGGTACAAGAGAAGGTTCCAAAGTGTAGATCAATTGCTGATGAAAAACAAAAAGTGTAGATCAATCCTATAGGTAGTTTGGCAGTGTTTATGCATGGAAAAAATTTAGCGGATATGTCTGGTTGAAAAACATAGTCTTGTGTAAGTATTGAAATGATAAAGAAATAGACATTTTTTCTTCTATATTATTTCAAAATGGAAGTTCTAATCTATAGGCTATTGAGTAAATAAGGGAATTAACAAAGATAAATTTGACCTTAAAAATGGGACAATCAAATGGGCAATAATGATTTTATGTGGCGAGGCAAATAAAACCATAGCCACCAATGTAAAAACCCTCATTGTTGTATACTGTGGGATCTTATCTGATTCTTGTCACAAAAACCATGGCCGTCAATGTAAATACCGTCATTATTGTATACTGTGGGATGGATCTTATCTGATTCTTGGTTTTCGCATACCATCTCTTTGAGAGTGCTTTTTCTACGACAAGCTGAACTCTTTTTTTGGAGTTTTGATAGTTTATGTGTTGTTATTAGTTGACTAATAGTACGAAAGAGGGCATCCGACATGTATATATAATACAAAAATTCACATAAAGTATACTCCTACTTATTCTTGCAAGTAACGTTGCTGAGCAATCGTAATGTACAAAGAAGAAGATAAAAACACCTGATCGTAAAAGGAGAACTGGACGAGAATGACATTTTAGTATTGAACTTTAGCTTAATTCTCAACATTTGTTTGTTCTTCTATATTCATGAATATTGATTTTATTTTCTAATGACATCTCTTCCACAATGTAACTTTTGTCGGACTATTTTCTTTTGTTATTAAAACCTACATAAAACCCAAACACAATTGGTACACAATGAATTATGGAGTGTCGTTGAAACAATAAAAGCTCAAATATTAGGCCCACCAACTGGACCGATTGACGAAGGAGCGAATTTATAGTCGCAAATTTGATTGAATGGGTCATGGAATGTGGTCTTCATAATGATGGTCATGGAATATGATCTTCATAACAAAGTCGTTACTGCATCTTAATTTTATTGACTCCTATCTCATTTGAGACTACCTGCTCCAAACAAAATTACAATGCCAACGGACGGGTAAGAAAAGGTACCACGTGCAATGCATGTGGCAAAATCACTAGTTCAGTAAAAGTGTATTAGTTTGGTTTCAAACTCAACAAATTAAGTGTGTAGTGCAAGAAACGAACCAAGAAATTGCGGAGGACAAAGTTGGGTAGGCTCGTATCGCCACCATGAAATCCATGCAACTATATATCAAGTATCATAATCTTCGAGAACTCAAAGCTTTTTTAGATTAGTAACCATTTGATCTGGAAATTAAAGTAGCATGCATGAGCTCTCTGTTCTAACTCCACCAATTCTGTGATTTACGCAACTCACGTTCATATCATTAACATGCAAAGGGCCAATAGCAATTCTTCTTGGTTCGTAGTACTTTTCCTTGCCTTGGCGAAAATCTCTCGAAAATCTAAAGGCTGAAGTATAAGATGCCTGCGAATATAGCTCAGTTGACATAGCCTTTGCGATAAGCTGTTTCAGTTGGTCTTTTAAGCAACCAAATAACCAACAAGAGTACTAATGGAGAAAAGGATTAGAAGCTGCGGGGCGGTCGAGTCATGCGAAACGCACTTTCTTTAGGAACGATACACCCCTTTCTGTCCTGAGACCCCGTTCCACTTTCTTTTTAAACATTTTTTTTTCAAAAAAAAGGTAATTTCAAGCTCAAATATAATGAAAATAAAAAATATTTTTAAAATATTTTTTGCATCGTTAAAAAGATCTCAATAAAATCTATCAAACAAGATCCATATTGGTAGGAAAATTATTTACGTAAACACATGATTTTTGAGCTTGAAATTAAATTACCTTTTTTTTCTAAACTACCTTTTCGGAGAAAGTGGAACACCACCTGAGTTGGATGGCACTCTTTTCCGAAGATACAATAACCTTCAAGTCCGTTTCTTTTTTCTCTGCCTCTAGTAAAATCTCCATACGTTGGTATATAATTGCCTATGTGGTATGGATGATGTTAAATATCAGAATGGGTGCCTATTAATGACATTGGTGAAAGAATTTATGCCTGGAATCTGATAATGTGTTGAATTCGCCTAATTAGATAATCCATAACAAAAAGTATCCAATGTGAAATAGAATATGTGACAAAATTTAATGCATGAGACTCATACGGAATCCGGTTAAATGGTCAAAATGTATATAGATATGTAATTTATTAATTATTTATAACAATCCCACACAATTTAAAATTTTATATATAATGCGAGAATGTGTTATTTATTAGTCCAAGGGAATTAAGTTTTTCTTCATTGGAGTTATACATTTAACAACGAGAGTAGAATAATCGGGACGGTTGCGCGGAAAACTATTTAGACACCTAAAAAAAACCTCAAATCTCAATCTCATAATTCCTGATCAAATTTTTATGATCTGAACCGTTCAATGTGTGCAAAATGTGATTTTAAGGGTGGCTACGAGAAATTAGGAAAAAAATGATCGGGAAGTGCTTGTTTTGAGCAGTTTTTAATTGAACCATTCATTAAATCTAAGCTAAAAAC
Source organism: Rhododendron ovatum (assembly GCA_019656835.1). Taxonomy (NCBI): domain Eukaryota; kingdom Viridiplantae; phylum Streptophyta; class Magnoliopsida; order Ericales; family Ericaceae; genus Rhododendron; species Rhododendron ovatum. Next base: position 12,053,256 of record CM033795.1, read on the forward strand.
TGCTCAGATCAAGCCATTCCTGGTCCTTTTTTTTGCTGATTTTTCTTGAGTACCCTTAAAATCACATTTTGATCACATTGAGCGGCTCGGATTATTAAAATTTGATCAGAAACTATAAGGTATTTTTTTAGGTGTCTAAATAGTTGTCCATGGAACCGCCCCGTAGAATAATAGTATTGAATTTTTTTCCTTCCTTGTTCTGTATTTTTCCTTTTACAGTTGACATGATCATTACCTGAAACAAATCAAAATGCAAAAATCAGATCATCCCATTAGACCACAAGGAGCCAAGGAAAAAAAAAAAAAAGAGTAAACGAAAAGAAGTAAATGAAATCAATTAAGTTATTTCTGCCATTATATTTGAGGGGGTGAAGAACTTTGAGTATCTTCCAATTCCACACATATTTCGGTCTCATCGCCAACACAGTTAGACGTTATTGGCCTTTCAACCTTCTGGGCTGTGCCATTGTTATTCCACAACATCTCCTTCTCCAAATGCAGGCAATAGCTCTCGAAAACCCGAGAGCTGACTGTAACTCCGAAATCCAACAAGAAGAGCAACTCCAATTCCAGCTTGTTCAGTTCAACGTTGGTTATTCCCCCGACTCGCGCATAGAATGCGTTGTTATAATGCCTAGCATAGTACGTTCACCAAAAAAAACAAAGGATTATCACTACCCAAAAATTCAGTTCCAAGACAGATGGGATTAAATGAATATATAGAAAATATTGGATAGAACCCAATTGAAGGAGGAACAAAGAGGAAAGGAGTTATCCAACACCAACCACACACGTTTAGCTATAAAAACATCAACCACGTTGGCAACAGGTCACCTGTACTTTTTAAATTCTCGTCCTGAGCCATTGAGAAACGAGACATCACGATTTCTTCAAACAAAAGGAATAATGCTGAACACAATCTCCCTTGGCAATATCTATCAAAATGTCGTGATTGCTTTGGAAAAGTTGTGTAATTATCGTTTGTCTATTATGTGTGTTTATTACACAAATGAATATATGTTTGTCTAAAATTGTAAAATATGCTTAAGCTTGTCTAAAGTTATAAGATATGCTTGTAATTTACCTCCTTCATAACTTTGTTTTTGTGCAACTTTAGCACTAGAATTGCTCAACAATCTATTTTCTACGTAATTCGGCGACTAAAATTACACGAAAACATAGGTTCAAAAGGAATTTTTTGGCACACGCGATTTGCTTCACCACACCCAAAATGATAAAAAGAAACAAAACACCAATTACCATACGAGAGAGAGAGAGAGAGAGAGAGAGAGAGAGAGAGAGAGAGAGAGAGATTACACATCATCGAGCATCTTAGAGGCCACCATGACGCTAGTCACAAGCAACCTATGCACGTTGAGGGAGACCACGAGCAACTCAGGGTGTCTATGCACCACCCGGTCTATATAAACGAACCCAACCACAAAACACGACGGGCTGCAATTGGTGAATTTATATATCCTCTCCAAATACTTGGCTATGCTTATACTAGGCGCTCTCACCCCGTGGAACCCATTCAGTGTCTTCCCGGACCGAGCCGTGACCGACCCCAACCCATCGGGCGCTGTGAGCTGGTCGTTGCGAGCCACCAGCTTTTCCAAGACGAAGGATAAGATGGTGAGGACTCGGGGTGTGGGCTCGGCTTCGCTCAGCTCTGGTCGGCAGAGCTGGGTGTCGTCGCCGCCGGCTAACATCTACGGTAACATAGTTTTTGTGGTCATAGAGGAAGTTGGTTTTAAAACGGATCGAGGATATTGAGACATTTTGGTAGGCTAATTAATGAGTGAAAGGTAATCTATCTGGTTTGGGGGAGGGTACAATGGGTGTGGGACACGTGTCGTTAGCCATAGTCATAAGAAAACAAGATAAGATATTGGAATGTTAAATGCCACGTAGATAATTTTGATGATAAGAAAGGAATATGCATTTGATTTAGTGAGTCATTAGTATTGGGTCAGTTGGAGATTGACTCTCGACAACGTTTGGAGGCTCTTTTCCCTTAGAAACACGTAGATAGATCCTTTGTATGGGGAAATCACTTTCTTTTGGTGTTCCGAGAACCTCTACCAGACTACCACTACACATTCACATGGAGTGGAGGCCAAGATGTCTAAGTGTACGATCCTAATGTGAATGTGTGAAGATGTCACTGAAGCACCACGTGACAATGCTCTAGCAACACTTTTTAGCGGCCCCTTGAAACCCGCTCAAAAGGAGCGGATCCACATTAAGAATAGAGCATTGAACTTGAGCCTAATGAATTTTAGTGTGAGTAATGTAAATCTGCATCCATGGTTTAGGAGCCCGTTTGAGCAGCCCAAATCTATCCAAATGTCGTTTGCAAGGAATGTAAAGCTCACAACCATACATAATATGGTATTTAATTTGTTAAATACCAATTTTGTGTTGGACGATTCACATTTGTAATAGATTTGAATGGACGGGTGTTAGATTGGGCGGTCGTCCGGATACCCGTCAGTCCGTCCTTGAGGCCATGAACCCAACCCGTCGTATTAACAAATCTTCATAGAGCTTTTTTGACCATATATCTTAAATAGACAAAATCAAGAAATTTAAAAAGAAGGTAATCCACATCCACGTAGGATACTACAAGGATGAGGAGAACTCTGCAACTGACCGGCCTAATAGAGCCCCACATGTCCTATAAGGAAGAGATGATAGTTTGTAGGCAAAGAAAGAGAGAGAGAGAAGGAAACGTTCAAAAACAAATTACCCTCTTTGCATATGTGGAAGGAAACCGTCCACCTCACCAATCGCGTAAGATTATTCAGTGCTTCTAGAGCATCCTTTACCACCTACAATTTTGTTCGCAGTCGGTCGCACAGTGTACGAAACTCACACAAACGTACACTGAAAAGTGAGGGCTCATGCATGCTGAGGAGCACTGAAGATGTTCTCACTCAAGTGTACATATTCTGTATCTACAAGTCACCACGTGGCGAAAACCCTTTGCCTCAATATATAGCTTCTGCTCCACCCTCTACTGAAACTCTCCCACCAATGTCTCAATCACAACAGAAAAACTTGTGTTTAGGTGTTTCTCTCTTGCATTAGCGTTATTTCCCTCATCTCCCACGTTTTCTATTCAGTTCTGTCAACCAGCTCTGCACTGTTTTGCATCAATGGATTTTTTGTTCCTGGATGTGGGTTAATTTCTCTCTGCCTTCTCCTGTTTTCCTAATAATTCTTCGGCGGGGATTCGGTGTTTTCTTCCCAGGACATTTGTAACTAAGTTCTGTTTTTTCGTCCTTTCAATTCATGGGTGTCCTTGTAAAGTTTTTGTTGATTTGTTTGATTAGGCTACATTAGTTGTTTAGGATCCGAACAAATAAACCCGAATCCCCGCCTCGAGTCTTTATGTTGTTAGTACGGGGAGAATAATAAACTTGATTTAAGATTAGGATAGGTAGTATGGAGCCTTTATGTCAGTTTTGTGGGGTGGTGAGGGCCGTAGTTTACTGCAAGCCGGATTCAGCCAGGCTTTGCTTGCGCTGCGACAGTTGCGTTCACTCTGCCAACTACTTGGCACGCAGGCACTCTCGTTCGCTCATATGCGACAAGTGCAATTCGCAGCCTGCGATAGTGCGCTGCATGGACGAGAAAATCTCTCTGTGCCAGGGTTGTGACTGGAGCAATGGAAATGGGTGTTCTGGCTTGGGACATTTGCGCCAGACGTTGAGTTGTTATTCGGGATGTCCTTCCCTGGCTGAATTCTCAAGGATTTGGGCTTCTGTTCTTGATGTGCCGCCTTCGTCTTCTGTTGGTGGCGGTGTCTGTGGAGGTTGGGGTCCCATGACTAGTGCACTGCCTATGAATGAGATTGTTGGCAACGAGAATTCGGTTGGTTTGGTGGCAAGCAAGTTGAATGAGTTAGAAAATCGGTGTGCCAAATTCGAACCTTGGATCGGTCCTTCTTCTTTGATCACACCCAACCTCAATTTCTTGCCCCAGTATAGTAAAGATCAAACAAGTCTCTTCCCAGAAGGATCAAACTTGACTAAGGTGATATCTCTTAAATATTGTACCAGTTTTTGTCATTTTCATGGTAAATGGGATAGGGGGGGATCCGACTCGTACCCGTTACACAGATGGAATGGAGATCTCCGTTTGATGAACATCGATAAATTACCTTAGAGTTCACATTCAAAAACAGATGAGAGTTATTCTAAAACTTACGATATAGTTACATTAATACCATTGATTTTTCGTGATTTTCAGCAACTTTATGCATTGAAATGGAGATCTCAATCCCATGTAAGAAATGGAAAGAATCAAAATCCAAAAGGGGTGGTGCAAGAACTAATGAAATGGGAATTGACAAAACTGTGTTTTAAGGCCCTTGTAGTAGAAAATTAACATTGAGCTTGTGAGACCACATAGGATTTCTAAAATGTGAGCTCTGCCTTGGTTTGGCTTCGAATGGACCAGGGTCCTTCTAGTTACAGGAATCTTGAACTTCATGAAGGTGAAGATCTCTGTGACGGTCTCAACATAGATGATGTTACATTGAACTTTGGGAGCTGTGATGAGATGTTTGATTCTTCTCGAAGCCATAGCGCCTTCAATTTTGAGAACGGAGCAACAGACTGCCAACTGATGGAGAAAAATGCCTCCCTAACTGAATCTAGTGGTCATGACGAAAATGCTCTAGAGGTTCTTTTTCCGGATCCATAATTTCTTTTAACTTGTTCTTGCGTTTTCCCTTCTTTCTGCAACATGTGCAATCATCTTTATTTGACAGTGGTTCCTTAATTCCTTCCTCTATTATCCGTTTAAATGGGGGAAATGATAATGTCAAAACTGTTATTGTTAGTGTCAAAAACTCCCGTACACAAAAGACTTGTACCATGTTGGTTTATAAATTCTTATTAAGAAGGCAATACTACACTTCGGTTTTTTACTATGATCAAAGATATATATATGTACGGACTGAGGGGGGAGAGAAAACGTACCGCCGGCCGCCGGCTGGCCGTCTCCAGCCACCGGACGGCCGATCCAAGCTGTTCAAAAATTCTAAAAAAAAACACTGATGGGGCTTACGCGGGAATCAACAGCAGCCGACGGTACGTTTTCTCTCCCCCTGGTCGGTACATGTATCATTTTCGAAGATATAGAGCATAACCCAGAGCTCCTAGCTAGTGAAAAAAGTTCGTTCAGAATTTTATCTATTTCCAGATCATCACAAATGTGATTCATCTACCGAAAATCTTTCACCTAAAGATAAGTATACTTATTTGTCTGCTTCATTTCTTAATGCAGCCTTTTTTGATAGCTAAAAAAGGAGGAGAATAGAACTTGGCGATCAATACTTTACTGATGCTACTTTATTGTCTTGTTGGACGCATCATGACCAAAGTAACGTGCTCTACCGATCATGACAAGAAAACACTAAGGGTTAAAACCACTGTAGGTTTATTTCTTCTTGTAGAAAATGTCATATGGTAGCTGTCATTAACGTCCCTCATCTTGCAGTAATACAACTACACAAGAAATTGTTCTTCACTAATATGAATCTCACTATGTAGATCAAACACTATGCAGCACTGAAATTGTGCATATTCTTTTTACCTTGACCGTTAACCTTGTGAATTTCTTATAGACATCATCATCAGGACAACAAGAGTGCATGGCTTTCCAATCCTCACATGTTGCAGCATCACCTAATTTGGTGCAGGCAATAAGCGTCAGTACTAATGGCATGCTGGTAAACCCCAGCTGCAACAGAAGTATCAACCTGGGCTTTCCAACTGGGCCAGTACACTCGAACATATCACTTCCGCTATCCAACATCACTGGTGAAAGTAGTGTCACTGATTACCAGGATTGTGGTTTATCTCCAATGTTTCTAACAGGTGAATCACCGTGGGATTCGAACTTGGAAGTCGGTTGCCCAGAGGCCAGGGATAAAGCTAAGATGAGATACAATGAAAAGAAGAAAACACGAATGTATGTGGTTCAACTTTCTACATGTAGGATCTGCAATTTATTTTCACACTGGATCCTAAGTATCTTCGTTGTTTTCTGCCACTTTTCAAGTTTCTTTTCTAAGGTTTTTGAATTTTCACCCAAGAAAAGAAAACTTTCTATATTTCATGCCAATTGCCAAGGTAGAGCATAGTCAAGGGAGTTTCTATAACTTTCCTTGCAGCTGATTATTGAAAAGATTCTTTTCTGCTTTAAGTAATCCTGTTTTTCTTCATTCATTTTGCCTTGCCATCTTATCCAACATTTCCATGCATTCCACATGCACGGAAAATAAGAAAAGAAAAGAAAAGTAAGAAGGAGACAATATTTAGCTGAAACCTCAGAAACCATTTTATGATTATACTGAGTCAAGCCATGTTTTCATTTGATGCCATTTATGGTTCATTTTCATCATGTCTCTGTTGCTTCCCGAACAGATTTTACATGTTTGGGGTCTGCAGGTTTGGTAAGCAAATAAGATATGCGTCTCGTAAAGCAAGAGCTGACACTAGGAAACGTGTGAAAGGGAGATTTGTGAAGGCTGGTGAAGCATATGACTATGATCCTGGTAAACATGGAACTTCTGAGCCAGATCACCGGTTCCCTTCCCGTGCATATTAAGGCCAGAAGCAAAAAAAGGTATTGAGCTGTCCATTTGTACTTGTAATTCTCCAATAATTGCAGTATTGCCTGCAAGGCTATGGAGATATGCATAAAGTCAGCCATGGCCAATAGTTCTTTCTATCGATTTGGATTAGACTTACATACGAAAAACTAAATACAAAACTAGGCAAGCACAGAACTGTCAGAGTCTCTCTACATGCCGCTTGCATTCTCACTTAGATTTTCACCTCTAGTTGATGAGGTTCCCAATTTCCAATCGAAGTTTCAGACCACAGTGTATAGCTTTTGAGAATTCTCCAATGCGATTTTGAACTTCGGCACTCAACCCTGATTCATACCAAAAAAAACCTGCTATCTTTTCGTTGCTTGGTTGTTGTTGATAATAACGTATTAACAATGTGCTTAGTGTCGTAGACTGGCTATGTAGCATCGTTTTGCAAGAAGAAAATCGCATTCTTCTCGAAGATGTTACAATTCGTCATTTTTGTGCTTCTTTAATGGTAATAAGAAGTACTCTCTCACGTAAATACAACAGAAAGTCTTTCTATTTGTTTTTACACGTGATTTCAGTATCTTGATTCTCTTCACAGGTCTAATGGTTCCTTCCCGATTTCAGAAAGCAATTCTTCAACCTAATCTGGATCTTCATCCTTTCAAAAGGGCACTCATCTTCATCTCACCCCACCCCACCCCACGCACATCTACATTTCAGCATTACAGATACCAAAGTAAACCAAGCTGTACTAAGTCTCGTGCCCCAATCTATTGCATACCTTCAGCATTAGGCATACCTGCTGGTTATTAACTTAAAACTAATCTCAAATAAATCACGACATGACTATACAATTACAGATTAATTGGTGGTAGTCCCTTGCTGCCGACCTGGTGATGATCATTGGAACAACATATCACAGCTACATTGAATTCTCAGCAGCCTGGTTGATCGTTCTGTTTAGCAACGTAATGTAGGTTCTAAAAGGTGAAGTACTTTGGTCTTAATTCTCGTACTACGAATTTCCCTCTCGGATTTACTGACAAATTTCTCATTCTTTTTATTCAGTCCCGGAATTTTGAAGGATTTCAGTTGTGACCTGCACCTAGTGAAGGTTCTCATGGTGATAACTTGATTCCGAAGTCCTCTTTTGCCTTGTCTCTCTTAAAGTTGATCCTTGTCTTGCTTCTGCCATCGAAACAGCCAATGTTGCCTCGAGTCATTGCCCCCATTGCAAGTCAATTTTTGTTAATTAAGTGTTAACAGCATCGTCTGGTTTCTTGTTATATAGCAATAAGCTTCAGCTGCCCCCATTGCAAGTCAATTTTGGTTAATTGCGTGTATATAGCATCGACTAGTTTCTTGTCGAAAAGCAATAAGCTTCAGTTGATTCCAGTCTTTTGTGACATGAAAGGTAAAGAACTCTCCTTCATGCTTCCATCCCTGTGCGTAATAAAGTCTGTCTGCACTACTTTCCTTCATATTCTTACTGAATAGGATGTTGTAAATTGAAGCATGTACCTGGTTTGAGCATCGTTTCGATAAAAAAAAACTCTTGGGGTCGTAGGAGGTAACCCGGTCATTAACTCGAGGTTAATGATTAATTCAGTTCACGTTCACGCAAGCTGGCTTATATGCACAATTATCAAAGGGGGAAAAAAATGTACTGCCATAGCTCGATAGCTTCACAAGACAGTAACATGAAGTCACGTTGTCTTGTGGACGACTATATATACGGTCTCAGGGGGAATGGTACTCAACTTTTTCTTCTGTCGTATGTTCAAAGAATCTCTATTACCTTAACCCATATAACACATCAACGAAGGTCTCGACTCCCTTTCTATAGGAGTTGAATCCGCGATTTTACTGGACTTAAGCGCACTACACAATCGTTTGGAATGTACGCAACTATGAGGGGAAAATTTCCAGCATAGTGGATGTAGCTTCAATGCGGCAATCTTAGCATATGTAGAACATGCTTCTCTGCGTTCTACTTAATAAATTGCCCCGCGTAATCGGCTTCAGGCTGGTCCAGCACGGACCCCGACTTGTGATGCAAGCCATTTATCTTCTAAGACTAGCCAACCGAGCAAGGGTGGACCGAGTAAGGGGCATGTGACCCCACCCCACCCCATCCCTTTTTCTTTTCTTTTTTTAAATTTATAGTTTATTTTTTATGTAAAAATTAGTGTTTTTTGGGCAAAAATGAGTGGGAGAATGAAAAACTTACACAAAAAATTCAACGGGGAAAACTCGCTCGACACTTGATTTATTTTTTCGTTGCTGGTCGCTTATCTTGGTGGTCGTCAGCCATCACTTCACCATTTTTCTCACCAATCATTAATTAAATTTGGGGCTACACAGCAAAAGTAACATTTTATTGAAAGGACTTTTAATTTGGAGCTACATAATTTAGGACTTTTTATTCTTCTCTTTTAAGGTTAGTAATATTTATCTTGATTGTTTGGAAAAATTAGGCCTTCATTTCTTAACATGGGTTTTACCCAATGAATGAAATTTACAATTCAATTTTCCATAGTTTGTGTCTTTGCGCTTAATTTTGATTTTTGCTTGAAGTTATTAGTATAATATGCCCCCGCGCGAGGCAAATCCTGGGTTCGCTACTACAACCGAGCAAGATCATTAACGTACAGCGTGAGATCGATTCGACATCGGTGGACACAAAACAACACCATGCTTTCAGAATAGTACGGCGGGTTAAGAAACTACGATCTTAGATTACAGCATAACAATTGCACACTACTTATTCAAAACAAAAGACTTCTGTGTCTAAAACTTGTTTTCAGTACATTCTCCACACCAAAATACTTCTTTAACTTTAAGCTCCTAACCCTGAGTTTGAACTTGCAAACACGGATTCCAAACATCTCCCAGAAAACAATCAATTTGGCTTAATTCAAGCAAACATACAGGAATCAATAGCAGGAAAGGGGGGAAAAAGGACTCAAAGAAACAGAAACGGCATTTCCGGTGTTGTTGAGCACTCTGCTTGGACATTCGTATCACACCGTCTTTTCTCGCCCCGACTCACAATTACTGGAAGTATCACCTCGGTTGAAGTCGCGATGAGATGCCGTCGCGTGAGACCTTGACATGAACTGCAAAGAAAGCACCTGATGTGCCTTTGAGCTAGGAAATTGGCTCCATGTACCCATCTGTCGCATTTTCTGCATAGAAACGCGTCGTCCGCTGGGCAGTGTAATGAGGCCGGGGACCCACAAAGCGCGCAAGCCACCGTGTCGTGGGTGGAAACATCCTCTTTATGGATCTCCGTCCGCTGGAAACCGCCGCGGCTTCGCTCTTCTTCGGTACCTCTGCACATTCTTGGAAGTATAGAATAGAATGACAATATGGCATGTCCAAGAAGTTCGGAAGTTAAGGAGCCTTTTATAGCAATGCTGGTGCCTGGTGGTATGAAAGGAAAGCATTAACATGCAATTGATGAGGAAAATAATTTGGACTATAGTTTTGGTGAAATGACAGGAATGCCATTATCGCACTACATGAAAAATTACCAATGTTTTCCTATCGCTGCTGCCCTGCCTTTTTCTATGTGGTCTTTTGTCCACAAAACGTATGTTGTGAACTTTGAACTCCTCACCAATGAGCTCTTAGCTCTATTGGTACGTCATCCTCTCAGTCTAGGCATGGTTCGAGTTTCGCGAGGGGTGGTTTGGAGTTTAGGGCTATGACAGCCTCTGAAACCCTTGTGGACTAAAAAAACTTGAACTGCTATGTTTAGAGAAAAAATGTTTTTTTTTTTAAAAAAAAATCCTCTGTTTAAAGTAAACTGTAAATTCCACTTGGTTTTGGTCCACAGTACATGATTTCCAATAGAAGTATAATAATGGGTTACCCTTTTTATGTTCCTATGGTAAATTTTAATTAATTTGATGGTAATACTTCTCACTCCAATAAAATATATATGTGTGTATCTAGAGCCACAAATCCCGGCCGTACTCATGTTAATTACATAACACTTCTGAAGTACCATGTTGCGCTGTTCACGCGGTGCTCCCAAAAAATCCCATAGCGACAAATTTAAGAGAGGATACATCATGAAACACTTTTGTTAGGTAAATGCTGAGACAAATGCATATTAATGATGCGCGGACTGCAAATCAAGTAGCGACACGTTTAGCTAATGAGAGAGACAACACAAAAGCATAGGATATAAATCACGTACAGGTTGAGTAAAGCTTACGCTTTGTGAGATGCTTGATTTGAAGGAGTGTTATTTATAAGCCATGACTTTTGTTTTTTTATCATTGTTGAGTGGTTACCAAGTCAAATTTTGGTTAGTTAGTGAGGGAAAGATATAACTTGTATGGCCAGGAATTAAAGGCAAGTCTTGCGTCCTCAAGGTAGTCCACTTGTGTGGTAGGAAGGCCTGAAGCCTTTTTCTAAGTCCTATGTGCCACTTATATTGTTTTTGTGTTTTTATTTTTTATTTTTTTGATCGTCATGTGCCACTTATTATTGTTAGGTTGTTCCCACTGGCCGTCGCGTTCTTTGATTATTAAAATCCATATGGGGCATTCATTGTACTTGCTAAAAATATCACAGCTAATAAAATGGTACCATTGAGAAAATGCCGCGCGAGGGAAGAGGAAGAAGGCCCGTGGGCTATAATTTGATCGGTTTTTTCTTTAAAAATTAATTTGATTGAAAAATGTAAGGGGATGATGAAATGAACGCTTTGTTTGGTTCCCGTATCTGAAATGGACCGAGGGACTGTACTGCGTGTTAGAGATTTTCAAAATAATGGGTTTTAGTGTGGGTTATTTTTTAAAAGGTGTTGAGAGAGATTTGTTTTGTGAAAGGTTGCAATATCTTTTTACATGAGGTGTGACTTTTTATGAATAGATATAACACACATTAGTTTGGGATGTGTTTGTTGGGAAATGGTGTGAAACATGGAAGTGCCTCCAAGAGGCATGACTCTTCTAATTAAATTGTTTCATGAAAGGATGCCTTTGAAGAGGCATGATTCATTTTAATTACTAATTGTTTTTAAAAGACATGATCTTTCATAACTAGTGTCTTTAAAAGACACGACCCTTTGTAATGTGTGCTTCTTCTAAAGGCACAACCTTTCACAAAAGGATGCCTATAAGTCTATATAAATAGGCTCATTTGTAAAGTCATTTGTTACACCAAAAAATTCCATATTGGATTGCTCTCTCTCTCTCTACACATTCTCTTCCTAGAATTTCAGGCATACCGGTATTCTGTTATTCTGCAAAAATAGAATATCGGTTCTTGGTTCTTTATATTCGTCTAAAAGACATGATCTTTCATAACGCAAACGGAAAGAACTTCGAGTTCGGGCTTCGATTTATCTTAAAGATAGGTTTGCTGTATCCCTTTGCATACCATTTGGTGGAGGTAAATATTGTCTTTAAGAAAGCGACATAGTGGTGACTCGAAACGTATTTTAGCATTTGTGGAGGTTTCGCCAACAGTTCAGAATTTGTAGCAACGTTTTTTCCAACACTGCGCAACCCCGTGCTGCACAGCGTGCTGTGCGGGGCAAATTGTCTCCGCTCCGGTCTTACTCCGATGATCGGAAACGTTCACTTCTTTATTAGTGATTTGGCTTATCAAATTTTCTACTTTTTGGATACTTCTATTCTAAAAGTCAAAAAATTTGTTAAAATGTTAAAAATTTTGACCAAAAGATGAAAAAATATGCAAACACATAAGCCATAATTGATTATGTGTAATATTCATAGCCATAAGTTGCTGACTAAGTTGCTGAAGGGCTCAAAGGAATTGTCTAAATCAAGGAATTAGATCCTCTCAAGTCTTCAATTTGAACAATACATTGGTATGATCGATCTATGATCAATGGTTTAAATTTGCTTAGAGAAATCGATGAATTAGATCCTCTCAAGTCCTCAATATGTACGTGACAGAATAGTCCAAATCTGGACCATACATTGGTATAAAGGCCCGGTTCCGAGATTTAGGAGACCCTAAGCGAGGTCTGGAAAAGAGACCTCTCAATTTTTTGTATGTATTTTTTTTTGGATAAGTATTTTTTTTTTTTTTTTATGTATATTAGTTATTCAATATGAGAAGCAAGGAGCCCTGTGGTTTAGTGAGAGATGGCTTGAAACACGCTTTTGTATCTTTTGTCGTGAGTTTGACTATCAATACCACCAAATCAAAACCATTTTTTAGGGTTAAAAAGTCTGGAGACCAATTTTCGAACACAGATCTCATAGTTTAAACACGCACATCTTACCACAGGACTACTACTTGTCGATTAATTATATACTTGACATATGAGTACATAATAATATGATATATGCCACTTTTCAGAGGCCTATTATCGGAGGACTCACATGGGCCTAGGAATTCTTATTGACCGCCCCATTTTATCTTCCATTACCTGTCCAGGCCCACTCTATGTCAAATCCTTCCCGCATAAGTCCCATTTTAAGTGAGGTACCCAAAATACCCCATTTTTAGTCACGATCTTTCTCAAGAACACAACTTGTCCCCCAATCTTCTCCGCAGCAGCTGAAACCCTACCCACGTACTCCTCCATCAGATCGTCAAATGCTAGGATCGATGGATCCATTGCCGCCGCCATTGCCGTCGCCACATCTCCACCACCCTCCGGCAACTCTCCACCACCCTCTGGCGACACACCTCAAATCGCCTCCAGCCGCGCCACGGCCGATTCCAACCTCTCCACCAGCTTCATCGACTCTTCGCTCTTGACTTTCCATTTTGATTGATGGAGACGACAAGTTAGGCTTGGAATAAACAACAATAAAATGGTTGCCTTGGTTAAACGATGATAGATCGTACGGGTCTTGCCGATCTTGATCTCTCCATTTTGACATCCGATCGAGATGGGTCGATTTTCTTCGTAGTATTCGTTAAATATGTTTCTTGTTTACAGTACTCAAAAAGAGTCGGTCTTTTAAGTTTGGAGCGTATAACTGAGCAGTGCCGGCCCTGGCATTTGAATTGTCCAAGCCCAACTTCATGCTTTATTGCTTACCTACTATTAAGTCATACAAAATAAAATAAAAATATAAGTACAAAAAATAACGTCAAATTTTCAATGTTCCTTTAGCTTGAATGACATCAAAAAAATCAATTCGTAATGTAACTCTAATTATAGTACTTTGTAATTAGCACGATCCGATTCGAAGAAAATAATTTTTCCTTGTATTTTTTGAAGCAAATTTGTCAATTCAATTGTTCTACTCTACTTATCTAAGAACTCGGGGCTTGTTCCGCTAATTTTTTATTACTTGATTTTTTGGGCTTTTTAGTTGATATATCATTTTTTTTATTTTTTATTTTTACAATCGTCATACATCAGCGAGGTTAGTGGGAGGTGTTAGAGCTAGCACATAGTTCCAGAAGCTATCCATAGCTTGGGACCCCAGGGTATTGCCCCAATAGGGGTCGAACCCAGGACCTCCCCCTTAGGGGAGAGATGACAAACCAATTGCGCTGGGCAGTGGTTGTCTAGTTGATATATCATATATGTGAAGAGAATAGTCCATCTCGAAAAACGAAAAAAGTTAAAAAAAGCCCCAAATCTCCAAAAATGCTTTTAGTGGAACGGCGCCTCATTTTCAATTGAGATCATAGCCAAACTAATTAACCTCTCTTTCAAAATGGTTGTTCGAAGGTGGAAACAAAATATATGTTATTATAGATTAAAAGATATAGTCGATGAAAAATGACACGAATTTTAAAAATTGTCATTCATTTTGAAACAGAAGGAGTATTTTTTTTGATTGTCCAAGCCCAAAGGCTTGCGGGGCTTACCCCATGACCGATCCTGAAAGGCTGTAACTGAGATGATTGTATAAGGTGCATGTATTTTTTGCCTTTTTTTTTCTTTGAAAAGCCGAAAGCTACTAAAGCAATTTTTATAGTATAATTTTTTTTAAAGCGATGTTTGATGATTTGGTTCAAATTTCATTTAGGTGTGAATTCTTTATTTGCGTGTGAATTCTGTCTTTATCGAACTTGCGAATTCTTCATTTGTGTCTTTTTGAAGGTAAATTCTTGAGGGCGTGGATTCACACTTGTTTAGAATTCACTCATTTGCAAAATTCACACTCCATCTATAATATTCACACCTCCAAGAATTCAATTCACACGTTCAAAAAATACAGAATTCACACCAAAATGAAGAATTCGCATTTTCAAAAAAATAAGAATTCACACTCTTTTGCAAAATTCACACCTTTGAAAAAGTCAGATTTCACATTTTTTGCAAAATTCACACCAGAATTTTGAGGGCGTGAATAGTGCAAATGGGTGTGAATTCTTGCAAAGGAGTGTCAATTCGGGGGTGTGAATACTTGTAAATGGGTGTGAATTCTGCAAAAGGGAATGAATAATAAAAATGAGATGTGAATTCTGTAAAGGGGTGTGAATTTTGTGATGTGTGAATTATTGGAGTGTAAATTTTGTGAGGTGTGAATTCTAGGAGTGTTGAAAAGTGCCAAAGGTAAAATAGTAAGAAACATCTTTAAAAAGGGCCGGATCAGATAGCTCTATAAAAAAGGATTTGCATGGAACTCCAAGCAAAAAATGGGACCGGCCAGGGAAAATGATGGTCAATGACGTATTTTGATAATTAATAACCGCTAGGGACATTTTCAATATTAATAAATGTTATTAGCTTGTCTTTGACGATTATTAATTATCAAAACACGTCTTGGACCGTCACTTTGGAGTGGTCTCCGGTGGGAAACCACAAGTTTCTATAAACATGATTTGGGCTTCAACAAATGCGACACCCAAGTTCTTTCATCAGCCCTCTACTCAGTGACCCAAAGAAAAAGGCCGCTTTAATTAGGCTCATTGGGCCTGTCTGCTGCTGTAATAATGTAAACACTAATTTATAAAGCGGTCCTGCTAATAGGTATCCCCAACCCCAAGGCAATTGTTTAGGTTCTATTAATAAATGTATGAGTTGTGTGTCCATGGGAATTCACAAAACAACACTTTTCACCACTATTTTCGCTCAAGCCATCCAACACGATCAGAATTGGCTCAAGCCATTCGTTGAGTATCTTCCAATCAAAACTGTAGGCTGGACAATTGGCTCGGCAGTGACTCAAGCCACTTTCTGGAAACTTGCACGCTTGCCTTTGCTTGTCGAATCTCTTGGTTAATTCCAAACTCTCATTTGCTCATTATAAAAATTATTGATTTCATTCTACTCTCAAAATAGACATTCTAAAAAAAAATAAAATTACAACCCAATTTAAATAGTAGTATGTGTTTTGTCATACAGAATCGCCAATTCAAAAAGATTCTGGAGTATGTCCTTACAGAAATGATTCATAATTTCTTTTCATTTGCACATGTAGAGTTGGTTTGGTTGGAAGTGGGCATATGAAAACTAGCTACCAGCTTTTAGCGCTTGGTTGAACCTTGATAAGCTTTATTAATTGAGAACTTCTCTTTTTGCCGCCTCCATAATTGTTTTAGCTTCGTGAGGGATTTCCCCTTTTCCCCACCACCAGACCCCTTTTTTCTTTTTCCTTGATATAAAGGCCTTTTATAAACATATTCCTATAATTACTATTTGAGTATGTCTTTTTTTTTCTTTTTTTTTCCGTTGAACTGTGCATGTCCTTCACATATATCTTCCATCTGTCCCACTTTAAATATCCCCTGAAATTCGTGCATTTTCAAACCCCAAAAAACTATATTTTTATATTATTTCTTTTTTTACTCTAAATTAAAGTATTCAATGAGTACTTTAATTAGGTGTAAACAATATGTGAAAATACATTTTTTTGGCATTAAAAAATGCATGAATTTATGTGGGAACATTTAAAGTGGTATAGAAAAAGTACAACGTATATGCATACACCTCACACAAATCTCTCACGTGCATATACCACCCAAAAGATGCCACGCCTTGCATGCAATTTTATTTTCCTACTAGAAAATTTTAGCTCTTTTTCAAGCTGCTCTTTGCCCCTCGTATTAGTAAATTTTGCAAAACCAACACCTACCATCAATACTTTTAATTAACTACTAAATAAAGACACGGGTCTCACAAATATGCACTTGACTCAGATGTCCCAGTTATAGGATATAATATAATATGTCATGATCGATCCGGAAATGGATCTTGTAATCTATTGATTTATTCAAACAAAAATATATTATGTAAAGCAAGATTAAGAAAATCCAAAAGAAGCAATCGAGCTCATTGAAGCCATTGTGTATGCCGATTGACCTGTTAGCTAAAGAGTTATATCGGGGCCATCTCTAATTGTGTAATTAAGGAGAACAGCAAGTGACTAACACGGTAGTACCTCAGGTAGAGAGCTCGGCATTCACTTCTTGTTTTTTGCTTTTTGGCAACAAAAACTAGTCACACTTCATTCCTATGTCAAAATACAAGGTTGCCTTTCTTTTCTCCTCATAATGATTCCGGCCCCGTTATAAGATCACTCATTATTCCAAATAATATTTGTTGCTTTGAATGTGGTTTCTGGAACTCTATTGTGAATACATGCATGCGGATACAAATATCATATTGAGAATTCTTTACAAGATTATAGATATAGGTCAATTAGGATGTTATACGTGTTATTGTTTTCAGCTTGTTTATTTCACTATGGTACAACTTAGGTTTGAAAGAAAATAAAGTTCCATAGGTTTTGAGAATTCTTTAAAAGTTTATAGATACAGGTTAATTAAGGCGTTATATGTGTTGTTTTCAGTTTGTTTATTTCGCTGTGGTATGACTTAGGTTTGAAAGAAAAGAAATTCCACAGGTTCGAGAATTCTTTAAAAATTTATAGATACAGGTCAATCAATTAGAACGTTATACGTGTAGTTGTTTTCAGATTGTTTATTTCGCTGTGGTATGACTTAGGTTTGAAAGAAAAGAAATTTCATAGGTTTTAAAATCTGAATTGTATTATTGTATTGTTGCAGGGAAAAAAAACACAAAAAACAAACACAACAACGCAATAGACCCAAATTGACATGTGGATTTAGATAAGAAGATTTAAACCGACGGCTACAATGTCAGGAGCATCTTTTTCCAAGACCTCCACCCACTCTGTGAAGTCGACCTCCACCCCAATGGAAGCCACCCAAATTCATTTTTTTTAGATATTCAAAATCTGTAAAATTCAATTTTTTTTTGTTATCTAGATTTTTTGATAAGTACTCCAAGATCGATTTTGAAAAGCTAGAACTTCAAAATCAAAAAAGAATTATTTTTTCATAAACACCCACGTGATTGATTTCGGTACTTCCCTAATTGAAAATTATACTTTACTATTTATTTTTTAACATTCAAAATACACATAGCGTAAAAAAACAAGAGCAATACTATTAGGCCCCGTTCCTGAACATTTTCTTAAAAAATAAATATTTATTTCGCATTTTCAAATTTAAAAATAATATAAATAAAAAATAAATTTTTAATTTTTTTTTACCGTATTAAAGATCACAATAAAATCTATCAAATAAAATTCATATTGATAAAGAAATTATTTATGTAAACATGTAATTTTTAAAATTATTTTTTTTAAAAATAAATACTTATCTTCCATTCGGACCTTCGAGTCGCAGTTATACCAAGTTCGTGTTGAAGTTCCAAAATTATATTACTCTATTCAAAGAAACTAAAATGCTGCCTTGGGTTTGACGCACTACAGAATTCATCAATTACGAAGTGGTCGCCGTGTACCAGTAACCAATGTCGTCACTCGTCACCGTCTTTCTTCTTTGGGAAAATTTCAAAATACCCCCAACCTTTACACCAAAATTCAATTAGACACCCAATCTTTTAAAAACTTCAATTTTACTCTCAACGTTATCTTCCGTTAATCAAAACGCCCCCTTCCATCCGAATGACTGACTGATTCCATTAAAAGTTCTGTCAAATAACGTCCCGATCAAATTTTGATAATCCGAGCCGCTCAATGTGTTTAAAACGTGATTTTAAGAATACTCAGGAGAATCAGCAAAAAAAAAATGATCGGAAAGGGCTTTATCTGAATAGTTTTTTATTGACTTGTTCAATAAAAAATTGCTCAGATAAACTGCTCAGATGAAGCCATTTCTTACCATTTTTTTTGTTGATTTTTCGCTAGTACCTTTAAAATCACGTTATAATCACATTGAGTGGCTCGGATCATCGAAATTTGATCAGAAAATGGGAGGTGCATACCCAAGCAAAATCTGGACATCCGAACTTGAACAAAATCTGGATCGATCCTCACCTCCCATTTCCCAATCGAATTTTAATGATCCAAGCAGCTCAATATGATTCAAAAGTGATTTTAAGGGTACCCCTAGAGAAATCAACAAAAAAAATGATCAGGAAGGGTTTCATCTGAACAATTTTTTATAGAACTATTTAATAAAAAACTGTTCAGATGAAGCCCTTTCCGGTTATTTTTTTTGTTAATTTTTTGTGGGTACCCTTAAAATCACGTTTTGAACACATTGAGTGGCTCAGATCATCGAAATTCGATCGGGACGCTATTTAAAGGAGCTTTTAACGAAATCCGTTAGTCATTCGGACGGAAGGGGGCGTTTTGATTAACGAAAGATAACGTTGAGAATAAAATTGAAGTTTTTAAAAAGTTGGGAGTCTAATTGAATTTTTGTGTAAGAATTGGGAGATATTTTGAAATTTTCCCATCTTCTTTGTACTTCTTCTTCCCCCTCCTCCTCTCCTCTGTAGTACTCGTAAATTCTCATCCTTTCTCTCTCTCTCTCTCCGAAACATGTTGATCTCCAAATTCTGCCCAAGAACTCCCACCCGCATCAAGGACCTCTTCTTACTCCTCTCCTCTCTCCTCATCCTCTACCTCCTGCACCGCCCCACCCCCCCTACCCCCTCTCTCCTCCAACTCCCCACCTCCCCTCCCACCCGACCCACCCCTCCCACCTCCCTCCACCACCTCCTCTTCTCCATCGCCTCCTCATCCCGCTCCCTCCCCTCCCGCTCCCCCCTCCTCCGCCTCTGGCACTCCCCTAACACCACCCGCACCTACCTCTTCCTAGACCAACCCACAGTACCCAGTCCCCACCCCGACCCCACCCTCCCCCCAACCCTAGTCTCCTCCCCCACCTCCTCCTTCCCCTACTCCTTCCCCCGCGGCTCCCGCTCCGGTATAATCATCTCTCCTCCTCCTCCGAATATTCCTTGTCTAATTAATTAACCGTACTTGAATTTAGTTATTCATATAATGTGGAAAAATGGCAGGGTTCGCCGGGTGGTACCCAGAATGTACATGGCGGTTGGGGCGGTGGTATGCTTCAGCCGCTGGGAGGTTTACGCTATATGGGCGGCTCCAATTAGTGGCCCTGCCGAGGGCCTTCGGCACCCAAAAAAAAAAGAAAAAGAAAAAAACTTTCTCTAAAAATGACTTTTTGTTGGTGGTTGTAAAATGCTATCTCGCTTAATTCAATATTTTTTTTAAAAAAAATATCTTGTTCGTAATCACTATCTTAGACAATGAAATTGCTCAAAAACTAACGTCTTGTTCCACAGCCGTCCGAATCGCCCGCATAGTCAAGGAATCCGTCTCCCGCCTCGACACCTCCGGCGTGCAGTGGTTCGTGTTCGGCGACGACGACACGGTCTTCTTCACCGACAATCTGGTGCGGACCCTGTCGAAGTACGACCCCGAGGAGTGGTACTACATCGGGAGCGGGTCAGAGGGGTACGAGCCGAACATGAGTAACTCGTTCGGGATGGCGTTTGGAGGGGGAGGGTTCGCGATCAGCGCGTCGCTGGCGAGGGTTTTGGCTGGGGTCTTGGACTCGTGCTTGGTTAGGTACTCGCACTTGTACGGGAGTGATGCTAGGGTTTTCTCCTGCTTGGCGGAGCTCGGAGTGGAGTTGACGCGTGAACCGGGGTTTCATCAGGTACAAATTTGGGGCTTAGTTTCACAGCGCACTTGCTGGGAGCCCAATTAAAGTTGGAGCAATTGTTTCATATGAATTGGCTCCTAAGGAGTTGATAGGACCTGTGAAGTTTGGACCAAGGTCACCTAAGACCTTAGGAGAGCAAACTATTAAATCCTAGGCCTTGACTACTATCAGGCCAATCCCTCGGGGTTAGAAATTTTGAGGAACTGGTTTTTTATTCTGCTGTTAAAAAATGCAACCTTGGTATCAACGATACTGAGATTGCATATGATATTATTCCTCTCATACTCCATCCGTCATAATTTGTTTGTCCATTTTGGTGTTCGTGTCTATTTTCAATCACTTGTATCTTACAATATGGATACTGTTTGATAGTTCTTAATTACAAAGTTTTTAAAATTATTCAACAATGATAAAATGGCACGAACATCGAAAATGGACAAACAGAATGGGACGGAGGGCTTATATTGTTAGAGCATCTCAAAGCCTTAAATCAAATTTAGTTAAATTTTGAGTAAAAGCTTCCTTGGTATAAAGTGTACTCCAATGGGCAAACTCAAATTTCAACGTTGGGATCAATGGTTCTGATTTGAAATAATTCATGTGTCTTCTATTGATAGAGCATAAATTTGAGTGATGAAACTTTGTAATTAAGCCTAAGCATAAATTTGAGTGAATGATCTATTAATAGCATCGTTGTAAATTTGCAGGGCATAGTTGTAAATTTGAGTCTTCCTTGATTGGAGTAAAAATTTCGTGGAAGTTCAATTTCATAGGAGTATAAGATTGAGTCAAAGATTGGAGTTGGTTTAAGAGGATTAGCTCAAAATCTACGGGAGATGCTCTTATGGATTCTGTCGTTTATCCTATTTTTAGAAACAAAAAAAGACAACTACACATGATTTTGGGCTGCAATTGGAGCTTAAATTTGATAGATTTCTTTTTCTTCCTTGCAATTTCATTCCTTGACAGTTGACTGACTACATATTAGCTCCATAGTTTATACAGTTATACTCTTATAGCTTAAAAGTTCACATTTATACTGGGAATCACGGGATATATTTTATGCTATGTGAGACAGTTGATAAGCTTTATCATGGTATTTGTTTTACCATATGATTAAGCTAGTGTACATCTTCCGAAAATATGTATGTACGTATGTTCTAACTCGATCATGTTCAACCGGCCAAATAAATTCTTCGAAAATATGCTGATGTTTTCATCTTTGTGCTGACTGCTGAGGCATTTAGACTTGAGAATCGAAAGTTGGACGGTCATTCCCATTGCAGGATGTCTTTTTATCCTTATATTCACCCTGTCTGCAGTGTTGGCTTATTTTAGAAGCTACATCCTTATTGAACATACTGTGAATTTATTTTCCTATTTTCCAATATTTTGTTTTACCAATATCAGGTTGACGCTCGAGGAGACATCTTTGGAATGCTTTCAGCCCATCCGCTATCACCTTTGTTGTCTCTTCATCACGTAGATCACGTGGACCCCATTTTCCCTAACATGACCAGGACTAATGCTTTGGGACACCTCTTCAAAGCTGTGAACGTTGATCCTGGCAGAGTTTTGCAGCAAACTGTCTGTTATGATCGGTCAAACTCATTGACAGTTTCAGTAGCGTGGGGTTATGCCATTCAGGTGTTTGAAGGCAATTATTATCTTCCGGATCTTCTTCATAAGCAGAGGACATTTAGTCCATGGAGAAGGAATAAGGATATTTTATCAAAACTTTATATGTTCGATACAAGTGAGTATGTTAGTGATCCATGCAAAAGACCTGTTGTCTTCTTTCTGAAAAGTGTTGTTTCTCGTTCAAAGCATGTCTATACTGACTACAGTAGGCACGTTGTTGGAAATTGCTCTAGAACCAGGGCAGTGAATGATTTGAAACAGATCAGAGTGTTCTCGCAAAAGCTAGATTTGGATGTTGGAGAGGTACTCCTTCAATGGTTGGGACATGCGTCTCATGTTCTTTGACTATTTTTTGTTGGAGATGCATATGCATTTCTTTCTTGTTTACTCATTGTCAGTGCTGTCTAATATTTGGTTTCAGGTGAAGGTTCTCCGTCGTCAATGCTGTGATATTTTACCATCTTTCCGTAAATCGATGGTTATTAATATCAGACAATGCGGAGTCGATGAACTGGTATCAATGCAGACATAGAAACTCTGTTGGAATTGCTGCTAACTAGACTAAGAAACTTGGAGTTGTTTTCCACTTTAGCCTCTTGCTGATACTGCTTTACATATACACAAAGGTAATTTCTTATAATACCGAACTGATCTAGTTACTGCCTTTTGTTTTGCTTCCAAGAATACGCTGGGTTGTCTGAAACTGTGGTCTTTTCAGGGCATTTTTGTATTTTGATGCCTTTTTGGGCAGAGTACAGGAGAGACATTTCTTTTTTCGCTTTCTGCTATAAAAGGGTAGTATGGCACCCTGTTCACTTGCTTTTGATTTTTTCATTTTCTATTTTGCATGTGTTTTCTCTTTTATCCTGGGATGGCGGGTGGTGTTCGCTTAATTTATCACAAAATTACATCTTAGTTAACTTGGGTAGGTTCCTTAGCTTTGTCTTGAAAAGAAGGGTAGAAATGAAGGAACTAGATGAGCCTGGGATCTTTGTTCCATGTTTTGGTGCTTGTATTTGTGGTTTTGTGCACTCTGGAATTGCTGATAGATAAAGTTATTGTTGAAAAACCTTTTGGATGTACCTGTTGTCATCTTAAGTTTGCATCGAGGCCCCCTGTGGTTTGTTAAGGTGGTATAAAGTTTCTCTGCATCCTTCCAGTTGCCCTTCACTAGCTTGAAGATGATGATGGATTGTTGGGTGAAGCCTGAAGCCATCACATATCTTGGGTTAGGATTGTTTGGGCTCAAGAGTAGAACTGTAGAAGGAACCGCTCCTCTCCAGTCATACTTAGGTCAAGTGAAGCTGTATCTTTCTTCCGTTACAACTGCAAAAGCCTTATTCTTCGTTCATTCAATCAAGGATTCGAAGATAGGTAGACACAAACAGACTCCATATCTATGTGAGCAGCCGATAACCATTGCCACAACCTAGGAAGGATTTGATTTTGAGTGCAAAACCAGTGTAGTGGTATTCATTCATTTTCAGCAATGATGTTAAACATTTGGAAACGTGTCCTGAAATGAAAGGTTTTCCTGGTTTTCAGTACTCATGAACTTTTTTGTATTGGGGTTAATGGCTGTACACTGTAAGATATGAATTCTCAGGATTTTGTTGTCTTATATCCTGTTTGTGGGGTCCAATTTTTATTTGAACCAGTTGGAGATTTCTTACAGTAGCAACTACTTTATATTCCGTTCATTAACTATTTTACAGTTTAGAATCTTCCTGCGTTGCAATCCCTCGTTGGTAGTCATCTAACTACTTGATGTCGGGCCAGAAAGACGACCGCCGTGTGTCACCTCCTAAGTGGGCACACGGATTTTTTGGCCATAAACACGTGCCGGTGTCACGGGCGTGAGGGAGGGTCCTAATGCCCGGGGCAGTGGCAACAGAGTCCCATGCGGTCCTAGGAGTTGCAGCTTTAGCAGGTAACACCAAGGGGAAGAGGCCCAAAACTCGGAGGAAAGGAGGTAGCGTTTGTGACAGATTGCGCGTCACAAGCTGCGGAAGGAATTTTGTATCAACATGTGTTGAGATTTTTTTGGTTGGCTTGGACGCAGATATTGGTATAGGTCGCTTACAAATAGAGAACATTCCCTCTTCTCTAGTGCTTTGGGATTTTACAAGAGTCTTACCTCACACAGAGAGGCAACTCCTTTAGCAGAAGAGATCCAATATCCTTTTAAGATACTCTTCTTCTCTACTGTTTGTTTTGTCCTGTATCCCTTCATCTAATTCACGTGTGACCAACAATCTTTTTCATCTCGCCAGCAATATTTTTTTTTACAAATTTTGGACCTCTTACACTTCCGAATTTTGAATGGATGTTTGTCTGTGCAGCTAATAGTTGAACGAACCTTTCATTGAGCCCTTTTGCTTTTCAATCTTGCGTACTTTCAGCCTGGCTTGGTAACCCACAAGAGTTCAGTACTTTCTGGTGGGTCTTAAAAGTTTTTCAGAGAGTTCAATGTCATAAGAGTATCTGATTTCCACATGATATGATGGGAGGGAACCAAACAGGGAAAGTGTCTGGAAGTCTAAATCCATGTTCTTGGTCGCAACCCGTGACAGACGGACTTGGCACAAAAAAGACGACGCAAATACTTTCACTTCACGCAAGTCCCAGCTTTCTTCGTTTTCATTTTTGAACGTTGTTGAAAATAGGTCCACCTAAGCCATTGACCGACTCAAACCCGATTAAACGACTATCATCCAATGTTATGTTTTTAATAGCGTAATAGCGGTAGATGATCACATATCGAGAACGGTGAATGACACGTAGCCAGAATTGGCTGCAATGAACATTGTTTTTTGCAAATTATTTTGGTGCTAGAGCACTTGATGCGGTTGTAGTGGTCAGTATTGTGGCCTGGAAGTGGGCAAAAAGTTTTTTTTTTTTTTGTCGTCAAAATTGAGGAGTAATAATATTTATCAAAAGATTTTCATGGAGGAGTTCAGAGATCACACTCTAACAGAAAGAGCGTATAAGCTGCCCTATAAAATTAGAAGAAACTGTATGAAGGAGGACAAAACCTCCGACAGAGGACATTATTAAAAAAACAAAAAAAATTGGGCAAAAAGTTGGATATGTAGTGATACGTATCAGGAATTGACTTTTATGGGAGTATAAATTTATGGTTGCACCGGTATAACAGGTGTAACAATACTTGAGGGCTGAAAAAACCGCTACATAATGGCTGATAATTAAATTTATTGATGGCTGATAATTAAATTTATTTTAACAGCCACCCAACGGTTCAGATTGGTTAATTGACAGAAGAATTTATTCTGGGAAATAACATCCCAAGTTCCAACTTTCCTCCTTTTATTGGGACTGAACCTAAAACATGTCACGTGTGTTAAAAAGAGAGACTTTTTTACGGAGTAACCCGTAAACAATTTTTATGATGCTCAATTGCACGCGTCCAAAAATATTTTAGATGGTTCAGAGTTTAAAATAACTATTTGCTAGAATATTTAAACTCTTCTAGTGAATAGTTTTTTTTAAAATCTGGACCACTAATTGCCGAAATAGACGGCTAAGATTTCGCGAAATCGTGAATGACCTGTTCAAATAAGTTAATGGGAAATGACATCCCAAGTTCCGACTTTCCTTGTTGAAATGGGACTGTACCTAAGAAACGTCAACATCGGTGTCAAAACAATTTCTCCAAAATAAGGCAGTCAGCACTTTGCTTTCGCCTCTGATTGCGGTCTTAAAAAACAGACTGCCTAAGAATTTCATTCATTTCATCATATAGCAACAAAAACAATCCTTGCTTATCAGCTCCCGAAATAAAACTAAACCCTTTCTCCCAATTCCCTTGAAAAACAATGCAGCTTCTTCCCCTGTTATCCCCCAAAACACCAAACTCTTCCTCTCGCCTCATAAACTTCATCTTAATCTCCTCTTCCTTGTGCATCATCTACCTCTTCCTGTCTCTCGTCCTCCTCCACACTTCTAATACGGTGAGCTTAACTTCGCCTCGCGCCGTGTCTTCGCAACCGACCTCTATCGATCACGTCGTTTTTGGTATCGCGTCGAACGGAAACTCGTGGCCGGAAAGGAAAGAGTACGTTAAGCTCTGGTGGAGGCCTAATCGGATGCGGGGGTGCGTGTTCTTGGATAACATGCCACCGAACACGGCCCCCGAAAATGACTCCGACTCCAGTTCTCTGCCCCCGATATGCGTATCGGAAAACACGACACGGTTCCGGTACACGTGCCGGGGCGGGCTCCGGTCGGCGATACGGGTCGCCCGAGTGGTCTCGGAGACCGTGGCTCTGAACCATTCGGACGTGCGGTGGTTCGTGTTCGGGGACGACGATACGGTGTTCTTTGCCGAGAATCTGGTGAAGACTCTGTCCAAGTATGATCATGTGCTGTGGCATTACGTCGGGACGAATTCGGAGATTGTTTTGCAGAACAAATTCTTCTCGTTTGACATGGCGTTTGGCGGGGCAGGTTTTGCGATAAGTTACCCACTGGCTAAGGTTTTGGCGAGGGTTTTTGATTCGTGCTTGGAGAGGTATCCGCATTTGTATGGAAGTGATGGTAGGGTTCATGCCTGTATTGCTGAGCTTGGCATTGGGCTGACTCACGAGCCCGGTTTCCACCAGGTATACAATCCCATTACCAAACTTCCAAAATACTTAAAAGAGGGGGGAGATGTTGGAAAAATCTTTTTTAATAGAGCTTCTGTGTACAGGGATTTACAAAGGTGATTCGCATGCGTCCGTTCTGGCTTTGGACGATCCTGATTTAAATGAAATTTTCATTTAAATTCGGACCGTCCAAAACCAGAACAAACAGCCCAGATCGCACCCCTCGGTGAATATCTTATTCACGACCGCTCCGTGAATAAGACAATCTCGAGAGATTTTATGCACTAAAAAAAAATGTACTCCATAAATGCGAGAGTCGCATGAAGGTGTAGTTTGAAAAAGCTAAAAATTAAGTGCTGAAAACTAAAAGCTAAAAAATAAATGATGAAAACTGAATGATGAATTTCACAAGTTTAAAAACTGTAGTATAATAAAGAATGAGAAACTGATATAAGCAATGCTACGAACGCCGTTTTTCATAAATAGATCTGAACGCATTTGTATCAAGAACCGTTCGATATACATGGTCTTATACAATGAATGCAAATCAGACGATTTCAAACACCTACCCTCATCGCATGGTTTCGAACACCTCTGTATCCGGATCTGTTCACGAATATCTATGTCCATGGCATTTTTCTTTGGACATATTTTTGGTAAGTACTACAATATTTTGCGACAATGATGCAGATGGACGTCAGGGGCAACATATTCGGTCTCTTAGCAGCGCATCCAAACACGCCGCTAATCTCCCTCCACCACCTTGACCACATCGACCCGATCTTCCCGAACATGACCACCACAAACGCCTTAAACCACCTGCTCCAAGCCTCCAAACTCGACCCTCACCGCCTCCTCCAGCAAACTGTCTGCTACGACCGGTGGTTCTCGTGGACCGTCTCCGTCTCGTGGGGCTACGCCGTCCAAGTGTTTGCCACCCACGTTTTCTTGCCCGACATGATCCGGACCGAACAGACGTTCGGGCCGTGGAAGAGGGGCCATGCATTGGGCGAGTCGTTCAGGTTTGACACAAGGGCTCGACCCCCCGACCCGTGTCGTAGGCCCGTTGTGTTCTACTTCGACGGGGTGGGTTGGGGTGGTGATGGGATTGTGGAGAGTAGGTATAGGAGGATGACTGTTGAGAATTGCTCGTTTGATGCGTTGACTTCGCCAAGGAAGCTTGAGGAGGTTCGAGTGGTGTCGAGGAAGCTGGAGCTTGGTGTCAAACAGGTACTTATTTTCGCCTTTTTTGCACTATTTCATTGGAGAATGACTTATTCGGCTTTGTGTACAGGGGATTCATAGACTGCGGAATCACATCCGCTGTGTCGACAATCAATGATTGAGATATATTTTTAAACTATTATCGGTATTAATTTTTTTTGACGGTAATAATTTATTTTTAATCCGGACCATCCAAAATACTTTTGGACGAGTGAAATTGAGCTCCGTAAATACTCCGTAAATAAGATTTTCTCAATTTATTGGGCTTAAGTTTGAAAGTGACAATCCTTCTGCTACTGCATTGAGAATGAATTGCAACTTTATACCAAGAGCGTTGAAAATAAAGGATTATTAGCCCATCAGCAATGCTACAAACACCAAATAAAGCACAATATAAATCCGGTGTTCTAAAAATCGGAATTAATTGCTGCCGGGGCATATCCGATTAATTGGTATGGGCCGATTGATCGCCGATTACTAGGCCTCGAAGTTCGAAGGTGGCTGACCGCTCGACTAGCAACCTTTTGGAACATTGTATAAACCAGTAACTCTCCAACAAAGCTGGGGGGTTCCGCATCTTCAGTAGGTGTGGACTGTGGAGTATGCCAGCCTTATGAAGAAGCGATTTATCCAATGTGGTGTTGTGTATTTTGTTCACCAACATGTCAATGGAGGAAAAAAATGTTTAATTTCGGCTTATATTCTTCTCACATTTGTTTTCTTTCACCCAGTTGCAGGCACCGAGACGGCAGTGTTGTGATTTACTGCCCTCAACAGCTGGGAAAGTAATGGAAATCTCCATTAGAGAATGCGGAGAAGAAGAGTTGATTTACATGCATCCGTAGCAATATTAGAGGTTCCTTCATGACCGTCTGTTGTATCTAAAAGCACACGGTCAATGCCGAAGCACAATTGGTTTCACACGCTTATGTCTCACAGGCATTTTCGTACGTGAAGTAGTTAATACAGTAGATGATTGTTAGGGAAGTGATAAACCCTATTAAGCTCAAGCTGTTGTAGAGAGTATAGAATGCGTAGGATTTCTTGCTTGGTGGGATGGATGAGCGGGACTCAAAATTATTAGTCCGAATTGAGTTCCACGTTTGCCCTCTACTGTAACTATGTCTCCATCTCATACAGACATGAGGAAAATGTCTGTTGATACATATACCTCGAATCTCCCATTGATTTATGATTCTTGTTGGAGATTCAAAATTGATAGGATGACGGAAATAGTTCTCGAGTTTTAAATTATGATAACAATCTATTTGACTTGTTCTTGGGAATTTTACCCGTCTCTGCAATTGTTAGGTTATTTCCAGCAGCAGTTATGCCAACAATGACTTGTTAACTTAGTTTTCCAACTAGGCTGGCTGGCCTCGATTATAGCTATTGATGGAAATGGTTGTGCTTTTATTCATCAAGAAAACAGAGAGGTTGGTTTACATCAGTTTGTTGCTTTAGATTTTCTGTTTCGGTTCTTCCAGATCTGCAACACACAATATCATAATGAAAAAGATACTGGTGTCTATCTGGTTCTATATTCTCTTGTTCTCCTTCTACTACTTCTGCATTGCCATCTGCAATTAGGACTCTAATTCCGCTTCTGGAAGTGCCTATGAAGAGAACCTTAATCTCACCCTCTCCTCACTTGCTGCCAATTCTTCTCTCCCCCATTTTCTCTTCACTAGTCAAGGCCGGTGGGGACCCTGATCGATGTGGTATATGGCCTTGTTCAGTGCACCAGTGGCATCTCCTCTCAAGAATTAAACTTGAGCCGATAGCGCAGTCACAAAAATCATCAAAACATGTCCTAATCAGAAATCAGAAGGAAGCTTCCATCTATTATGGAAACTGTTGTTGCAGTTCTCATACCAGAATTTCAATGGTAGATGTAGGGATAAACAGGTAAATGGACTCGCTTCATGGTCCCTCCGGCATGGCCCAACCACTCAAGAATCATACAGTACCTAATTTTTAGGCAACTTTAAGGGATAGTAAGGTTTGCCACTGGATGCAATTAAATAAATGCCTCTTCCATTCCTTTGAAGATAAAGCTCATAAAATATGTTGGGTCAAAAGAATGGCCACATGGGGCTCCAATATATCTCCACAACCATTTGGCAATTTCGCCATAGGTTTAAGACTACCACCTCATCTTCAATAAATATATCCTAAACCTAATTTCATTATACGTACGCCCCCTATCAACCACTGCCACCAACAGCCCTCTCAGCCTTCTCGGACCACCACTATTTCTCTCACTCCAAACTACACATTCATGCAACAATGCAGTGCCTCTTGTATAAGAAGCATTAATGACAGGCAGGGGCGAAGGTAGTTAGTGGGGGAAGGTGGCATGTGCCACCCTCCGTTTCAAAAATATAAAAAAAAAAAAAAAAAAGACGTAGTAAGATTAAATATAAATACTTGAAGACATCTACACAAAGGCATGGTTGGTAGTGTGTTTAAGTGCCTCCTTGTTAGCACCCTTGTGCCAGGGTTTGAATCCATGACAAGGCACCTTATTTGTTTTCCCCTTTTCCAAATCTCTGTGTGTGCGCGTGTGCGTGAGGCAAACCTGTATACCTCCCCAGGGAAAGCTGTCTAACGGACGGGAAATAGCTGAGAAGAGACTTTCGCCTAAGTCTGGACGGGGACTAGTGGAACTTCGATTCAGTACAGAAGTAAGGTTTGTTGCAAAACTAATGCATTGAAACCTGGTAAAGCTATTAGGCTTCTGCTTAGAAGAAAAAGAGAACTTAATTGTCCATGAATACCTGCCTGGCTTGGACAAACTTTTATACGGTACATATTCACTCCTTTTTCTTTCCTTTCCACAATAAAAAAAATCCTGTGTAATCGTTGGTTAAAATCTTATGCTTGGGTTGTACGTGTAGATAAAAGCAGATGAGAATGTTCAGTGCCGGCTCATAAGTTTTGAGGCCGAAAGCGAACCGTTTGAATGAGGTCTCTCTATATTTTTCATATAAAAGTTGGTCTACAAAGAGTTTCATTAAAAAAACCATTACAAAATATAAGCATATAGTTATTTCAAAAAAATGCAACCATTACAATATCTCAAAATCTATCATTTGAATATTAGACTTCTCGCACTTTATTGCAAACATACTAATTAAGTCTCCATAGTCAAGCTTCTTCACCAACTCCTTCTCAATAGACAATATAGCCAATCATTTAATTTTTCTTGAGACATAGTTGATTGATTTTTGATTAATTTTAACTTTGAAAAGCTTATTTTCCCTAAGTCATCTGTTGTCAACCTTGACCAAAATGCCATAATGGGATGTAATTCTAATTCTACCGTTTCTATCTAGTTTAACCTATTTTGCGGTCCCTAAATTCCAATTGGGCCTATATATATACATATGGGTCATACAATTTTGGGGCCCCTCATTTTTAGCCTTTTTTTTGGGGCTCAAAGCCCATGCTTCTCTGGCTTACCTTATAAGCCGGCCCAGAGAATGTTCGGGATGGGAACAGAGATACAAAAATCGTTGCTGGAATTGCTCGAGATCGACTTTATCTATAAGAAGATTCTCAATTCAGGATCATTATATTCATCGTGATTCAAAAGCTAGTTGCATTTTGCTAGAGGGGTTGGATACCCTGGACTTCGTAATGCTACCTAGGTTCAGCAACATTTTGCTAGATGAATCTACGAGTCCCAAATATTCAGATTTTGGCTTGGCTCGGCTTCTCTGCGGAAGTCGAACTCAAAGATTAATACAAGTCGGATTCCTGGTACATAGCAACTTAACATTTATCTTGCAAAAGAATAGTATATATGAAAAAGAGGACAATAACGGGATGGCTCCAAAATTTTAGTTCAACGATGACAAAAATGTAAAGAATTTTTATGTATACAAAGCTCAATGGAAAAATAAACAAATTTCTTTTGGTTGAAAATTTATTGGGTTGTTTTGTTGAGCTATATTATCTAGTTACTCAAAAATTAAAGTGAATTTTCAATTGCTTTGGCTTCATATGAATGATTCAGTGCCGATAATATTGAAGAAAAAAAAAATCAAATTATACGTGAAAATTTTCAAAATGTTAGTGTAATTTTTGAACTCAGGGGGTTTGCCTGGGCTCTATAATACTACTACAACAATAACATCACCGATGTAATTATTCCCTATGGAGAGTGTCTGATTAAAAGTTAACACATAGCTTCTATCCTCTTTTGGGCCTTCATATCACATTGCATCTTATTTATTCATGAGACTATCCGTGTTAGAAAAATTGTTGTTATGGACTATTAAATCTGAAGGGGATAGGAAACGGGTCAAGCGAGAGATTAAACGTTTATGATTTAACTATTTCATGGTTAAGATATCCACGTTTTCAAACCCACGTTAGTTTGTTTGTTACCATGCAAGTTGCGTGGTCAAAACCATGGATTAGTAGAATTTAAGCATTGATTTTTCTTCTTCTAAAACAAATAGATAAGATAGTTCTAAACATGCATTTCTTCTTGGTATAATAGCTAGACAATCTAGAAACCATAGAACAAGTCGAGTGCAAGGGTGATTGAAATTCAATTATTTACGCATTGTACTAATCTAATGGGGGTTATCATATCTCCATGTTTGACCTTTAAGGATTATAAAACGTTCTTCTATAGGGAATAGTAACTAGCATTAATTTTCCCACGTTGATCAAACGATCTCTCTATCTTTAGTTTTCTTTAATTTCAGGTAGAGTATCCGGACTAGCTTACGACATCTCGGTTAATACCCGTGTATCACACCATATATTAGCGGAGAGTTAGCCCATTAAATTTAGGATAAAGACCCATATGGGTGATAGAACGTTAGAAGGTTTGAATTTGAGACCTATGAGGAAGCAAATTTTTATCACAATGCCAACGCCATGGAGATATATCTTACTAACTGTAAGGACATGCATGCACCGAAGTTGTTTCCGAGTAAAGGTCGTGAAAGTTATCAAATACACTGTAATTGCTGAAGAAGTCCACGAAGTGCGGCACCAACTTTCCCGCATTATCTTATTTGCACAGTTTGACAACATCCCAATCGAACAAAAAGAAGAAAAATTCACCCTTTGACCTTCACCTTTGCCTCTGACCCTTCAGATTAAACCACCTATAAAACGCAGCAATACGCCGCGGGATTTAATTACCCATCTCCCTCATCGTCAAACTCTTCCACACCATGTCTTCCTCAAGGCTTCTCTCTCCTCTCTACCTGCTCTCCTTTTCTCTCCTCCTCCAACTCGCCCTCGCAACCAACCCCCTCTATCATTTCTGCTCAAGCTCCGAAAATTTCACTCCCAACAGCCCTTATGAAACGAACTTGAACAAGCTCATGAGTTACCTCTATTCCAAAACCCCGATAACCGGGTTCGGTTCTGGCTCGCTGGGCCTGAGCCAAAACCAGGCCTACGGCCTCGCTCTCTGTCGAGGTGACGTCAAAACGAGT
Organism: Rhododendron ovatum; assembly: GCA_019656835.1. Lineage (NCBI taxonomy): Eukaryota > Viridiplantae > Streptophyta > Magnoliopsida > Ericales > Ericaceae > Rhododendron > Rhododendron ovatum. The sequence continues at coordinate 12,086,741 of CM033795.1, forward strand.
GACTGTCTAGCCTGTGTTGCCAAGGCAGGTACGGAGATACGAAAACGTTGCCAGTTAAATAAAGGAGCAGTCATTTGGTATGATTACTGTATGTTGAAATACTCTAACCTTGACTTTATCGGGAAAATCGATAACCAAAACAAATTTTCCTTGTTGAATGTGCGAAATGTGAGTGATCCTTTATATTTCAATGAAAAGGTTAAAGAGTTATTGGGTAAGTTGGCGGAAGAAGCTAATGTTAGCTCAAAAATGTTTGCTACCGGAGAGATGGAGATAAAGGAATCAAGGAAGCTTTATGGGTTAGTTCAATGTACCAGAGATCTTTCTAGTGCTGATTGTAAGAAATGTATCGATGGGGCTATTGGTAAGCTTCCGAGGTGTTGTGATGGGAAAGAAGGAGGGAGAGTCGTGGGTGGGAGTTGTAACGTGCGTTATGAGATTTACCCTTTTGTCAACGCCTAGAGAAAATGTATCAATATTGTTCTTAGATATATAGTATGTATGAATAAGTGTGTTATGGATTGAACACCGAAAACTTGAGGTTGGGTATTTCCCATCCAATTTGTATGTTGGAATAATGCATTTTTTTTGTTTACAATTATTATTTTTTATGTACTAGCAAAAGAGCATGTGCGATGCGCATGGAATATACGGGTTGTAGACAGAAAATGACCTTTTGCCTATTCTACGGGAAGACAATATAATAGCGTGCTACAATACTAATTGAATCATGTATCATGTTAAATTGTTTGGACGCTCAAATCTTTATTATGATCAACTTGTTCAATGTTTGCATGGAACAATTGAAAACCTACAATGTGTGCAAAGAACATCTCTAGTTAATTCGTGTTGTTATTGAAATCATAGGAAACATTTATTTCGCAAAATTATGATCTATTATCTCTGTTTTCAAAGTTAATCTAAATTAATCTTGAACTAAACTTTTGAAATCGTAGCATCAATGCACTGTTGTCATTTAGGGTTGTTTTGGCTATATAAGCCACTTGACTTTTTTTTTTTTTTTTTTTATTCAATTTTTTTTTGCATTTGTTATTTTTTTTGTCTATAAAAGCCTGATTTTTTTGGCTTTATTTAAAAAAAATTTGAGTTTGGATCACAAATTTTTACTTTTCCGATTTCTCTCGTCGAGACAAACCATTAATCAACCAAAATTTGACGCGAAATTAATAAATGTGTTTTTTTTAATAAAGACAAAAAATCTAATTGTTCACTTCGACCTTTGTCTGTATAATTAAGTACAAGTTTCATGGTACGGGAAATGAATCAAAAAAACAATGTACCGAGACAAATATCACAGTAACATTGGTGTCCATAATGCTCCTTCAACTTTCGAGTCACATTATATTTACTTAGGTTTTATGTGGCTTTAAATGATAAGCGATTTTGACTCCAATTTGCTTCCTGAATTACTTGAAGGAAAATGAGTACGCTAAAAAAATTCTAGTTCAATTCGACATTGTCTACTCAAACATCACAATTAAATTTTACACCTTCCTTATCGACCGGCCAACAACATGGCTTAAGAACTTACCAAAAAAAAAAACATGGCTTAAGATATATCGAACATTAAAGATTAGGGGTAGGAATTTGATTCCACCAAAATGACTACCCAAAACATTTTTCTCTTGGGGTATACCATTAGTTACTAGTTTTTTCAAAAGCTCTGAAACATAAGGAGTTCTAAAATCCTTTGAGAAACTATCCATTGAATCCTTTTAATTTCACTCCTCCTTGTCAAGATCGTTGTCTCTAAGAGGGGTTGCATTCTTTAGTTCTGCCAAACAACTCCAACTTTTCCTACTCTCTAAAAGAAGTGGACAAAGTAAAAATTGGAGAGACGGGCAATATTATATGGTTTGGAATCCACTCTGACCCCGACCATGTAATTAATAACAATGTGCAGAGGCAAGGTTTAACAATATTCGAACCATTAAATACTATCATTAGAGCTTCAATCCCTTCCGACACTCATCAAGAAAATATATTGAGTTCAATCGGCATGGACTATATGTCCCAGCATGAACCGTCACACTAGTCCGTTCTATTGTCGGGATTATTATGTGGGAAATGGATTTTCAATAAAAGTGAAAGTGAAGTGAAGTACATGAAAATGAAATGATTTAATTTCCCGAAAGTGTTCTCTTGACAAGAAATCCTGCAGAAAACCAAAGTTCCTTCCTTTGGTAAAACCTGTTTTGCTGGAAGTCGAATCCCAACCTAAACTCCCCAACAGTCCCGTTTTTGCCTTACACAGTCAGCTTCCAGCCCATTTTCGACCTCCGGAACGTTCTGAATTTGTAACGGGAATTTACAGAATTTGGAAAACCCATGAACTGGAAAGTTGTAGAAAATTGAATTAATTTGCTTTCCAATGCTGCAGACCTTGCCTAAATCTAATACTTGAGCTAAAAGATATGACCAAAATACTGAAGGCTGTCTAGATTTCTTTCCAACCATGCATTTGAATGATTTTCTTTCAAAATGTGTTTGGGTTTGAATTTCCTAGATCGATTCAAAGTCTCCAAGCATTCCAACTCTTCTAGGATTGAACTTCCTTCATTACTCATGGATTGGGCTTTCCCGAACCGCATCCGGTCACATCTTCGAATCTTTAATTCTCCGATTTAAAGTATCCAATTCTAAGCCGACGACTTGAGTGACCTGCAGTCATAAAAACGGCATAAAAATTAAGTACCCAAGTAACTATATAGATTGACAAGCAAAGTATGGGTTAAAGAGATTAAATGGGTGCATTTTTAAGCACCTATCAGATTAGAATATGGTGGGCTATGGATTTGTTTAAAATCAAAGAGCATATCTCCTACCAGTGTGTTAGTGATTTGGTGAATATGCATATTTTTTAGGTGCTCTAATGGGTGTATTACCTTGCGAGTTAGTTTGGAAGTGTTCCCAACCGTTGGAGGTGATTGCCAAGATGGCAAGTGGTGTGAGAGTGAAACACCCAAATCCCACTGGGCTGCGAGTTTGATAGGTAGTAGTTCATGTGAACTAGACCTTGTGTATTAGGCACCACTTGCGAGTTAGTTTGGAAGTGTTCCCAACCGCTGGAGGTGATTGCCAAGATGGCAAGCGGTGTGAGAGTGAAACACCCAAATCCCACCGGGCTGCGAGTTTGACAGGTAGTAGTTCATGTGAACCAGACCTTGTGTATTAGGCACCATTAATTGTCCAGCTTCCACCTTGGTGGGGCTGTGGTGATGGACTAACCACCCATGGGTAAAGGGTACTCTGAAAGGACGCCTCAATGAGCTTAATTGATTCCTTCAATAGGTGGTATTGACTCACTGGCTAAACAAACTATAGCTGTTACGCCGGTTAGGAGTCGCTCTTCACTGAGGAGGGTTGAGGGTTGCACTCTGGTCTTCCCTTCCCAACCTTTTGGCTTAGCAAGAAAAAAAAAAAAAAAGAGTTTGGAAGTGTTTCCAAAACTTTCGGACCTCGCGCCCTTCAATTCTCAATAGATGTCTGTGCAGCTAATTGTTGAACCTTTCCATGCAGCTAATAGTGTAAATTTTTTTTTTTGGAGTTCTTTTGTTCATCAATCTTGCTTGGTTTCAACTTGGCCTGGTAAAAATTTCAGTACTTGCTTGTGGGTCTTAAGATAGTTTCACAACGAGTTCAATTTCGCATTTCATTTGATAGCGGTTCAAATCTCACTTACTACAGCTAACAAACCTGCCTTTAGCCTAGAAAAAAAAGCAGTTGAAAACTTGCACATGATGTGATAGGAACCAAATTGGTCAAAGTCTCTGTAATTATAGGCCTTTGTTCACGGTCGTGGCTTTGCAAACCGTGATAGATGTCGCACATGTATACATAATTCCAGTGTACGTGAGACTCCCAGCTTTCTTTTCTTTCATTACACATGACACTAGCTCCACTTAACCCATTGACTTGAACCTGTTTAAACGAGGACCAAAACCCACGGTTTTAAATGGTGGTACCGAAAGTATGGAATGTCACGCCGTGAGAATCGGATGTATCATTCGTGAATTTTGGCAAATTATTTTTGCCTATAGAGCTCTTGAAGCGGAGTGGTTAGCTCCAGAAATTTTTAAAAAAGTTATTCAAAAATTATTTTAATCTATCACCCAGCAGCATGTACACAAATTTCATACTATATTAATATGAATAGTGTGATTAGAAAACATAAAAATACATAAGATTTTGCAATTGTACCTGACAAAAATTTAAATTTTCAGCCAAGGAGGATTATATTGGCTCATAGATGTACTAACATTCTTTTAGGGAAAATAATGGCGAATAGGTTGGTGCGGTTCCTTCTACACCATGTTCTCTTCTTTACGGAAATATAGAGTTACCAGTCGTTCAAAAAGAAGAGTTTGAGCACGATGGCGATTTCAATAAACCATAATTCATATTTTTCTTTTAAAAAAAATTCTTGCCATTAGGAACATGTACCTTAATTTCGGCTATTAATTCTATTAGGTTTTCAACTATGATGTTCATAATATAGGATTAATGAGTGTTCAAATAAGGCCTAAAATAAAATTAGTCGGATAAAATTCAAGAATTTTTTTTTGGGCGTGTTCACCCAACCCAAAGGGTGGAGCTGCCAGTGTTGAAGCGGCTGCAGTATTGGTCTAGCTAGTATATATTGATTGAAGCGGCGCCAATGGAGTGGGCAAAAAGTTAGGTGTGCATCAACACGCATCTAGAATCAACCGAGAGGTGTGAATTTTTCTAAAGCCTGTGTTGATTAGACAAGTGGCAAGTAAAACTCTCTCTCTCTCTCTCTCTCTCTCTCTCTACTATAAGAATGAATTTTTGATTGGGGCAACTCATTAAATGGTCAACCAAAAGTGGAAGTGGTAAGTTTTGATTATTCAATTTTTGTTATACCATTGGAGGTACCCTAATGAGGTACTTATGTCAATGCACTTTATTCTGGTATAATCTTTAGTATCTTAATAAGAGAAAAAAACTGTAGCTGAAGTAAACTTCATAATGGTCTCAATACAATGTCGACAATCTGGATACCTTCTGCCTACTATTTAATTTCTTGCATAACTCCCAATAATTAATGTTTTCATAGCAAAAAAAAAAAAAATGCACTTTGAATTGGATGTCTATGCAATAGTAGTATATAAAGTTGACAACAAATCAATTTCTTGCTATTTTTTTTTCACATGATTAGCCTGCATTAAATCAACTTCGATAGTTCTTCGTTCTCTATAAGTACCTGATAACCTTTATTTCCAACTTTCTGATGCTTCATATCCGATTGATTGAGCATCGATTGGGTAAAACCTTATCCAATATTCATTTAAGCCAAGAAAAATGTATTTACTCTCACTAACCTCAATGTGGATACAATTTTTTTTTACTTATAAGCTGAATGACTTTGTTGCCCAAAATCTCTTTCTTATGATGCTAGCCAAAAACTTTATTGGATCTTCAAAAAGTCCTTACCCTTGGTATCAGAGTTAGAGCTCAAAATACTTTAATTTCAACACTAAGTATACATGATAAAATCTCTCCTGCTATTAATGCTTAAATTTTTATTTAACATATTTAATGATGTGGGTATAATGCTTTATCCACATAGTGCAAAATCATGATTCTTGCATCCCAGAGTACAGTACTAACTAGTATGTATCCCCCGCATTCAAGTAGAACACCAAATTTCACATTCTCTAGTTTTAGGCACGTTTTCTAATCTATGCATGACTTTAGTGCCCTGATTCGATAGAAATCATAGACGGTATATAATGCCAGGCTAGGGACCATTAACCTTCTTTGGAAACCTTTTTTAGTTTCCTTAATTCCATCACAAAAAATTAATCTTCCAGCAATGAACTCGACATATATAACAAAGTAGTGGGTGAGCAATTAAGTAGCTTTTGAAACTACCAGTCTGCCACTAAACCTTTTTTTTATGTAAAGAAGAAGAGAAGATAGTTCTAATTTAGAACTTCTAAACATTAAAGGCAATCTAGAAACCATAGAACAAGTCGAGTGCAAAGGGTGAGTGGGATTCCCATTGGGGACTCGTTTGTGCATGATTGCCTAAAAATTCAATTATTTACGCATTGCAGAATGCTAATGGGGGAGCGTGGTTATCATATCTCCATGTTTGACCTTAAAGAATTATAAAACGTTCTTCTATAGGGAATAGTGACTAGCATTTCCCCACGTTGATCAAACGATCTGTCTCTCTCTCTAGTTTTCTTTAATTTCAAGTACAATATTCGTACACGCGCGTGTTTACACCATATTTTAGTAAGTTGGTTACTGATAGTCGATTGAGTCGACTAGTGATACGTGGCAACAGTCAACAAGCTAATTTGACAGTGTGACAGCACACAAGATGGACTAATCGACTAGTACTTGAAGACGTGCATACTGTCAGGGACACGTGGTGGCTGGACAAAACACAAGCGAAACACATCTAGAACGTGGTTATGGGGCAATTGAAGAAGTGCACGATGAGAGAAATAACTACCACACCTAGATCGTGGAGAAAGATGAGGAAGAGCAAGAAGAGTAACCACTTGATTCAAATCAGAAGAGGGAATCCATCCGGTTAGAATTTCAAGTCGAAGTGGCAGCCTATAAATACAATAATCAAAGATGTTTTGAACCCCCATACAATTGTTCAAAGGCTTCTACTTTTTATCTGTACTTTATTTGCTTTAGGAGTAGCTTGCAACGTAACCGTTCACTCGACTGTGTGCTTACTGTCGATCGACTTCTACTTTGAAGTATAATAAAGTTCATTTGTTATTCTTCTTCCATTTTCATTCACTTTATTACGTTTGCTTCTAGAGAAATACTGAAATACTGTAAGAAATCAAACTCCACCATCACAAATATCCACATTCCAGCACTTAGAATATTTCTCTGTTGACCATCGACAACAAGTAAAACAAACGACAAACAGCGCCCCAGTTTACAACATCTCGACTAATATCTGCATATCACACCATATATTAGTGGGGAGTTAGCCCATTGAATTTTGGATAAAGACCCATATATGGGTGATAGATTGTAAAAAGGTTTAAGTTATTAATCTTTGAAAATAGATTACAAAAATTAAAAGGATCAACGAGGCATCAAATAGATAAAAAAAGAACTCGAACAATCATATGGCCATCACGAACTATAATGGAAAAAAAAAACCACCATGGATTACAAGAAGTCGATTGAGGCCTAAAAACCCAAAAAGAGACAGACACCCAAGATCCAACCAAAGCCAAAAGACATTTAAAACAAAACCTGCTCCTGAGATGACTAAGGATCAATCATGTATTTATTTAAAGCTTCTTCATTAACACCCAAATAATCTTCACCCAAGATTTTCTCAATAGACACGAGCAGCTTTGACATTATCAAGATGAAACCTGTTAGTGCTTTCAGAAAAAGTGAATAAAGCCGCAGCAACAATCCCAGATCGATCTAAACACAATGCATTTTTCTTCTTTCTTTCTACTTTTCTTCTTAGATTTAGGATTGGCCAAACATTTTCTCAGCCGACTTCTGCTTCCAATTTCATTTTCCCGTTTCTTTAGCCTTCTGAGCTAGGTTGAGATCCACAACTAACTAGATACCATCAATGGATCTAAACTTGAGACCCATGATGGATTATGACCAGGCCAATGCCATGGAGATATATATAAGAGGTGCACTGAAGTTGTTTCCGATTAAAGTTATCAAATATAATTGCTGAAGAAGTCCACGAAGTGCGGCACCAATTCCCCGGCATTATCTTATTAGCACAGTTTGACGGGAATAAACGAAAGAAGAAGAAAAAGTCACCTTTGCTTCTGGCCCTTCAGATTAAACCTCCTATAAAACGCAGCAATACGCCGAGGGATTTAACTATCCACCTCCCACATCATCAAACTCTTCCATATACCATGTCTTCCTCAAGACTTCTCTCTCCTCTCTATCTGCTCTCCTTTTCTCTCCTCCTCCAACTCGCCCTCGCAACCAACCCCCTCTACCATTTCTGCCCAAGCTCCGAAAATTTCATTCCCAACAGCCCTTATGAAATGAACTTGAACAAGCTCATGAGTTACCTCTATTCCAAAATCCCGATAACCGGGTTCGGTTCTGGCTCAATGGGCTGGAGCCAAAACCAGGCCTACGGCCTCGCTCTCTGTCGAGGTGACGTCAACATGACTGACTGTCAAGCCTGTGTTGCCGAGGCAGAGACGGAGATACGTAAACGTTGCCAGTTCAATAAAGGAGCTGTCATTTGGTATGATTACTGTCAGTTGAAATACTCTAACCTCGACTTTTTTGGGAAAATCGATAACCAAAACAAATTTTACATGTGGAATGTGCGAAATGTGAGTAATCCTTTATATTTCAATCAAAAGACCAAAGAGTTATTGGGAAAGTTGGCGGAGGAAGCTTATGTTAGCTCAAAAATGTTTGCTACCGGAGAGATGCAGATAGAGGAATCAAAGAAGATTTATGGGTTAGTTCAGTGTACCAGAGATCTTTCTAGTGTTGATTGTAAAAAGTGTATCGATGGGGCTATTAGTGAGCTTCCGAGCTGTTGTGATGGGAAAGAAGGAGGGAGAGTTGTGGGCGGGAGTTGTAAAGTGGGTTATGAGATTTACCCTTTTGTCCACGCCTAGAGAAAGTGTATCTTTGTTCTTAGAAAGTACGAATAAGTGTGTTATATAGAACACCGAAAACTTGAGGTTGGGTATATCCCATCCTCTTTGTATGTTGGAATATTGCATTTTTTGGTTTACATTTTTCTATGTATTGATACCTGAGCAGTTCCATATGGACGTGAATATTCTACATTACACAATTCACTTTCCAGGGAGTTTTTCCTAAATCAATAACGGTGTACTTTCTTTTATATATATATAGTACCTACTAGCGCTGTCTCCGTTTGATGCACAGGACAATAGAAAATATTTACTTCGACATTTTTTTTGTTGTCTCGTGCACTGGATGCTAGCATTGTGACTGTTCAACAAATCAAATGTTTATAGCTTCGCATTAATTTTTGGCTCTCGAAATTGTGACGGGCTTAAAGAACTAGGTCTTCGGCCACTTTGCTAACCTCCAAAGGTACATAATAGCGCAAGTTATCACGTCTCCTGTATTGTGTTTACCAAATTAAAATAAAGAACAATGTGGCCTTTTGCGCGCAATCATTTCAACTCATAATTTTTAGAAAAAGACAAAAATATATAAGTAAAACTAACAAATGTAATTTCAACTCATACTTTATTCTGCTCTAATATAGTATCTTAGAGAAAAAAAAACTGTAGTCGAAATAAACTTCATAATGGTCTGAATACAATGTCGACAATATTGAGACGAGCCTGCTATTTAGTTTTATGCATAATTCCCCCTAATTAATACTTTCATAGCAAAAAAACGCTTTGACCTCTATGCAATAATATAGAAAGTTGACAACCAATCAATTTCACATGATTGGCCTACATTAAATCAACTTAGATAGACCTTTGTTCTTTATAAGTACCTCATAACCTTTATTTGTAACTTTCTAATGCTTCATATCTGATTGATTGGGCATCGATTGAGTAAAACCTTATCCAATATTCATATAAGCGAAGAAAAATGTATTTACTTCCACTACAAGAAAATTAGGATACGCCAGCGCTCAAAAGCATTAGTAAAGGTTCACAAAAACGATGCTATAGTCCTTTTTGGTCTATACCAATGCTTGGGCAAAGCGCTGGCGCAGACGCACTACTATAGATCTATGCCAACGCTTTTTGTGGGTGTTGGTATAAATTTATGTTTACCAGCATTTTTTATTTCCGGTGTTTGCAAGCGCTGGTATAGCATAGTTTTACCAGTGCTTAACCAAAGCGCTGGTATAGACTCTCTTTACCCAAAAAGAATATTCTCAGTTGCAACATTTTCTAGTATTGCTGAGTTTTGAACTCTAGACCTTTCGGTCACCTAGACCCTCGCGTGCACCTGCTCCGACCACTGCACCAAATACCATTTACGTTGTATGTTTGAAACTTTTAATATATAAAAAATGTTTCAGATCTACTTTTTATTAAATATTAAGTAGATTGTTTTAAAAGGTGAATCACTACTCCCATGAGAATTATTTTGTGCTTTATTTTTGTTCCACTGACATGTCAAAAGCTTCTTTTTTTTTTTAGTTTTATATTTGTATTTTACAGGATCTTTTCCAAGCACTACCACCACGACCCTGAAGATTGCATCTATTGGGAATATTGCTTATTTTTTACTTAAGCAAAATTTTAGATACATCTCACACAACACCCCCCACCCCAATATTTAATCAACAATCAACAAGGACAATGTAATGAACAGACTACATCATCGTGCATGATTGTGTCGAGGCATTAAAGTATTAGATGCATCCTGACCCCACTAGTGTCTTTATTTTTTAATCTAAACCGTCTATTTTTTACATATTTCGAAGTTCATCATTCCTACCAAGAATAAAGTTAATCGTGTATCACTACACACTTGATCGGACAGAAAAAACCATTTTGTTAATAAAATTGTGTCTCGATAAAGAAACTTTCTAAACCCAATCGAGACATTTATACGAGAACGATAGAAAAACAAAATCAACGGTCTGGATCATCATAATTGTGTCACAGTCAAATGGCTACCATATGTTCAAATATAGCACAAGACATAGTTTGTTAACATTTACATTGAACATATAGAATTAAAAATTCATTACCGACTCAATTTTTACAATGGGTCAATCTGAACCAGTTTTTTTTTGACATGTGTCAATCTGAACCATTAGGATTTCACATCTCATTGATTCCATTGTTGTCGCCGAAATTGGAGATCATCGAATATTGAGATGCGCTAAATAATCATACCGAAAATTATTAGCAAATTGTATAACATATAATAGCATTAAAAATTGTTCGATTAATGGTTATTTTCTTTGGATCTATTCCAGCGCTTTTCTTGGGCCGCTGGGAAATGGAGGGCATATTCTAGCACTTTTTATGGGCGCTAGTAAATGGGGGGCCTATTCCAGCATTTTTGATTGGGCGCTGGAAAATGGTAGCCCAATTCCAGCGCTTTTACTTCGGGCGCTGGGAAATTCCCATTCTAGCAGCAGTTAGAAAAAACGCTGTTATAAACGTCCTAATGTAGCGCTTTTTGCAAGCGCTGGTAGAAAAAGCGCTGGTGTTGTCCAAATTTCTTGTAGTGTTCCCCTACAATTTCTTTACTTATAAGCTGAATGACTTTCTTGCCAAAAATCACTTTCTTATGATGCTAGCCAAAACATCGTTGGATTTTCATAAAGTCCTTACCACTAGTATAAGAGATAGAACTCAAAATATTCTAATTTTCAACATTTATAGCATACATGATTAAATCTCTCGCGCTATTAATTAATGTTCAAATGTTTATTTAGCATATTTAATGATGTCGGTATAGTGCTTTATCCGCATAGTGCAAAATCGTTATCCTTCCATCCCAGAGTAGAGTACTGTCTACTACGCATCCCAACATTCACGTAGAACACCAAATTCACATTCTCTAAATTTAAGTGTCTTCTAACCTATACATGACTTGAATGTCTCGATTTGAAGGAAATCATAGGTTACATATAATGCTAGGCTGGGGACCCAAAACCTTCTGTAGAAACCTTTTTTAGTTTGCTTCCATCATGAAAATTTAATCTTCCTAGCTATAATGAACACAACATATATAATCAACTAGTGGGTGAGCGAAGAGCTATTTTGAAATTACTTCCAATACCACTAAAGCTATATGGGAGGGGGCAACTATTATTACTTAATTACCCATGTAACTAAGTGGGCCATTTAGAACATTCCCTGGTTTAGAACTCCATTAATTTTCAAGCCCTGGTTATTTTGTTTGTTACCATGCAAGTTGTGTGGTCAAACCATGGATTAGTATTTTAGCATTCTTTTTTTTACCAAAACAGATTGAGGTAGAAAGATAAGATAGTTCTAAACATTTAAATAGCTAAACAATCTAGAAACCAACGAACAAGTCGAGTGAAAAGGGTGAGTGGGATTCCCATTAGGGACTCTTTCGTGCAAGATTGCCTAAAAATTCAATTATTTACGCATTGCACAATGCTAATGGGTGAGTGGCTATCATGTCTCCATGTTTGACCTTTACAAAATTATAAAACTTTCTTCTATAGGCAATCGAAACTAGCATTTCCCCACGTTGTCCAAATCATTTCTCTCTCTTTCTCTCTCTCTCTCTGATTTTCTTTAATTTGAAGTAGAATATTCAGACCAACTTACGATATCTCGACTAATACTCGGGTATCACACCATATACTAGCGGGGAGCTAGCCCATTTAATTTAGGATAAAGACCCATATAGGTAATAGAAGGCAAGAAGGTTTGAACTTGAACCCTACAAGGGAGCTAGCAAATCTTTTATCACCAGGCCAATGCCATGGATGCGCTGAAGTTGTTTCCGAGTTAAGGCTATTGTTAAATTTATAAAATATAATTGCTGAAGAAGTCCACGAAGTGCGGCACCAACTCCCCCGCATTATCTTATTATCACAGTTTGACGGCATCCGAATCTTAAAAAAAAAGAAAGAGAAAAAGTCACCCTTTGACATTTGCTTCTGACCCTTCAGATTACCCATCTATAAAACGTAGCCATACGCCGAGGGATTTAATTACCCACCGATCTCCCTCATCGTCAAACTCTTCCACACCATGTCTTCCTCGAGGCTTTTCTCTCCTCTCTACCTGCTCTCCTTTTTTCTCCTCCTCCAACTCGCCCTCGCAACCAACCCCCTCTATCATTTCTGCTCAAGCTCCGAAAATTTCATTCCCAACAGCCCTTATGAAACGAACTTGAACAAGCTCATGAGTTATCTCGACTACACAACCCCGAAAACCGGGTTTGGTTTTGGCTCGTTGGGCCTGAGCCAAGACCAGGCCTACGGCCTCGCTCTCTGTCGAGGTGACGTCAAAACGACTGACTGTCAAACCTGTGTTGCCGAGGCAGAGACTGAGATACGAAAACGTTGCCAGTACAATAAAGGAGCAATCATATGGTATGATTACTGTATGTTGAAATACTCTAACCTCGAGTTTTTTGGGAAAGTTGATAACAAAAACAAATTTTACATGTGGAATTTGCGAAATGTGAGTGATCCTTTATATTTCAATCAAAAGACCAAAGAGTTATTGGGTAAGTTGGCAGGAGAAGCTTATGTCAGCTCAAAAATGTTTGCTACCGGAGAGATGGAGATAGCGGAATCGAAGAAGCTTTATGGGTTAGTTCAGTGTACCAGAGATCTTTCTAGTGTTGATTGTAAGAAGTGTATTGATGGGGCTATTGGTGAGCTTCCGAGCTGTTGTGATGGGAAAGAAGGAGGGAGAGTTGTGGGTGGTAGTTGTAATGTGCGTTATGAGATTTATCCTTTTGTCAACGCCTAGGGAAAATGTATTCATTGTTCCTAGATAGTACTCCGTATGCATGAATAAGTGTGTTATAGAAACACCGAAAACTTAAGGTTGGGTATATCTCATCCTCATTGTATGTTGGAATATTTTGTGTATTGAATAAGTGGAAGATTGATAATGAGCAGTTCCATATGGTCCCATGCAGAGTTGTGATCTAGAGAACTGTTCTTATATAAGTGACGTGAATACAGGATGTCTATTCAAGTACTAGTAGTATATAAAATTGATAATGAGCAGTTCCATGTTGGATGTCTATGCAAGTATATAAAGTTGACCACTATGCACATCTTCTACCCATGTTCTCTGAGAAACTCCTCTTTTGTTGCCATGTGTCCATTTGATCAAGTCCAAGATCCTCTTTATTCTTGAGAAATTAGTAATGTAGGACAAGATTCTGGAAGAGTTTTGATTCTTATTTTTATGATTTTAGAATTATATCTTGAGTAGGAATTTTCATTTTAGCTTTAGAAATATTATGTTTATTTAAGTAATTCATCTATTTTCCAATTTCTTTAGGAATAATTCTTGGTCTACAATAATTAGAATTTTATTTAGGAGTTTTTCTTTCTTTAATACTGCTTGTTTTGGCATGATTTTATTACCGTTTTAGGGAAAAAAAATTAATTTTTTAAAATTCTTTTTATTTAATTTTTTTTCTTTATAATTTCTTGACTTCCAAGAAATAATCTTACTAGAGTCCTACCTAAAATAGAATTTCTCTTCTAGTATAAATAGGGTGCAACCCTCGTAATTATCATTAACTTTTTATCAATAAATCTCTGAGTTTATCACTCTTCTTGTGGATTCAAAAACTGCTCGTGACTATGAGTATCTATCCCGTTTGAAATAGTATGCAATCTATTCTCTTTGTGAATTCCATTGTATCAAGTGGTATCAGAGCAAGACTACTTTGCTTAGTTGATGACACCAAATACATGGCACACCCATTGACGTTGATCGTGGGATTGCTGACCTAAGGAAGATGATGGAGGATCAAAAAGTACAGTTGCAAGATCGAAGCGTGTAGTTGGCAAAGATCTGAGGACTACTGCGAGTGTTGACTTTATACGTCAACCAAAGGCCATAACGGGGTGAGGAGAGGATCGTGCGAAGGGATTTGCCCACCGCCAACCTCTTAACCAGAATAGGAACCACGTTGAGGGATTTATCCGCAACCAACCTATTCACCAAAATGTCTCCCAATGATATTCTTATTACCACTACTAAGATAATAGGAAGGAATTTGAAGGCAAGCTTTTTGAGAACCATGATGATTATCAGTTGATAAAGCGATAACAAAATTTCAAGTATTATTACAATTTACCTAAATTTAGTGGTTGTGAATATTTTGAGGATATTCTAGTTTGGATACTTAACCTTGAGGATGCTTTTGAGAATATGAAAATTTCGAATGGAGAAAAGTGGAGGTACGTGTTGTTAAAGCTTACAGTTCCAGCACTAGATTGATGGATAGACCTGCAATCTTTACAAGATCAACAAAACAAGCGTCATATTTGTGCAAGGTCAAGAATTAAAAAATGCATGATGGAAAGATTTTTACCATGAAATTATGAGCAGTTACTAAATGAAAAATATAGGTCAAAGCAAAAAAATACAATCACTTTTTCCAAGGATGCCGATGAAGAAGTTGTTAAAGAGGTTGTTGATGATACAAAAATTGTAACAGATGTTGGTGATAAGATGAATAATATAGAAGCCGTGGAGGAGGTCATATTGAAAGTTGATGATGACGAGAGAGTTGATGTCAGCAGTAGCATGAAAGGGAAGAGTGCAAATAGAAGATTTGGAATCAAGTTAGAAATTTCTTATTGCTATTTGAGGAAGGAATCAACAACGAGGAAAGTTCTGAAACTGATAAAGAAGGATTTTTGCATATTGTGGCACCAACTAATTCTATAATGGATCAAAGTCTAGAGAACCATCAAGTTCAACATAAGGTTCCGGTTGTTGATTTTTTTGGGTGCAACAATTTGATTGGGTTCCAGTATTCGTTTAGTACGTCTTGTCAACTGGTTGAAGCATGCAGAGAAGAGGTCATCGCAAGTACACTTTTCAACAAATAAATTTTGGAAGGAAATTAAGGGTTTGAAATATTCTAACTTTCTAAGTATCTATTTCTTTGGCATGGGAAGGTGGCAGATTTTCAATGAGAACTTGAGGTCGATTTCTTTTGAAGAAAAGAAAATTGATGTAGAACAAGATTCTGGAAGATTTTATATTCTTAATTTTATTATTCTAGAATTAAATCTTGAGTAGGAATTTTCTTTTTAGCTTTAGAAATATTATGTTTCTTTATTTAAGTAATTCTATTTTCCAATTTCTTTTGGAATAATACTTGGTCTACAAGAATTAGAATTTTATTTAGGAGTTTTTCTTTCTTTAACGCCGCTTGTTTTGGCATGATTTTATTACCATTTTAGGAAAAGTTTTTAATTTTGTTATTTCTTTTAATTTTGTTATTTCTTTTAATTTTGTTATTTCTTCTTTATATTTTTTTGACCACCAAAAAATTGTCTTACTAGAGTCCTTTCTAAAATAGAGAAAGTCTTCAATACACACTCTTTCAAGGTGTGTACCATATGCACCTATTGTGTGGTTCATATTGTGCCACCTCATAAAAAATTACTTGTAGAACCGGTCATTCATAACATTTTATTTCGTATCGTAACTTTTATACTAAAAATTCGTAACTTTTCAACAATATGATTCGTAACTTTTTAGCAATAGATTCGTAACATTTTGGGATTCATAACTTTTTGGTGTATTTTAATGAGGGTGTATATGATACACACCCAAATAAGGGGTGTATATTGTAGTACTTCCCAAATAAATAAGGGTGCAACCCTCGTAATTATTATTCAACTTTTAATCAATAAAATCTTTGAGTTTATCATTCTTCTTGTGGATTCAAGAACTACTCATGGCTACGAGTATCTATCTCGTTTGGAATAGTACGCAAACTATTCTCTTCATGAATTCCGCAACGTCAATCATCCAATTCCTCCAGCCTCTTCGACGCCATTCAGATAAATTGCTTCATCAAACTCTTTGAGACGAGCTATTTTACTAACTACTTCGGCTTCATCACCATCATATCCAATTTTCCCATGGGTTTGTTTAACTCCCACACCGCCTGAGTTTCGTTGAGAAAAATACGGTTCCTTTTGAGGATTCCATCAGAGGAAATTGAAAGAGAAATCGCTGCAGCCGCGGATCTGAAAATAGCTCCTTTTTTCCCTTTGTTTCTTGGATCCCTTCTTTCGTTGGATATATAATTCTATTGAACTTTCCCATGATTTCCTCCGCTGACTTCACCTTTCTTCCCCCTTTTTTCTTCATTGTATGGAATGACAATATTGCCTCCTTGATCACCCAGCAGATTACTCGTTTTTGTGCCTAAAGAATCCTCCACCAGAGGCTCCAATTGGTCCACCGAATTAATGACCCTTTTAGGGTCCAACTCTTGAATATCCTCTTCTATTTCTAACCCCTTTATCTGAAGTCTCCATAGGACTCTCAGCATTTGCTATTCACGTTAGCTTATTATTGAGATTCTCATGAGCTTCAAAAATGCAATCTGCACCCCTAGCTTTTGTGTGTTGAGTCAGCTCCATAAGCATGATCTCCCTTCGCCAGACTAGCCTTGCTAGCATCCACCTCAACAAATTAACCAACTTATCCTCTCACACCCGTTACCTAGCTCGGCCTTATCCCAGCTGAAATAAATCCATTAACCCTGTTAAATTTTAATTAAACACGTAATTAATTACATTTGGGTTTTCCCCAATATGGCCCAAACAAGTACACAATTTCTTTAATTATAAGCTGAATGACTTTCTTGCCAAAAATCTCTTTCTTAAAGCATCTACGGTGGACTATCAAAATCAAAATGTTGCTAAAGGTTAGTAATGTTTGCTCAAAAAAATACTCACATTGGCATAACCAAACTTAGTAATCTTTTAACAATTAATCAAATTTTGATCATTGGATGACCAAAACTAGCAAACTTTTGTTAATAATTAGTGAACCCCATAGCCTTTCAAAAAAAAAAAAATTATTGAACCTCATATCTTTCCAATCAAGTATACTTATCATTACACAACAACCTTATCTCTCCTTCATTCTCTATCTCTCTCTCTCTCTCTCTCTCTCTCTCTCTCTCTCTCTCTCTCTCTCTCTCTCTCTCTCTCAACCATATTGCCAAAAAATTATTTTAAAAAATAGTTTCTTCAAAAAAAATTTACACAAAACTGTTTTTTCAAAAAAAAAAAAAGTTTATGAAAAAAATAATTTTTTGAAAAACTGATTTCTTTTTTTGAAATTTTTTTTCCAGAAAATGATTTCAAAAAATTATTTTCTGAAAATTACTTTGTATTTCTAATAAATCCTCCCTCCATCCCTATTTAATTATCCGCTGCGGTTTTGCGTGCATTCTCAAAACGGCTTATATCTCTCGACGTATGTTACTAAAAATATGCAATGTGGATTTTATTTGATAGATCTTAATTTTTTCTATAAGACAATAATTTCCAAAAACATAAAATATAATATATGTCGAGAGATATAAGCCGTTGAAAATGCATGCAAAACCGTAGTGGACAATTAAATAGGGACGAAAGGAGTAATTTTTATTAGTTCGAAAACTATTAAAATAAAAGTTATCTATATTAATTTGTTTTTAGTTTTTTGTAGTTTGAAAAAGTGATATGACAAATTTTAGTTATCCAATTTTGATTATATCATTGTGGACCTGTATATTGCTAACCTTAACAACTCCTTAAATGGATAATCAAAAGTTGATGTAGCAACTTTTGATTATCCAATTTTGCTTAGTCCACTGTACATGGATGCTCTTATGATGCTAGCCAAAATTTTATTGCATCTTCAAAAAGTTCTTACAATTAGTATTAATTATAGACAGAACTCAAAATTCTCTAATTTTCAACATTTAGCATACATGATTAAATCTCTCCCTCTATTGATGTACAAATTTTATTTAGCACGTTTAATGATGTGGGTATAGTGCTTTATCCTTATAGTGCAAAATCGTGATCCTTGCATCCCAGAGTCGAATACTTCAAGTACGCATTCCCGCATTCAAGTAGAACACCAAATTCACATTTTCTAGATTTAAGTTTCGTCTAACCTATGCATGACTTGAGTTCTTTGATTTGATGGAAATCATAGGCTATATATAATACCAGGTGCTTGACGATTTCCTAGTCCTAAAATAATGGGTTGCCCCAAGCGTAGGGCTGAGAACGATGTAGCACAATATCCGGTAAGACCGGAGTTGAATCCACTAAGGACGATGAAGTGTGTGCTGTGGAACCTCGGGTTGTAGAATTAAACTTAGCTCTTAGGTAGCCACCCCTTTGTCGATTGATGGAAGATTAACTAAAATCTAGGAAATAATTATTCTTTTCAAATAATTAAAAAGGAGGTACAGTCATAGGGTTCATAACACTCGTAACCAGTCCGGACTAACCTGCTCTATTCAGTGTTCTTAAAAACATAGAACTTTATATTGAAAAAGATACCCCGCAAGATGCGAAACCCTATAGTCGCCGTATATCCATGCGCAGCAAAAAATGAGTTTTGGAACCCCATTCCCCCGTTCCCCCGTTCCCATGGCTCCAACAATGCCCGGATTCGTCCACGGGAAGTATTTTTCCAATCTAAAATTGTTTATTTTATTTTAAAAATAAGAGCAGTGCCCAAACTAGTCACGGCGTGCTAAACACCCCACAACCCTACCTGTACGACTACTCACTAATCATTGCATATAAAATTAAGAAAACCCTAATTTGAAACATGCTTGTATTACGTGAGATTAAAAAAATAAACAAAAGATAACAACTAATTGAATACCAATGAATAATTTTAATAAAGAACATAAATTAATATGAATTACCAGAATGCAGAGATCTGAATAAAACTTTAAAGACTTGAAAGGAAAAAGAAACAAAGCTCTGAATAAATCCTCGGAACAGCAGCGCTGTTCTCCGTTCCAGTTTTTGCATCCAGAGAAGATCTCGGCAGCCCCTGTTCGTTCCAGTGCTGCGGCAGTAGCTTTTTTTCTTCTTTTTCTTTCGTACCAAAAGCTGCTCCCGAGACCAGTAGGGTAAAAAGTAGTTTTTATAGGAATTGAAAGGAAGAATCACATAGAGGCCCTTGGGTTTCATCTACTTCGCGCTTTGGCCCAAAACTTTTGCTAACTTCTATCTTTACCCCAAAATCTTGAAAATCGAGCTCGAGCAACCTTTATACATAACAACAAATAATAACAATCAGTTAACAAAAATAAAAGACTAATAAATATAGATTGGAGGGCCAAAATATACATATTTTGACACTTATCACCAGGCTAGAGACCCTTAACCTTCTTTTGAAACCTTTTTTAGTTTCCTTCCATCATGAAAAAATAATCTTCCTATAATGAAATCAACATAATAAAGTAGAGGGTGAGCAAAGAGCTAGGTTTTGAAACTACCAGTCTACCTCTAAAGCTATATGGGAGTACGTGCAACTGTCCTTAATCACAAATGTGACTAAGTGGGCAATTTAACACTCTAGATAGATAGTAATACTTCTAACAGTGCTTACGTTGGCTTTATTTGCTAGAATTTAAGATCATTCCCTGGTTCTAGAACTCCATGAATTTTAAAACCTTGGTTATTTTGTTTGTTACCAAGCAAGTTGCGTGTTCAACCCATGCATGGATTATTACTTAAGCATGTTTTTCTAAAAATAATTGAGGTAAAGAAAGATTAGATAGTTCTAAACATTTAAATAACTTGTGCATTTCTTCTTCCTACTATAGACAAGATACCATAGAACAAGTCGACTGCAAGGGTGATTGGGATTCCCATGAGGGACTCGTTTGTGCATGATTGCCGAAAAATTCAATTTTTTACGCATTGTACGTTGATCAAACTCTCCTCTTCTTCTTTTTCAAATATTTGAAGTACAGTGTTTGGACCAGCTTACGACATCTCGACTAATACCAACATATCACACCTTATATTAGCGGGGAGCTGGCCCATTGAATTTAGGGTAAAGACCCGTATGGGTGATAGAACGTAAGAACGTTTGAACTTGAGACCTAAGAGGAGGCAAATCTTTATCACCAGGCTAACACCATGGATGCACTGAAGTTGTTTCCGAGCAAAGTTATCAAATATAACTGCAGAAGAAGTCCACGAAGTGCGGCACCAACTTCCCCGCATTATCTTAAAGAAGAAAAAGTCACCCTTTGAACACAATGCTAGCTTCCGATGCACAAGACAACGAAAAAAAAAGTCAAAGTCAATATTTTTCTATTGTCCCGTGTGTTGAATTGTCACAATGTTAGCATCCAGTGCATGGGACAATGAGAAAAATGTCAGCGTCAATATTTTCTATTGTCACGGAATTAGGAAAAACTCCCGGGAAGTGAATTAATTGTAATGTAGAATATTCACGCTACTTATATATGAACAGTACTCTGATCACAACTCTGGGACCATATGCAAGTACTGCTCAGGTGCTAATCTTCTACCTATTCTGTTATTGCTAAAATCTACCTATTAATTACAAACACAAAATGTAAAGAAAAAAAATGCAATATTCCAACATACAAAGAGGATGGGATATACCCAACCTCAAGTTTTCGGTGTTCTATAACACACTCATTCATACATACTATCTAAGAACAACGATACATTTTCTCTACGCATTGACAAAAAGGTAAATCTCATAACGCACATTACAACTCCCACCCACAACTCTCCCTCCTTCCCATCACAATAGCTTGGAAGCTCACTAATAGCCCCATCGATACAATTCTTACAATCAACACTAGAAAGATTTCTGATATAGTGAACTAACCCATAAAGCTTCTTTGATTCGTCTATCTCCATCTCTCCGGTAGCAAACATTTTTGAGCTAGCATAAGCTTCTTCAGCCAACTTGCCCAATAACTCTTTGGTCTTTTCATTGAAGTCTTGAGGAAGACATGGTGCATGTGGAAGAGTTCGATGATGTGAGAGATGGGTAATTAAATCCCTGGGCGTATTTTTTTGGTAAACCACCGATGCATTAAAAGAAAAACATAATTAAGTGCTTACAAACCTGGGATATTCCATCCCATTCAAATCTGCATAGAAAACATTAGTAATACAACTAGGAATAAACGGGTAGATATGTAAATCGATCTACCAACAATACCGGAGCATCATTTGCCAATGCATCTATACAACGATTTGCTTCACGATAGATATGCTTGATGGAAATGGCCTCAAAGCCTTGCATCAGACACCTGCAGTCAAGAATAACATTACCAATAGGATGATTTGCTGAATTGTTGGTCTAAATAGCAACCCAAGAGGGGGGCTGAATTGGATATCTCAAATATAACGCGGAATTTTAAAAACTAATTGCAATCTATTCAACTACAATTCAAATTTCAATGATATACTATTCTACTTATGCAATATTGATATGCAAAACGGAAAGTAAAGAGAGTAGGGAAGAGAGAATCGAACGCAAGAATTTATAGTGGTTCGGCCGCAACTTCACGGCCTAATCCACTCCCCAAGTGTCCAATTTGGAATTTGCTGCACTATCTCCAGTAATTACAATCTTCTAGCTTCGCGGGTGCTAGAAGAGTGGAAAACCTGGGCCTAGTGTGTAGATAATAAATTTAAAAATAGTAAAAATAGGAGTGGTGGAGAGAGAGATAGAGAGTCGGCTCTAGAATTTCTCGGGAGGGTGTTCAAAAAAATACTTACAATATACTATCTAGTATTTTAAATGGCGCTCGCCATTAGTTGGGTGGCGACCTACCACCAAGCACCAACCAAGCCCGCCTAGGCACCTCCAAGCAATTTGGCATTTTTTTTTAAAAAAAATCAGGAGATTATGTTTAAGACAATATGGACTGGAGAGAGAGAGAGAGAGAGAGAGAGAGAGAGAGAGAGAGAGAGAGAGAGAGAGAGAGAGAGAGAGAGAGAGAGAGAGAGAGTGTGTGTGTGTGTGTGTGTTTATATATTAAAAACTATGGTTTAAAAATTAAGTGTTTCAATTTTCAATTCGTTTCAACCAGTGCGAAGATCTTATTTGTAGGATCATTTTATCTTAAAATGTCATAATTAATTTTTATCTTCAAAACTCTCATAATTAAGTATCTGCTTTTCATTTGATTCTACGGCTCTCATATGAAAGCCCAAGAGTCAAAAATTAATTATGACATTTTAGGATAAAATAATTAGAAAAATACTATATTCGCACGGGTTCAAACGGATTAAAAATTGAAAAACTTAATTTTTTTAGGCTGTTTATATTTTAAGAAATATGATGGAAAAATATATAAACAGTCTCAAATAAGGAGAATAAATAGCCGTAATTTTACCACTGATCAATGGGTCATTGATGTATGGACTGGGTGTTCAAAATTTTTTGAATTGGGTGTTCATTAATATATGGACTAGGTGTTCAAATTACTTCAAAGCATGGGCTATCCTAAAATTTCTACATGTATTATAGCAATTTTTTTTTTAGGTGGTCATGTGACCATGGTGCTCTCTATGTGAAGCCTGTAGGATCAAACGCTTACCATTTTATCAAAACTCGCCGGTAGTGGTAAAGGCGCAACTCTATTTCCTTATACCATAGCGTAGCAGGCCCCAAGTGCCACGGTTCGACCCGCGTGGGCAGGATGCTGGCCCGCGACCAACAACCCCACCCCCCCCTACCAGCTTCATTTGCTTTGATAGTTAAAACAGAGCTAGCTCCCCTTCACAGCTTTTCCACAAAAGATTTCTCTCCCCTTGACCCAATTTTACTGCTCCAATGTTGCTAAAGTTATGCCCCATGCACCTTGAATGGAACTTGAACCTGATCATCTTTCCTCCTCTCATTCAGAAGACTTGTCCAACATACCAGGCATATTGCATCGACATCCTGTGATTTCTTATGGTTATTCCATGATCAAGTGATTGAATTGCCGTATCCGCTTCGCCTTTTGGAAAACACTTTCTTGCCTCAGAGAGAATTTAGAAAGGGGATGCTCAAAATCCAAAAGGCAGTATTTGAAGAATCAACTCCTCCTCTCTTCTCCAACCTCTTGGTTTGGAATTGCGTTCTAGAAATTCCTTAAAGGTCTCTTCACATCTTAATATCCTATCCTATGTCAAATTCATGGATAGTCCCATTAGTGGCCACAAGGAACTTGCAAACTTGGACTAGTGACGTCGGTGGAATATTAATGGAGTCCATCTCATTCAACAGCCTCTCAACGAATTTGATTACAAAGGGCCGTAGGGTCAAAAACAGAAACCAGTAACGGTATAGTGTCAAAGAGCAACTGCAGTAACAAGAAAGTGATGCAGCGCAGTCTCCTTTTAGGAAATTAAGGACAAGAAGAAAACACGAGCTAGCAATATTTGAGCCAGCGGTACTTCCTTTTTGAACAAATGTATTTGAGAAAATAATCATGGTTTTCTTTAATTCATAAACGACTTTCTTGCCCTGAGGCTTACAACTCAATTTAATAATATCGAAGAAATACTAAAAAGAAAAAAAAATATTACCAAGTGATCTAATTCTTGAAGAATAATAAACTAATGAAAATAGGAAAAAGTAAATCAAGGAACTAATTATTCTATGCTACCTATCCTAAATTATAAGATTCCTAACAAAACAATAAATTCAAAATAATGCGTAATTAATATATATTCTTCATATTCCGGCTGTGTCATTCTTGTCGGGCCGTTTTTTCATCATCTTTTCTAAAATCAATTGGTGTTAGGAAGAGTTTCAATTAAGTCATTTATGACATTCGACATTGCACCCGCAAATATGTTTTTAGAGCGGTCGCAGGGAGTGACATTATAAAACCAAATTCATGGGGGCATTCCTGGCCCAACATTTCTCCCCCGCTTGAGAAAACTCATTCTAAAGTTTATACAATTGAATTCGACGAAACAAATCAGCATCAATCTTGTACTTCAAATTAATTTTTTCGAACCCAATTTTAAAAAAGAGTCTTGAAAAATAAAAGCAACATTTTTCTTCCCAATTTTCTCTAAGTATGCAATCCAAATATTCTTCTTCATAGCAGCTTCAATTTGTTCTAAAAAAAGGATCCACGAATTGATTACCCCAACTAATTTCACCACCTTCGGCGTTTTACCATCTTGGAAAGAAAATTCACTTGTCAAAGTAAAATTGGTACACCCTATGCAGGGCCGGCCCAAGGGTTTTTAGTGTCCAAGGCCTAATAACAAAAATGTGTCCCTAAAGAGTTAATACTTAACAATCACAATACAATAAAACTAAACCAATATAAAGTTCTACAAATCATTACATATGAACAAAAATACGAGATCGTCAAGTTTTTGAGATGGGTTTGGGTGGAAACGATTTTTGAGAGGCATTATTCGCTGATTTGGGGGAAATGATTTTTGGGATTTTATGGGTTGGGCATTTGGGCTTATGAGATGGTGGGTTGGACTAACTCATTACTTCTAATTTGACATTTTTTCATTCTATTGGGCTTAAAAAGAATTTTACTCAAACTCAAATAGTAAAAAATTGAAGTACCTCTAAAAAATAGACTTTTTTTGATGTCCGAGATCCAGACCTCTTGAGCCTTGAAATTGGGCCGGCCTTGACCCTATGATAGATGAGATATCACTGCCAAGAATAATACATGAGCCGTTGACAAGAATAGGGGTTATTATCTTTGGTGCCGATGATATATATGCCGTATGCCCATTGGGTTGCATTTAAATGCACAATTTCCATCCACTTGATCTTGACTCCATTTAATGTTGAAAATAATATCATCACAAGTTCGACAATGTTCCAGCCGACCCTATCTCTCTCTTTCCCCCTCTCTTAATTCTAGTCACCATAACTCATCTTCTCCCTTCCCCTCTTCCTGTGGGTTTCATACTCGTGTGTGACGGCGGGAGTAGAAGGTCATAGTACTATTCCGACTTCCTTTCTTTATTTTTTTCCTTCTTTTCTTCCGTCTCTCCAAATCAATGACTTGTTGTCTAATCTGTGAGAGTTTTGTCTCTCATTGTATGAGACTTGTTTGTTTCATCTTTTGACGAATTTTGTCTACAGATCAAGTTCTCTCAATCGAGATTGCTTCATAACGATATATGTGCTTCAACATTCTATCCCTACCCGATGTCTTTGGCGGAGAAACCTGCGGCAACTTGGCAGATCTGTAGTTCTTGGGAGTTCATTGGTACGTTCATACTTGGTTGGAGTGCATCTGATCGTCTGTGTATTTGGCGTCTTTTGTTCTTAACTTTGCACTTTGTCTCGTTTGACACTCCTAATTAGATGTAGGCAGTTTAAAAATATTGTCGTTACGTCATGTCATGTCTGGGTTAAGACGAAAGACATCGATTGTCTTGTAATTTGCTTGTTTTGTATTTGTTGCAGGAGGAATTGTTGGTCACAGACAAAGGAATTATGTTAGAGCTGCCGACAGAAAATACAGTTGTGAAGGGTCGCGTATCGGAAGTCTACGTGGATGATCTTGGGCATATAACAAATCTTGTGAGCTACTACTAGTACCTTGGGCTTAAACTTTTGGTTCATGTGGTGTGACTTGTGTTTGGAGCATTCATTTTCAATTAAAAAACAAAATTCGTAAGAAATTTTGGATAAGTTTGGGATTCTGTTAACTCACCGATCATCATTATCATATCTGATGACGTGTGATGCAGCAGAAGCCAATTGAAACACGAAACTACTAAATTGAGTCCGAATCCGTTGATTCGTAACAAATACCCGGAGATCGAAATCCTTCTCTAAACCTGTTTAGTCAAAGAATACTCAGGAATAAAGGCATCAAACAATTTGTTGATTCTGTAGTATACCAAAGAATTTGGCATAAAAAATAACACTCTTTATAATTTTATTAATCATCCAAAAACTGAATAGCTCTAAGGCTTACAACTTAATTTATAGTAGGAGAAACCCTACACACTAGGAAATAAAGAAAAAGGAAACTACCAAAGTTAGAATTGAGTCTTCTCAGTCAAATAATTCTTAAAAGAAAACTAAATAAACTAAATTGAAAAACTAAATAATGTAAACACTTATTTCTATAATTGCAAGATTCCTAACAAAATAAATAAAAACAAAAATAAGAAACTTTATATTCTTTTTTTTAAAATAATGTATAATCTTTTCGTTTTGCATCATGTCAATTTAAATAGCCATTACTCAAGGAAAGCGTGCAGGCATGCGCTTTGGGCCCCCAAAAATTTATTGAAAAGTATTCTAGGTATAAAAATTAGTCCATTACAGCTAAGCGCAATTAATACTTCCGGAACTAAAAATTAGGGCTGTAAACGAACCGAATCGAGCCGAATCCTGTTAAGTTCGGCTCGGGTTCGTTAAGGTATGAGTTCGGCTCGGGTTCGGCTCGAGTTCGATTCGAGCCTGAACAACTTGGCTCGAGTTCCGCTCGTTAAAATTTTTCAAGGCTCGGGTTCGGCTGGGTTGGGTTCGTTAAGATACAAGTCTGGCTCGAGTTCGGCTCAAATTCGGCTCGGGTTCGATTCGAACTTGAATATTTTGGCTCGAGTTTGGCTCGTTAAACTCAAATGAATCGAGCCGAGCCAAATCTAAGCTCGAATTGAGCTCGTCAAGACTCAGGTTTGATTCGGCTCAGCTTATTAAACTCAAGCGAACCCAAACTCTCTCATTGATCGTATAGAATTTGGGAGAAAAATAAGTATTGAATTATATATACAACCTTAAAAAATTTTACATTTACAAATAGACCCCTATTAAACTATTAATTAAATTTAAGTATAGGTTCGCGAACCTAACCGAGTCGAATACCGTTAGGCTCAGGTTTGGCTCATTTACGGAACGAGCCTAGAATTTAGGTTCAAGTTCAGTTCGTTTAGCAGACGAATCGAACTCGAACGAGCTCTTATTGAACCGAGCCTCGAACAGTTCGCGAATGACTCAATTCATTTACAGCCCTACAAAAAATGTAAGAAAAATGATATGTAGGTGATACGTTTGCTTTCTTGTAATGATCAGTACGTACTACTTTCGAAAACTTTATCTAACTCATGTTTTTCGAAGTTTACTTTAATCTTCAGTTTATTTTTCTTGTAAAACTCACTACAAAAAAAAAAGAGCTATAGCGACAAAACAATTGTCACTGGACTGTCACTAAAAGTGTGTTGCTAAAAATTTATAGTGACAGCTTTTCACCTATAGCGACAGATAGCTATCACTACAGGTGAAAAGCTGTCACTATAAATTTTTAGCAGCACACTTTTAGTGACAGCTCAGTAATAACTTTTTTGTCACTATCGCTTATTTTTTTTGTAGTGACTGCGTATGGGATAATAACAGGCCGGTCCTATTTTTCAGTTTTATGGCCGACCAAGTTCTATATGCATTTTGTGTGTTTCCTTATAGATCCTGTTGGTGTAATTTTACAAATTTACCCTGATCCTTATCTCTATAAATACCAAAACCTAACCTAAATATTTTTTTCCCCTTTTCCTAAAGCTCCCCCCTCCCCCGGTCACCGTCGCCCTTTCCTCCTGCCCCTCCCACCTGCACCAACAATGGCGACACCACCATCCTCGCTCTTCCCCCGTTACCCCATTCTCCTCTCTCCCCCGCCGGCGAGAGATTCTCCTCTCTTCCCTGCTGCCGGATCTCTCTCGCCGCTTGTCACCAATGACGGCCAAGATCTCATTCTCACCAACGACGAACGGTGAAAACAAGCCAGCCACCATTCGCCCAATCTCCCCCCCCCCCCCCCCCCCCCCCCCCCCCCCCCCGAATCTTCGTCCACTGCCGCTTGTCGGACTGTTTGATGGACGGTGAAAGCAGCCGCCTCCACCGGATCTCATGTTCGTCGCGATGAGTTTGTTATGATTTATTTCGAGTTTTGATGGCAAAAAACCGATTTAGATTTGTTTATTTTTTGTTTTGGTAGATCTAGGAGTTGGTGTAATAAGCATGTTTTTTTGTATCGTTAGTTGTATTTTTGGCACATGGAGCATTGAGTTTTTGTGTTTTGAGCATGTGAATTAACGGTTAATTGTAATTTTTTGTGTATTGAGCATGTGAATTAACATTGCTAATTAATAGATAAAAATTAGGGTTTGGTGCTAAAGACACTTTTAATTAATTGTTAAAATTAGGGTTTGGGATTGAAAATACTGCTAATTAACAATTAAAAATTATCAATGTTTTTAAAGAAGTAAATATATAAATTTTACAAAAAAAATAGAAAGGAGGAAAAATGAGGAGAGAGAGAGAGGACTGAGATAGATGAAAGGGTATTCTCAAAAAAATATATGGCCAGGACCTAGTCAGATATGTATACTTGTTTGATTTGTGAGCTAAAATTTTGAGGGAAGAAATCCACTCCTATAGGACCGGCCGGAAAGAACCCCACTCCGTAAAGGGCTCCATCCTTGAACTTCGCTTTGGGCCAAAGAAATGTCTAGAACGGCCCGAGTTGGAGATGTGGGAATCGGAGAAGCTACTACTCCTATTAGTATAGAAGGTTGGTGGGTCAGTGCGCCACAAATCTTTCTACTTTTCAAGTGCTCAGTGTGAGAAGTGTATTGATGAGGCCAGCTTTAACGTTGAATCTCATTTAGGACGACAAGATCGAATGTTTGCTCTCTTGAGTCCTTTTTTCTAAAAAACTGCACTACCATAATAATCTTTAAAAAATAAATACAAGGAATTTTACTCTCGCCTTCAAAAAATTTCAAAGTTTCAGCCAAAATTTACTTTGTCTCCAAATTTACTATTGAGTCTGCAAATATAGAGACTACACTTTCATTTTAGAGACTAATATCTAAAAAGGACAACAGGTCACTCCAAGATTCTCCCAAAAAATTAAAAAAAAGGGGGATAAATATCAAATCTCCCCTCAAAAAGTCACATCAATTTTCTATTTTAAAGAAATAGAGATGGGTTTGAAATGCACCCAAGGTACTCTTTTTAACTTTATAAATAAATAGAATTTCTTATTTCGTTATTTGCTTACAAGATAGGAATAAAGAACAAAAAAAATATTATTAAGTTAAATAAGAAGCAATAAGGATAAAAAAAATTCAAAAAAGAAACCTGAAAGTTTTGGCTTTTTCTTTTTAGTTATTTTATGTTTTATTCAACAAGTAAAATAAAATAAAATATATATACACCAGGGGAGCCTGGGAGGTAAAATCCTATTTTTACATTGAAAATTTTTTATCATTAAATTTTTTGTTCGATTGTGTATATTCGCCCACCTTACGCAAAAATTCTGGCTCTGTCTCTGCTATAGTTGACGGCAAAAGGCTTCATGCATGTGACGTCAAGAACGCTTCATTCACGTAGTAATTATTCGCATGAACCCTTTAACCACTTCCACAACAAGAAGTCCTTTACGTGTGGATCTCATTAAGAATTGGAGCCTTTCCTTCACATATAGATATTATATTTTTCGCTTTATTCGGTTCTTCCAACTTTTTTTTGTAATGAGGATGTTCCGAGTTTTTTTTTTTCTCTCGGCAAACGAAAATCTTTTATATAGCTCGAAAGGGTACATCGAGAGAGAAGCATCAAGCATAAAGAGCTTAAAAACTCCGGGAAAGAAAAGCATCCAACAAATAATTGGACAATCACACCTTAGATTATATTACAATTTTAATTTTCGGATACCGTCTAAAAAAACCTTAAAATCCTCCACGCACCTCGGACTAATTCTTACAGCCCCTTCGATCCATGGTCAGTTCATACGTTTACCTGTAGAATGAGATGGTTCCAAGAAATATTGTTGACAATAAGAATTGAAATTGAGACCTTAAAATGTAGCAAACTCCTAAGTTCACAGCCAAGGCCACCAAGCGAACGCCTTAGAGTTTCCTTCTTCCAACTTTTTGTCACTACCTTTTTTTAATTTTTCATACTCCCTTGCTTGAGAGTTGAGACAAGTAGCTATGTTTTGCTTTCAGTTTCTTCACGTCTATATAATGACAAGGAAATAATGACAAGGAAATTGTCTCCAAGAGCTCACTCCAAAGTACAAACAGTAGTTCAATATTTATCCCATTCGATGCACTTAAGCAGGCTGAGATGACTCAGTACGTATGCAGTTGATTCCTTCTCTCTTCAATATTCTTCCTCAACAATAAACCATCCGTTAAACTTACACAAAATCTTTCAGGTATTTTCCCTTTCATTTTTCGAATTGTTACGACAACGCATTTTTTTTTTTTTGCTCGGCGACAACGCATATATTTGGGTGTGTACAACATGTACCCATTTGAGACGGGGCACTTGGCCCAACGACGATTGATTGTACAACTTGTACTTATGTATAAGAATAATTAAATGCTTCTTATACGTATTTCCGAAAAAAAAAACAGGTACCGATTTGAATTCACTTGAAGTTCATATCATTTGTATAGAACTTCATAACATTCACATGCAAAATTAAAAATAAAAAAATTTTGTCAGCAAACATTCACGTAAAAGTTCAAAGTGTTAAGATAAAATGCCATAACATACGAATGTTATGAATTCAAGATACTGTTTTTTGTCATACTTTATAGATACGTTTATACTTTCCGAATACATTTTCGTAATCCATTAATAAGGGTGTCAACTTTTCCCCCATTAGAGTGGAACCCGCAACCTCACTTCACCTAAGTGCACCTTAGCTACACAATCGTTACACTAATTGCCTTGTTATTATGACTTTATATGCAAATGTTATTAATTTCT
The DNA here is from genome assembly GCA_019656835.1 of Rhododendron ovatum. Taxonomy (NCBI): domain Eukaryota; kingdom Viridiplantae; phylum Streptophyta; class Magnoliopsida; order Ericales; family Ericaceae; genus Rhododendron; species Rhododendron ovatum. The sequence goes on from CM033795.1 coordinate 12,118,009, forward strand.
GTGTAAATATAATGCTAATAATATATACTCCGATAATTCAAGAATATCGTATACACACAAATATAGGGTATGCATTGTAGTGTTTTGAACCCTGCTACGCTGAATATTGTACTCCCTCCGTCCCTTTTTAAATGTCCTACTTCGTAACTCCAACTTATTAAAAAAACATCATCATTATACCTTTCACATCAACTTTTTCCTCCACTTTCCCTACTTACCCATCATCATTACACTTTTTACTCACTAACTTTTCAAAATGGAATCTACTTTTAGGGACAAAATAGACAATATACCAACTTTTACCCACTAACTTTACCAAATGGACACTTATTAAGGGACAGCCCAAAATGGAATACTGGACCATAATAAAGGGACGGAGGGAGTAGTGTTTTTCCCATTAAACATAGTAGAATTTTTTCTTAATCCCATGCATATATAGCACGGGTAGGACGATTGTAAGAGTATTGTTGGTTAAAATGGACCAATAAGGTCTTAGTAGTGTTCACCAACTTTTTACTGGGGCTAGCTCAATTTGCAGGACTCTTATCTCACTAAGAGATCAGGAGTACGAATACTCCATATGCGTGTGGCTGTTCTATCCTTAGATGAACGTTTTATTTCTTTCTTTCTTTATTCACCATGATGGGGTTATTTCTTATATTGATTAAATTATTGAGCTTGATTATCTCATGGACTCTTACAATTAATGTAGTTTACTAGGTTTGTACTTTGTGACTCATACATGATTTAACTCTCATGTCGATTGATGAAAACAAAAAAAAAATGGGACTCGAATCTTGAATGTTACCTAGGGTATATTCAATCCGAACCCTTGACAGTAGTAAAAATCAATGGTGGGCATTGATTTACATCTAAGGGCCCAAAATACAGGATATTCAAAAAACTGAGATGTATTATGTATATTGAAGAATACCGTATACATACTAAAAAGCAAAGGCTAGCTCAGTTTTTCCCTTTAATTTTTATTTTTGTTTCTAATATTTTTTGAAACAGACATCATAAACATATATGTGTTACTGTTTTTGTTTACAAAATACATAATCAATTCCACTAGTTTATGAAAATTCTAGAAATACAAAAATTGTGTTTTTATTTGTTTTGAAAACACATTCAGCAAACCCAAAAAAAAAAAAGAGAAGTAAAAATTATTTTGGTCACCAAACATGTTTTTTGTGTTTATTTTTTAATAAATAAATGAAAACGCATTTCTTATTTTTCATAATCAAAAAAAAAAAAAAAAACTACTCCCTCCGTCTCTTTTTAAATGTCTTACTTCGTAACTCCAATTTATTAAAAAAACATCATCATTATACCTTTTACATCAACTTTTTCCTCCATTTTTTCTATTTACCCATCATCATTACACTTTTTACTGACTAACTTTTCAAAATTGAATCTACTTTTAGGGACAAAATAGACAATGTACCAACTTTTACCCACTAACTTACCAAATAGACACTTATTAAGGGACAGCCCAAAATGAAATACTGGACTATAATAAGGGGACGGAGGGAGTAGCAACTTTACCAAACAGAACCTAAGCATTGCAACATTTTTCTTTCATGCCATGGCAATCAGAGGAGCATTGTTTCAAATTTTAGTTTCTATTTAAACATAGTCTCAAAATTTTATTACATGTGTTCATAACTATCACTACGTGAGTTTGGACTAGCTTTATATTTTTTTTTTTATTGTAAATCAATTGTACTTATTTTTAGTGACTTTTTCTTTAGCTTAGAACAAAATATTGACCTTTTTTCATTCCTCTTGAAAGTGGAACTAATGACGTAAGAAAACATGTACCAAACCTTTAAGAAAAAAAAAAAGTTCAGAAAAACTATAGTGACCCGAAAATTAAGTCTTTTTTTTATTTTTTGTAACGATATTTTACTTTTTAATTTCTCGTAAAGATGAATCAGAGCAATAAAAGAATTTGGGCGACCACAGACAAAAGTAAAGGGAAAAATGCCAACAAGCCAAAGTCGTACAAAAATGTTTGCAAAACATTAGTAATCGAGTTTGGAAAAGAATGAATTGCTAGTTTAATTTCTTGATGAAGTAAGAAATAATTTCATAATTCACTGTTGGTGGCAATATTCTTGTGCTTTTTACGCGATTTAACGTATAATGAAAAGTTAATTTGTTCATAGTATGTTACTGGTAATAGACTATCATCAATTTTTGCTAATTATATCCCTTGTAAGGTTTTTTTTTTTTAAATCGATAAAAGTAACATTTTATTAAGGGGAGGGGAAAAATGGATTCCAACCTCAGTTGTATGGATAGAAATCCACTTGATCTGATATTTAATTTACGTATGCATGTATATGATGGCTTCAAAGATGGCAGAGACTACGTCGGCGGAACCTGAAGGCAACCTACAACAGCTTATACGAGAGGCTGATGAATTGGCAGCTAAGCTGTATTCAGGGACATCTGATACCGCAATCTTTAGATTTCCCAGAACTTTCCGCGAGGGCAACGAAAAGTACTACAAACCAAGGGCAATGGCTATAGGCCCCTTTCATGCTCATGCTACAGATCTGAATCGCGTACAAACTAAAATGATGAACTTCTTCCACGTTATGGGCGAAATTGGAGGTATGGAAACTCTTATCACAGAATTGGAGGAGTTGGAACTGATGGCTCGGGCGTGCTACGATTCAGATAAAGTGTTAACTGATATGAAACACTACGAGTTCTCGAAGATTATGATACTTGATGGCTGCTCGGTTTTTCTGGTAATTGTTCACTACAAAAAACTTCCGCTAGTTATGCACACATTAGGGAGCTCTCATGGGTCGATATATGATCTCCCTCTAGACTTTGTTAAACTTGAAAACCAGATTCCGTTCTTCATCCTCGAATCCATCTATGAGAAATACAAGCAGCACAATCCAGACGCGGCCTCTAGCTTATCCGAGTATGCTCTTAGTTTTCTTGGGATGACCATACTAAAAGAGCATAACCTTTGTACTCCGAAACCCGGGCAGAGAATCAATCATCTGCTTCACTTGGCGAAGATGGCGTTATTCCCTCTTCCTCGTCCAGAGAGTGCTTCAACAATGACAACCGTAGTGAGCATGGGCCCCGACAAGCCATCATCGTTGTCGTCGTCATCCTTATTGACTGAAACAAGATCTGCATCGGAGCTGAAAGCATACGGAGTCAACTTCCGGACGCCAAAGGTCGGTAATAATGCTTACCTGCAAGATATACGCTTCGAGAATGGCGTCCTTGAAATCCCAAAACTCATGTACAACGAAATAACCGCTCCACTCTTCCTGAACTTGTTGGCTTACGAAGTTTTGTATCACATGTCCAACCTGGAGGAACATGCTGTAATATCCTACATCTGGTTCATGGATAGCCTCATCAGGGACGTCGAGGACGTTGAGGTGCTTGTTCAATCCGGTGTCCTGCAAGCTCGGATCACCGACGCCAAGGATATAGTCTCTTTGTTTAACAGCCTCGCCGGGAGCCTGGTTATCGTGCCAGAGAGATACCACTTCGAGCATATACATCGACAGTTGAAGAGATACTGTGAGTCCGGCCTCCGCCCACTTCGCGCGAAATTGGTTTATTTCTACAATCATGGGAGGTGGGATTTCCTTAATACCATCCTCCTCTCTTTCTTCACCGTCACCCAAACCCTGTTTTCCATCCTTGCCTACCTCATTCCCCTGAAAAGTTGAAATAGCTACTGCTGTAGACCCTCTTATGCATGTTTCGTTGCAAGGTTTTGTTTTGGATGTTTATTTTGACGCTCCACTTTTATACGCAGATCCTTCACAATTTTCTTTTGCTTTTTGCTTGGTGAGTGAGTGATATGAAAGTTTTTTTTTTTTTATCATTAATGATATGAAAGTAGTTCTGATACACTAATACACGTTGGTTTCGAGAGCAGTTTGAGTGAATAATCGTTGTTCTATTATAATGTAAAAGTTTATACCAATAATATTGTTGCTTGGACTTACCTATGACAGTAATAAGCATGAATTACGTGTGTAGGGTGCAAGTGTTGGACAGTTGGACAGCGATTGAGAGGATACATATTAAAAATGGGAAAATCTTTATTTACAGAGGTTCGTAAATAAAGTTCACGGAGATCAATTTTGATCATCAAAAAGTGTTTTCGACGAAGGCATGTAAATTATTAACGGTAAGAGTATTTATTACTAGTCAAAGATTAAAAACATATCTTAACCGTTAATTGTCAAAACAGACGAGTGAGATTACGTACTTTCTGTGAACAACTTATTCACGGCTCGTCCGTGAATAAGTTTCTCTCATTAAAAAGTGGTTGTGGATTAATTGGGGATTGAAAAAATAAGCAACCGATTGTTATTGAGCCAGTGGAGTTGTTGTTTAATTGTGTGGTTATGATTTGTGTCTAACTGTACAAATCATAACCACACAACTAAACAAATCATAATCTTTAAATAAATATTTAGTGCGTAAACGTAGATCTTTAAAAGATGCATTTTTTTTTTTATAAAAAGAATCAATTATTTTTCACAAATTAATAGATATCAATTTTAAAGTTGTAAAAAAAAATTGATGCTTTTAATAAAAACATGTATCTTTTTAAAGGTATAAGTTTGCACGCCGAGCATTTATTTAGAGACAAAAAGAGTATTATATGATTGTATCCATGTGTACTGCGTAATTAAAAGCACATAAATAACAGAGTTTAAATAAGATTGTTTAAAGAGTTACGACATGTCAAAAGCATCATTGTCTGGTCTTTTCTCTCTTTTTTTTCATATTTTATATAGTCAATGAGATTGGTGGAAAGTTAGTCAAAGCGGGACTTAAAAGTTATCTATAGTCCATAGTCTGATGCCCCAAACTCCGCCCCTCTCGTCGACGATGGGACTGTTTTTTTGTTTATCCGGGGGCGATGGGACTTGGGAGATAGAGATTAAATGATTGGATCTAATGGGATGATGAGAACCAAAGACTAAAATAATCTTTTTTAGGTCCCTAAGTTTGGAAAGGTGTTTAATTAGGTCTTCATAAGTTGTAGGTCTTTCATTTTAGGCACCAATAAGTTATGATGGAGACGAAGAGTTGTTCGAACTATATATTTTGATCATTCCGAACGCATCGGTGTGGTCAAAATTTGCAAAAGTGAGGATAAGCCACTACCAAAGTCTACCAAATTATATTTGGCTGAAAAAATTAAGTGCCTTTGAAATATATTCAATTTCGACTTGTTCATCACTGATCTCAAATTATGTTATTTTTTTCTTACTATAAAACCCATCATAATTGAATCTCGAGCAGCTTGAATTTTTTAAATCATCACAAGCTGAACAAGTCAAGTACCACTCATCTTGTTTAAGCTTGATTTAAGAACTTAATTTGTATAATAGATATTCAACGGATCTTCAATTTTATAATCAAGTTTTGCATTGATTGTTCATATGAGCTTTTACCATTTTAACAAGACAGACACAATTAAGTTCGAATACAATCTAGTAGTAATTATTTTCTTACATTTCATTTCAGATCTATTAATTACATGAAGGCAAACGCAATACTAGGACAGGGACAAATGAAGGAGCCTTGCGCCATCAATTCGCTCGTTGTCCATAGCTTTAAAATGTGATCCAAATCGTACACCGTTTAGAACTCGATGGGTACAATAGCCTTGTCAAAAATCAAGTCAATTGCATATCGGCAACCAAGTAAGCAAATCTCTTTTGATTAGTAAGCTACCGATTCCCGATCGACTTGATTTCCTGCTGTACATTTCAAGCTCTAAACAGTGAACGGTTTTGATCACATCTTAAAGCTCAGGACGGTGAGAGAATCGATCCCACAGCAGTCTACTGTGCCGGTGCCCTCGGGTTCAAGGGTTATACTACTTGTTTGGGAACACTGAATTGATACAATGAAAATATTACGAGTACCAAACATATATTGAAGTTCGTACTGCAGTTGATAGTACAAAGGGATACATACACAATGTACTTCCCCCATCGCTCATGGCAGCTGTGACTCCAGCTACAAGGAAACTGCACCTCCTCTTCTCATAAGCTATAAATATGTGGCCAGTGATTCATCATTCTACAACATAATCCCGCATCCCCCGATTGTTCGTACTACTACTATAATGTCATCTATCTAGACCATCCCCTTTTTTTTTCCCTCGCCAATCCGGGTGTTCAAGTCAGTTTACACGCACCTCGACTAATCATCTTCCCAATTTGGTCGAAGGCAGATTATTCACGCTGGAGCTAGGAAATTCTCAAAAAATTACTTTCTTGCGGTCTGACTTTTCTACTCGAACTCTGGTTAACTGTGTGGGTCTAAACCATCCTTTATGAATCTTTTCTCATCCAACTTTTTTTTTTCCCTATTTAAATGTAATTCATAAATGTAATTCAGGATGTCCAAGTCAAATTATGCTCCTCGTTTTACTTTTAATTTATCAATACCTTGTAAAAATGTCTTGCTTAGTCTTTAGCTCCATCTACTTTTGTGGCTACAGAATTTCAATCAAACAAGTGATTTGCCACAGGATTCAGCACCATTATGCTGAGGGCGCATGAAAATTTTCGAGGCCTTTTTACTAACGTGATAATTGAATTTATTTTTTTTTACACAAAACGCGTTAATTGATTTGGCGTACTGATAATAAAGTAACTTTTCAGTACAATTGTTATATTTGTTGTTTTAACTTTTTATCTTTCAAATATTTTAAGAACATTAATTATCATCGTCATGTTCTTGTTGCAAGTAAATAATTTTGAAAGAAATACTGATAAAAGAGTAAATTAAAAGTGCCAAAAAAGACATGACAAATGGGCAAGGAGGGAGTAGTTCAGATGCCTTTGAAGATATATTTGACTCGATCGGTTGTGGCCAAGGGAGTAAGTTAGTTTTCTTCCATCATATGGAGTCGCCAGGTTGGTTTCCCAACCACATCAATCTTCAAAATGTTTCCAATTTGTGCTGATTTTTTAGTACCAAATTGGCTACCGACTAGCCGATCTGACTGTTCATCTTGGCACGGTCGGCTCGAATTGAATCTGAGCGAATACAAATCTGAATCGTCGTCTATCGCTCATTTAAGATTAGGGTCATCGATTGCCGAGATAAACAGTCGATCGGCCACTTTGCAGGGTGCTACAGCATCTCCCATTCCGTCCATTGCTCTGTTAACTCTCTCTCTCTCTCTACCATCGTCAAAATCTTTCTACTTTATAGACTTTTAACATTTAAATTAGGGCGCCGCTATTCGCAGCCCTTTATTTTCTCCCGTAGCCCACTACATTTCGGTAAATGGTTGTTGAAAATCATAAATAACATTTCGGTAAATTGCTGTTGAAAACAAGATTATATTTCGGTAACTACATGTCGAAAATATGTTCAACTTTCGGTAAACAACTGCCGAACATGCATTTTCGGTAAACATCTGTTGAAAAAAATATTATATTTCGGTAATTGGATGCTGAAAATATATCTCAATTTCGGTAACTAACTGTCGAGTATAATTGAAAATTTTTAACGGGCTATGGGAGTAAATGGAAGGCTGCGAATAGCAGCGCCCTTAAATTAGGTTGTCACCAAAGATAAATAGCATATAGAAGTTGCTCAAATAATGAATCTCTCTCTCTCTCTCTCTCTCTCTCTCTCTCTCTCTCTCTCTCTCTCTCTCTCTCTCTCTCTCTCTCTCTCTCTCACAACACACGATAACATCGGGTTCTCGGACCAGCTTCAGCCAGTCATCAACTAATTCGAAAGAGTCCAATCCTCATCGTCCATTAACAGAAGGCTATATTTCTGTTACATTAAGAATGGGGCAAACTTCTATAGAATGCTACCGCAAGAATTGGTAACACTTACAAATTTTGAATTTAAGACTTTAGAGGAAGCAAATCCCCAAGTTTGGAGGTCTCTCTTGGCCAATTAGCAGATTGAAGGTACAAAAATGTGAAGTATTAATTAGGAAAATGGTACTTCATGATTTCCTGGCAGCTTGAGAGATACTACTTCATTGGGAGGTAGATCTTGGAGATGGTGAGTTGGGTCACTTGGATTAGTTGAACCCCTCTCATAGAAAAATGTCAGATAGTATCATTTTCCCCACATCACATGGATGCCACAACCACTCCATAAACTACTAGAAACTTTTTCTGACATTATATACTAGATAATATCTACACAATTATAGGGTGATTATTATTAATCGTGGGGAAAATAAAATCGAAAAATGAAAAGAGAAAAATAAAAAGGATGTGAAAGTCGGTTTTTCGTCAGAAAAAGTGAGCAAACCAACGTGTAGCAGGTCAAAGAACATAAACTACTGTCCATCAATCCAAGCCGGGGGCGTGTGCTGTGCACGATCCGAGCCGTCGGATCATGCATCCGACAGTTCGGATCTTATCTCAATAATGAATGGCTCTGAATTGTTCATTGCCGAGATAAGATCAGAGCCGTCAAATGCACATTCCGACGGCTCGGATTGTACAATCTCCCAATTCCAACAATTAGTGATGGGGCAAGTGGGGCGCAGGTTTAATTGGCACAAGCTCTTTATCCCGTGGATGAGGTGTGGAGTTCAAATCCCCCCTCCCCCTAATACTCTAACAACTTCTCCTATCGTATGGCTAAAGCAAAATGAAAAATTAGCAAAGGGACAAACTGTCATGTTAGTACACAGCAATAAGTCACCAGAAAGTCCAACAAGTCTTTGATTTAGAATTTGACCTCCACCCGCGTGCTATTCATTTTATTTTTTCAGTTAATTTTTATGGAATTTTTTCCGGTTTTTTTTTTTTTTTTGTGAGTCAGTTTGTACGGACTATTTTGCGGGTTTAATTGGTCCGCATTAGTGGATGGTGAGAATTTTGATTGGTCACCAAATTAATCGGTCTCGATACAAAGTCTTAAAAGAAATTAGAAATACACGAGAAAAAGTAGCGTAAAATCGGAGGCATAGATTTCCTTTTAAGGAAATCAAATTGCTGAAAAACAACCTGTCACAGTGACCAACGACATAAAGAAATACTAACCCCATTGAAAAAATATTCTGCCCTTTGCACCTTTCTGTCTATTTAAATGGATTGATTTCCGAACATCTTCGTAAACCAAAACCACTACAGTTTCCTCTGGAATAAGCTTCTGCTTTCTGAATTTGAGCTCTTTCCAACCGCTGAATTCCACGTTAATTGTGACTAAAATGGCGATGCTGCGAATAGTAGCTAGTTTGGCTGTAATGGCCATGATCATCAATGTAGCCATGGCAGCAACTTACAATGTTGGCAGTCCCAGCGGCAGCTGGGATACCAGCACTGACCTCGCGTCATGGTCATCTTCGAAAACATTTTTGGTGGGAGACCGTTTGGGTAAGTAAACAAAATCTTTTCAAGAGGTCCGTCAGTTTGGTACTCTTTTCGTTTTCCTAGTTTTTGTCTTCCATTTTTTGTTTTCTTGTTTTCGGAAACAAAAAAAAAGCTCATTGGTTTTTTGTCATCTGGGTTGTTCTATGAAAAAATGTTCTTTGGTGCTTCATGAGACCTGGGTTGTTCTAAGAAATTCCATGCTAAAGTTTTTCTGAGTTCCAGAACCTGAGAACAGAAAACAAAAATAGCAGACATCAAAACTTCATTAATTTCCTGTTGATATGCGATCATCTCAAGCTACCAAATTGCTAAAAAAAGGTTGTTAAACCGCAGCTTTCACATATCCGTCGAACCACGACGTGGTTGAAGTGCCTAAGACAGATTACGATTCCTGCCAGACCACTAACTCAATTCAGACTTACAACGGCGGCAACACCGTCATCCCTCTCTCTTCTCCGGGCAAGAGATACTTCATATGTGGAACATTTGGGCATTGTAGCCAAGGAATGAAGGTTGAAATCGACACGCTTGCCACCTCAACATCACCAACAAGGGCACCAACGCCTGAAACTGGAATTGAATTACCTCACAGTCCCGCTCCATCCCATGTGGTTTCTCCGACCGAATCTCCTTCTCTAAGCCGCTCCGCCAACCCATCTTCCTCATCAGCAGCTACACTAGCTAATACTCTATTTGGGTCTATTGTAGGATTCGGCTTCGCCATGGTGCTGCTACTGAGTCTTTGAGCATTTGATCAAAACCTAAGAAGGGAGGAACAATCTCACAATATTTTAGTACTGCTGTTGATTTATTTCTTGGAGTTTATTTTATTTTTCCCTTCTTGTTTCTTTCCGAGATAATTGCTCGTGTATCTCTCAATTTAAAGAAGATTATTTTTCCGGAACAGTGCGATTTAACCTATGTTGATTGACTCTATATTGTTAATTACTGCAATTTTTGCCCATGTTGATTGACTGTATATTGTTTAGGACAGTGGAAAATAATAACTGCAAACCAAGTTGTAGCTTTGATGAAATGTTTCGTATATTTGCTCATTAAAGGGAAAGGAATTAAATAGCATTTTACCTTTGTAGATTTCTCCAAGTTCTGAAATAATCAGACAGAAAAGATGAAAAAATAAACTACTGCTAGAAAGAGAAAAATATTGTACTACGTATTATGTATGTTACAGACAATCAGCATAGACATCTTAGAGTATTCAGTTCCTAAACATTATCATCCACCTAATAAGGTTCTTACATATCAAGAAACCAACATCAACATGGTTGATAACAACAATAGGATGTATAACACATGAAAAATCTTTGGAAAGGAGGAAATGTACGTAGACCGACCATCGATCAACAAACTTAAGCAACCGGAGGATGAAGGACGTGGTCATGCGACGTGTCACGCACAGCGGGTGGTATGAATTGCCACATGGCAATGCTAGGAAAAGTGATGAAAGGCATTAACTTGTGATCAGTGGTTTGCCCATGAGCACCATATGCAACAGGCATAGCAAATGGATGAGGCAGGAAGCCTGGATGTGAAGTCAAGGCTTTGACTTGGTGCTCCAGCTTCTCCTTTCCTTCCTTCATTGTCTGCTTCTCAATGCGGAGCTCGTTCTTCTCAGCCTGCTCATATAGAGAAATTCAGCACACATTACCGAAATAAAGTAATCAACCACATATTTCACCCGATGTCGTTAATTCCGAAACAAACATTTAAATCTATGAACATTCGAGTGACATGTTGAGTTTGGACACCCCAAACTATACATTTGTATTGAATATGCTCACTCTTATTCCATTCGAAATAACTCGACACCCCAAACTATACATTTGTATTGAATATGCTCACTCTTATTCCATTCGAAATTATGCAAGCACACAAGACACTCTCACACTCACTCTTGAGTTTCCGGAATATGCTGAATATTCTATAGAAATCTGGAATATTCCGAAAATATAAAGAGATTTTCAGTGAGTCGGTGATGACTCAACATGACATGCTGATGTATGCGTGATCTCTAACTACACCCTCCGTCCCTATACACCTCTATTCCATGTCATGATGATATCCCAAATTATGAGTACTTTGAAAAGTTTAGAAAAAAAATGTATAAGATTTCTAAAGCTCGCTGTCATTAGCGTTAAAAACATACTTTCAAATGGCACCTGAACTAATGCTTTGAAATTCGGTTCAATCATTTAACAAAGCATGTTCCCTCAAAATCATGGAACACCCAAAAAGGACTAACAAAATGGGACAAAGGGGTGTCTTATCCTTTAACAGGCGCAGAAAGAGTAATGTTCGATTGAAACCCGAACTCACCTTCAGTTCTTTAATCTTCTCTTGCAAATCCTCATTTGACTCCCTTAGCTTCTGGGCTTTACTTCGTAGCTGTCTCACCATGCGGATAGCATCACCTAAAATAGCAGCCTTGTCCGTTTTGGGGGGCCTTCCAGGCTCCAGAACAGAACCCAATTCCACGAACCTTCAAATCACGCACAAATGAATTTGAACGGTTGAGAATTGATGAATAGAAAGCACCAATGAGTGAAAAAGAAACATAGAGCATGCCTCTCATTCAGCCTATCTCTTCGTGATTTCTCCCGACATGCTTTGGTGCCCGATGCATTGCATGATTCAGACTTCAACCTGCAAAAGCAATACTCATAATCGAAAGAGTAATTCTCGAAAAAGTAGGTGCGACATAGCAGTAACTGCTAAAATTACCTACCAACAGGATACAATAACATCTGCTAACTAGTGCTAAACTTCTGGAAGATGAATTGGACCAAATTCAATGGAGCAGTTTTTGTTTATGTCTTCTATCCCTTTTCATTTCATAAAACGTTTCAAAAGCTTGACGAGGCCAATGATGATACAGATAATTGGATAAACAGACCTGTCGTTTGATTACACAAATTCCCTTTGAACCATTGAACATAATTATATAATGGAGTTAAAAGGAATCTGCAGGAAATCCATGCAAGGATCCTGTTGCCAACAATAATGCTTAATTGTTGTCAATCCTAGAAAATTCTGCAGCAGTGCTACAGTTTAGACAACCAATCCAATTACGTACACAACCATTGAGCAACACTTTGTAAAATTCAGCCCGTTGGTGGTATGTCTAGAAGAAGAAGATCTATGAGAAAAACTAAAGAAGTTCTGAAGAACCTCATAACAATCTTTAAATTCTCGCCTTTTCAGCACCCAGAGATTTCAATTCAAAGATAGATGCGTGAAAGTCTCACAGGGATATGCAAAGCATGTGGTTTATCAATGGAGTAAAGGAATAGTATTCATAAAATACTCAGAGTGGGGGTGGATATACATACATCGATCAACTTGGAGCTAAACAATGTAAACAAAAATAAGAAAGAGAGGATGGATATAAGTAGATCTCCACGTCTGCATTTTAAGGCAGCTAACATTGTAATTCACCAAACTTACAGTTGTTCGTAAAACCCCAGGCTAGCAAGTAGAGACATCCATGTGCATATACAGTATTTGAATGTTCAAATGGAGTGTCTTTTCCCAACGATATGAACCAATGGAACAAACTTTTACCTTTTCCGCAAGCCAGTTTCCTCAATGGCTTCTGAATCCCCAAATGAGCTGTCAATATCCACACTGGAAACAGAGAACCGTCAAGACACTACATATGGAAATAAAAAGAAAAAAACCCTTAACTACAGATTCCTCATATATGAAGCCTGCCACAAGGCAGATGATCAATTCCAACATTTAAACAATTAATGAGACAGTACTCTTTTTTGTTGGCAGGATGGGGACTAAACTCTTGCACTAGATGTTTTGGCATTTTGAACAAAATGTTCACATCTCATCCTTAAAACAATACTCAATAGAAACAGATTCTGTGACAGGAAGACAGCGTGAATGCTAAAACAAATGACGATGTGATGCAGCCCAGGCAGCTAATAACTTGCCACAGTTGCTGGGGCAAAATTAAACAGAATCAAGACCTACCAGCTGTGAGATTTCTAACTGAACTCTAGGTTTCATACCACTGATTTGAACCTTTCATCTGAGAATCTTCAGTTCGGGGAATGGAAATGAATCAACTCTAAAAATGCGAAAAAGTGATCCCGTTCGAAATTTTTCATAGCTAAGGAGAATGACTCTCCCAATACCTCCCCACCGTTTACAAGAATTACGAAAATTCTCATTTATCCATATACTCATAGAATATCAGTGATTGGTATAGGAGGAGAGATCCATTTATCTAGATTTGCAAAATAAGCGAATAAATATTGATTAATTTCTTAATATCCAAGAATGGGAAGAATCTAGAAAGATCCTTGCAATATTTAAGCTCTAATAGAAGATATGGCCTATAAACATTCGAAACAAACTTATCTCAGTACTCGGATCAGGCATTAGTCAGGTGGGCTCGCACTTTGCTCAATAAGTGCTGGGGCATATGCTCCCACATCAAAAGGAGTTCAACCTCAAAATCAAGTGGTGTTTGTCCCGCATATCACTAGGAGGATCGGGATCTCTCTCTCTCTCTTTTATAGGCAAAAGTAACATTTTATTAGGGGGGAAAGAGAATCCAAACAAAAGTTGGAATACATCCAATGGGGACAAGCCCATATACCTGAAAGCCTAAAAGCCCAAATAATACAATGAAGCCCAAAAACACCTCAAAAGGGAACGAAGCCCTAGAAAAAGGCCAAAAAACCCAGATGTTGCAAAAGGATCGGGATCTTTACAAAAGGCTTTCTAAAGCTTTCCTCTCAATTCATATTTGGACGCGAGCAATCTATGTGTGTGATCTCTTATACTATTTATCTTCTCCGACATCTTACTGAGTTTACCCCTGTCCCTCATCCTTTTGCAAAAAGCCGATCCACAGTGGTAAGGTGAGGCCATTACTAATATGATGTCTTGTCTATTATCTATTCTAATCTTCATCACTTGCTCATCTTTGGATCTTGAGGCGACTAGGAACTGTCCAAATACACCAAGTCAAAGTAAAGTGATCAATAAGGGGAAAAAAAAGCACCTCAAAATCTTCACCCCTCTACTCAAAGCCATGTCAAAGTCGATATCACTCATTTTTTCAGCTCAATAGAGACTCTATTTTCTTACTCAAATCTTGCAAGACTACTTTGTTGTTTCCACCCATATTACTCAAATTTAAGCTTATATACGAGTTGTGTCATTAGAGTGGTTTTACTGATTTTCACCCCTTTTTTTTTATAAATCACTGTGCTTTCCAGCTTACGCGCTCAAGTATTCAGGCCAACTTACGCCTACCATTTTTATCATCCACTAGCGGGCGGGCACAATTGAAGTCAGAGCATACTGATTTTCACTACTTTATTTTTTTATCAAGCCAAATAGAGTATTAGAGCAAGAAGGGGAATTAGGGGCACACCTTACGTTAGAGCAACTGTTGATCTCCTGCGACGGCCAGCTGAAGCAGGTGGTCACCGGAGGCGCAGCTGGTAAGTCTCCGTCTGGGATGGCGGAGATGTCTTCCATTAAGCCATAGTCGAATAGCCAAATCGAGTTCTCTGTAGTACCGTCAATTTCCATTGAATTCCCAAACATTTTTTGTGAAAATGTGTACGGTCAGAGAGTGGGTAATGGATGATAATTGAGAAGGGAATGGAAGAGATGGAAGCGTTGAGAGTGACAGCGTCCATATCATGCTGTCACCCTGTCCGCAAAAGTAAACGCTTTTGCGTCTAAAATAAGCCCTGCTCCTGTTAATTGAACAACAATTATTCACTCTCAGTGGCGGAGCTATGATGGGCTTGGGCCGGACCTCTCGGCCTTGGTTTTCGGGCTCTCGAGTTTAAATTTTTAAATTTTGTGTAATTTGATTTTGAATATTACTAATAATTATTCGTGTATATCTATTTATAATCTTAATAATTTTGGTCTGAATTTTATAAGAATCCTGTCGTTTTACATTCTAATTTTTCAATTTCTTTCATAAATGAAAAATAAGCATGTGACAGTTACTCGAGCAGTAACTGTAGCTACTCAAGCAGTATCTGGCAAGTAATTGTCCATCGATTCCAGATTCAGAAGACTCCGGAAGTATGGGATCGTGAACTTATGTGGGCCATCGATCATTGCAGAGGTAAAAAATTTTGATCCTTCTTGTTAAAATTGGTCATGCCAGCTGGGGTTTACCATCTCTAGTTGGAAAGGAATTCTCAAGTTTTTTGGAGGGAAACATAAAGGAGCTGACTCTGTGATGGCAAGTATGGAAGATAGTGTGAGGCTTCGTGTTCGTGTTTGCACCTGGGAGTATTTTCCAACTCTCTTAAAAATCAAAGACTTTCCCAATGTGAAATATTTCAGGAAGAGTTCTTGGGACGTCAAATCTGTAGATTTGGTAGAATGTTTGAGGATTTCCTTTGTAGTTAACTCCCTTTGATTTTTAGTTGGTTGGATATAAAATACGCAGGTTATAAAAAAAAAAATCACGTGACAGTTGGAGTAGCATAAAGGAAAAAAACAAAATAATTGGTATACTTTAACTGTATTAGGCTAAAATTATTTTACGGGATGGTTCAATGGACACCCAAAAAAACACTTAAAAAAACACCCCAAATCTCAATTTCATAGTTTCCGATCAAATTTTTATGATCCGAACCGTTCAATGTGTGCAGAATGTGATTTTAAGGGTGCTCACGAGAAATTAGCCAAAAAAAAAGACCGGGAAAGGCTTAATTTGAGCAGTTTTTATTTGAACCGTTCAATAAAAAACTGTTCGAAACTGTTTGGATCAAGCCCTTCCCGGTCATTTTTTTTGCTGATTTCTCGCGGGTGCCCTTAAAATCATGTTCTGATCACATTGAGCGGCTCGGATCATCAAAATTTAATCGGAAACTATGAGGTATTTTTTTAGGTGTTTTTTTGGGTGTCCTCGGAACCGCCCTGATTATCTTAATATACAAATGTAATATATTGCAAAACAAAAAATTTATAATATACAATAAGCATACGTTTCGATAAAAAATATATCTACGAAACCATTCTCCCAGAATAAAAATCTTGGCTCTACCACTGTTCAGTGCCCCAGGACCGCAACATTGTGGCAGGGTTCGAGACAAAATGCATAAACTCCACCACTGTGGTTGGAAAGAGGCTGGGGCTCCTATAACATTGAATAATCGCTCGTTTCGACATGAGTTTGGATTGTCTCCGTTTCCTATCTCCCTAATTAAGAGAGCACTGAACTGTCCAATTTAGTGCTTTTGAAGCCTTATTTAAGTTTACTTCTATGATGAAAATTATTTTATTCTTTGGAATTTACTGAGGAATTATTAAGAACATCAAACCGCCTCAAAAAGTATGTTTATCAAATATCTATAAATGTATTTTTTTAAATACATTTATCTCATAAAAATAGATTGGCGCAATGATTCAAAACTTATTATCTGCACGTATATGCGCTCACAGCATGCGTGGATTCATATTGATCGACATGATCTCTTTAATAAAAGTGATGTTAAGGAGCTCTAAAAATTCAATGATATATTTGGCTTCTAAAAGTGATCCTTAAAATGGCCCACAAAACCCTCAACAGGATCATCTATTCCATATGAAAGAAACTTAAGAATCAAATCATTTGGATATACTTCATCCGTCCGAAATTGTTAGTCCTGTTTCACTTTTTGTGTTACTCAAACAATATTCTATATGTCAAAATCTGTAATGGTTTTTATGATTTTGAAAATTTTGTTTAGTAAAATTATTTAAAATCTATTAAACAATATCCATATATGGTATAAAATAAATTATAAATTAAAAGATATAACTATTTTTTTGAGAGATCTCAAATAGTAAACACTAATATTTTATAAACCTAACTGGCCTGTTCAACCGGTTGATTCGGTTGAACCATCAACTGGCCCAGACTACGTTACGGGCCAACCCTAAAACCGCCATTATTTCAGAACGGGTCTAAATTTTGAAAACAAGTAAAACCAAACGGTTGAACAGAAGACCAGTTTGAACGAGTCTGGGTTGGAGCGAACCGGACCGTCCAGAGTGAGACTTTAAATGCGTTTTACAGCCACATTAAATGCTCCGTTTAATGCAGGCCAGTCTCCCCCGTTGCCATTGGCTCGAGCAGCCCATCCCTAATGGAAAAATTGTGTAGCTTTGGAAATTATTTATAAGGGCAATGGTTGCTTCAAATTTTTCTACCATGCCCCAACATGATACTGGGGTATTGAGCTAATTGTTTGGAAAATTTTATTTTATATCTCTTCAGCTTTGACCAAAAATTCAACTTGATCCTTCACATTTCAATTTAGACAAATAAATAATTCCACTTTAGATTTAGTTTCAATGTGAATCCTGACTTGGATGCCATTTGATATTTGGACAGAAAAACTTTTTTCGAGGGGTAAAATTGTCCGTTCCCTTTCCTCCCTCGTTCCTCCCCAGCCGTACCACCACCACCACCACACTCCCCATTTCATAGGCCCCACAACGTTAAAACAAAAACAGGTGAAAAACCGGGGTGTGTGTGTGTGTGAGAGAGAGAGAGAGAGAGTGAGTTTTGTCAAACTCTGTCAACTCTAGCAAAACCGAATCCATGATGATAGTTTTGAGTTGGGAACCGAGGAGGAGATCCTCGTATACTTTTTCTGATCAGGATTTTCTTTCTGTTTATATATATGTGCTCCATTAAAAAGAAGAGAATGGCAAGGCTTAAAAGCATAATCATGATCGTATCTCTCTTCCCTCTCGGATGGAAACCTTGGGCCTGTCTCCGTACCGTCCAATTTCCTTCAAACGCCAGCTCTCCAGTACCTCCGCGCCAACACCACCTCTCTTCCCGCGCCGGAGCCATTCTTTGGCGTACCTCCACCGTCGAACACCACTGTGACCTCCATCGATGACGCCGCGTTGCCGTATGGTACGTACTCTGGTCCCCGTCAGACTCCGCCGCCCTTTACAAGGTCGACGAATGAGGCGCCCCCTACTTCGCCGTCAACCACTCCGGCGACATCTCCGTCGGGCCGTATGGACCTGTCACACTGCCTCGACAGGAGATCGATCTCCTAAAGGTCATGAAAAAGGCTTCAGATCCGGATTCCTCAGGCGGACTCGATTTACAGCTCCCGCTTGTCGTCCGGTTCCTTGACGTCCTAAAAAAAAAGAATGGGCAATTTAATTGGTGTGCCGAAATTGGGGAGGAAATGGGGAGTAGGGTGGTGGTGGTGGTGGTGGTGGTACGGCTGGAGAGGGAAGAGGAGGGAAGGTGAATGGACAATTTTACCCTTAAAAAAAGTCAGGGTTGACATTGAAACCAATTTTAAAGTGAAAGTATTTATTTGTTTAAATTGAAATGTGAAGGACCAAGTTGAATTTTCGATCAAAATCAAAGGAATGTAAAAGAAATTTTCCCTAATTGTTTTATCTGAGTTTTAAAGGTCTTTTAGGTGTTGAATTTGTCCCTTGATTGACAACTAGCCAACCAAGGGATTGGGTCTCGGGTTAGGCACTTTGTTGCCTTACTCTTATTAGTCTTTATATCTTTCTAAAAAATTAATAAAAAAAATTCACCATTCAAAAAAATGAATGATAAAAACAAATTTAATTTTTTTGAAATCATACATTGGCTACGCACTTTTGTTCATTGGCAAACACACATAGAGGCAAGCGGGGTCACCTGATCCCACTCGATAGTCAAAACTGTTTTTATTGGTGCCAAAACTCTAGTGCATAAAAAAACTTATACCATATGTAATGTGCAAGACTTTTATGCATTAGAATTTTAGCACCAACAAAAATAGTTTTAACATTATCACTACCTATATATATATATATATATATATATATATATATATGAATGTTTTTGGTAATTTTGTCCCATGACATTATAGCATCTCTATATCTTGCCCCAAATAGTATTGAAAAATTAAAACCTTGCTTAACTTGTTTCACCCATCGCCTGATATTTTTTATTTTTTTTCGGTCCCATCTACTTTTTAACTCAAGTAACTCTCTCTCTCTCTCTCTCTCTCTCTCTCTCTCAAATATAGAAAAAAAAATAGAGAACAAAGACTTCTTTGGATGTATGAAATGTTGATTCATCTAATACCCCCTCCATCATTTTATAAGTGTCAACTATTCTATTTTGGTTTGTCCCAAAAAAAAGTGTCCATATTAAAAAGTCAATGAGTAAATGGAAAGAGTTTTTTTTTTTTTTTTTATCACAAATGAGGTTATCATGCATCGATTCAAAATATGAAAAATTGTTGTCGTGAGTTGTAAATGAAATGAAATGTTATCAATGGATATCTCTTTTTTGTTTATGTATTATGAATATTTGTTTTCGTTCATCATCAAGTCTGAACACAAAATTATTTTCTTTAACAGCGAAAGAGAGTTTATTAATTTTTGAATAAAAGTACAAAGATTAAGAGGATCAGGACGTGATAGTATCACAACAAGAAGCACATCTTTCAATGAGTTCCAACAAAGTTGGCATATATTATTACCGACAATCATATACCACTAAGACCCAAACAAACTAAACAAGTTGGTAAGAAACTAACCGTATTTTTCCAAAGACAAAATTATATTTGTTATGAATATTTGACTTCGGTGTCAAAAAATCCTAGATCCGCCTATCACCAAAAAACTTTTCATTTTATGTTTTTCAAACGTAAGCTGTGCGACTAAGAGAAAATGCACATTCTGTGACCAAGTATGGCAACCAACAAAATTTACTGATTTTTCGTGGGTCCACTCAATTTTATTTTTTAAAATTATTGAAATAGCTCGAATCATTCGTACGGAATTATAGTGGGCCCTGCAGGCCGCAGTGCCTTCGGTACCCATCGGTATTATAGTTGTCGGTACCCGTAGGATTAGAGCAAGTTTATCAATAGTTTGGTAAAATTGCTAGTAAATAGTATATTTTTTTCATTTTACCTACTCATATCTCTCTCAACACTATACCAATATTATCTATTTTACCTAACTCCAATTAAAATATTTATTTTTCACTCATTTTTTTATTATCTTTATTATTTAAAGAGAGGAGAAAGGAGGGAGGAGAGAGAGAAAGAAATAATAAAAAAGAAAGGAGTATGAATAATGCATAAGTAAAAATAGAGAACAACTATTTACAAATGCATTTTAGCTCATCTTTTAGCTCATTTGGTGTAGACTATTTTTTATGTTTCTCTTAGGTAAAATAACAAAAAATGTATTTTTCTCATCTAGTGTACTTGCTCTAGAGGTGTCAAATGGGCCGTGCCGGCACGGCACGGCACGGGCACGGGGCGGCATGGCACGTCACAGGCACGGTCTTGGCCTAGCACGGCACAGTTTTAGTGGGCCTGGGGCACGACACGGGCACGGAAGTGGACGGCACAGCACAGGCATGGCACGAAAGTTGGCCTAGCACGGCACGGCACGGCACGGTCGTAGATGAGCACGGGCACGGAAAGTGAACAAGAACGGCACGGCACGGTTCTAGCAAGGCACGGGCACGGGCACGACCCGGCACGACATGGGCACGAAAGGGCACGGCACGAGGCACGGAAAAACAAAAAAAACAAAAAAAAAATAAGCCAAATGGCTTTTTTTAATTTAAAAAAAATTAAACAATTTCTATTCGGTCAAAAATATTTGTTTACCTTTTTTTAAAGGTAAACAACTAAGATATTTAATTTTTTTTAAAAAATGATTTCTTAAAAAAAATCATGTTTTTAAAAATTCAATTTTTTACTTTTAAAAAATTATCAATTTTTATTCGGTAAAAAATATTTGTTTTGTTTTTGTTAGTAAAATAAACTTTGGACATTTGGTTTGTAAATTTAGCAATACAAAATAAAAAGTAAAATTAAAAAAGCTTATCAAAATATTTATGATACGAAAGGAAATGTGCAAGAGTCATGTATTATTTATCCCAAATCTAACGAGATATAAGAAAAAAAAGTGTCAAACAAAAAATTAAAAAAAAACGTAGTTAAAATAAGGAAAATAAATAAATTAAAAGGTGTTGGCTAGACAAGGACTTGAACCCAAGTCCTTAGATTCTTTCATACACAAACAAACCACTATGCCACAAATTAACTTGTGTTATAGATTTGAAAAATTAATATATAATATGTAGCTCTATTATATAAAAACGAGGCCATCAAGCAGTAGCCACACAATCACGATGATCAATACCATTCAATGCGTTCATTTTGTTATGCTTAGTGTTTAATCATGGGAACCTATTTTTTCTGCGTTGGATTTTGAAAGCTCTTTCATCGGCATGCTAATTCATTATTTGATTGAATTTTGTTTACGTCCGATCAAGTATGTAATGATAAGCATTATACTTGATTATTGGCATGAATGATCTAATCCCTCCCATGTAAAAGTTAGATGGTTCCAATTTTTAAAAAATAGCTTGGGCGGCCCTCAAGTAGTGCATTATAAGACTTTAATGCCTCTGGAAGCACAGAATGTATTCCGATGATGTGGTTTCCGACATTCGATTATCACATATTCAAGTGAGAATGATAATTTTGATAAGACGTTAAATCGTAACGGTTTAGATCGAACATTCGGAAAAAAAAGTCTACAGCTACCTTTCAAATCCATATATTGAACTTGGTTGGTTATGAACCAAGGTATTCTGCTATAGTGTAACGTATGTTAGCCACACGATCACAAAACAAATATGACAATCCATACCGTTCATTTTGTTATTCTTTGTGTTTTAATAACTCTCACCAATTTTTGGGTCTATCGGATTTTTAAAGCTCCTTCATCGACACGCAGATTAATTAATAGGAAAATGAACGCTATAAACAATCAAGTATATAACGATAATCAATTTACTTCATTTTTAGCAGGAATGATATAATCTCTTCCACATAAAAGATAGACAGTTCCGATTTTCAAAAAATAGCTCGGACGGCCCTCGAGTGATGCACCATACGACTCTACGAGAATTTTCGATAAGTTGGTGCATATGGATTATGGTGTCTCGCATGCACCTGATCACACGGATCGTATAAAAAGAATGAGATGTCTGCTAGGTCTTATTTTCCGATCTCTCTCGAACTCTCAATCTCAAACTCAGACTCTCTCTCTCTCACCCAACGTCTCTTTGACTCTGTTCTCTCTCTGGTCCTCTGACGAGCCTAACGTTCGGATTCATTCACCTGAATCACCTCTCTCACTCTCTCTTTCTGACTCACTGGTCACACCTCTCTCTGTCTCGCTGCTCTCCTCTCTCTCTCTCTAATCTCAAATGGTGACTCGGTGACTTGGTGCTACCGTGACTCGGTGACCATCACAACTGAAGGGATCAGATCTGAACTCAGTGACCATCATCATCTCACTCTCTCAACGTCTCTGCCTATCCGACAGTTCGACTCTCTCATCACCTCAGGTCCTCAGCCGCTGCTCACCGACTCACAGACTTGTCTCCGTATCTCTCTTTCTCTCACAGGTACCTCTATCACTTCCCTCTCCAGTCTCCACTTATTGTTATCTACTGACTACTGTAATTAGGGTTTCTGAAATTAGGGTTTTGACCTGATTTTTGAAATTAGGGTTATGAAATTAGGGCTTTTGTTACTAATATCTGAAATTAGTAACAAGAAATTCGGGGTTTTCACTTTTGTCTTAGGGTTATGAAATTATGGTTATGAAATTAGTACTTACTCTATTTTGTCTTAGGAATAAATGATGAGTACCAAATAGTGATTCAAAGTTGGAAACTTAAGAGGAAGGCCAGTTGAGCCCTAGATTTGATATTTGTTTGTGGTCAACTGAGCCCTATACTTTGTGGTATCTTTATTCTCTTCCCTTCTCTACAAGAATGCGCATAAGGTGATGGACTCTAGGATTCTGTTCGGAGTTAAATTCAGAGGACGGATAAATTTTAACTTGAAGGAATTTGTTGAAATGAATGAGGAGAAAATCGCTGAGAGGGAGAATGCTTCGAAGAATATTGTCAATGAGATGGAAGAAGATGAGATTGATGATAGGGAGTATGATGACTCTCTTTCATTGGAATTTTAAGTTTGCTACTTACTAAAGATTGATGATAGTTGCTACTTACTAAAGTTTTGAATACAATTTATTTTGGTATAGTTGCTACTTAGTACTTACTCTAGTTTCAAATTAGTAGTTGGTCAAAGTTTGAAAACAGTTTTTATTTTGCTCCATTTGTACATTTTATTTTGCTCTATTGCTATAGTGGTAAAATTGGTAACTGATATTCTATTGTACTAATTTTCTCTGTTTTGTTTTCAATTTTTTATAGGAGATGGATCCTGAAAACATTCATTTTGACGATGAGGGTTTAAATCCTGACTTGGATGATGATGGACCAACTCCACCACTGGGAAGGGAGTCTGTAGGTGAAGCTGCTTCAAACATTGCAGCAGGTTCAACTCCTATAGGCGTAACAGGCTGTATCCAATCTGCCCAGTCTGGTGAAACAAGGCGTCGTTCTTGGGTATAGAATCATTCAACCATAGTTAAAAACTTTAAAAATGCAGAGGGAATCGATATAGGAGCTAGAGCTGTATGTAATTATTGTCCAAATAATTATACCTGCGTAAGTAAGGGCGGTGTAGGACATCTTCAACAACATTTACAAAACAAACATAAAAAATTTAAACATACCATAGTTGGCCAAGTCAGTGGTGAATCTGGTGGTTTTCATTCCGTAGGTAGTACTTCGAATTTCGTATACTCTCAATCTAGTATGAGAGAGGGATTGGCCCGTTACGTAGTTGCAGCAGAACAACCATTTACGTTTGGTGATGATATTAGATTTGAATATTTTGTCAAATATTATCTTAATCCTCTTTTTTCGAAAGTTTCTAGAAATACAACTAGAAGTGATTCTTTGAAAGCTTTTGTTGAAGTTAGACAAATTTTGATTAGTGAAATTGCGAAACTTGGTAGTTTAGTCTCTTTTACTTCTGATTTGTGGAGTGGTCGAAATAATCTTGGTTACATTTCTGTGACAGCTCATTACATAGACTCCAATTGGATTTTGAATAAAAAAATTATTGCTTTCCGTTTAATGGAGTATCCTCATAATGCTATGAACATTTTTCAATGTATAATGGGTGTTTTTAGGGAGTTTGAAATTGTTGATAAAGTTTTCAGTATTACTTTTGATAACCATTCTGCTAATACTAGTTCAATTGATTTATTCAAACAAAATTTGACTACTCCTCATGCTGGACAATTTTTTCATGTGCGATGTGTATGCCATATCATTAACTTAGTTGTGCAAAATGGTTTGAAACATATAGGACCACAAATAGAAAAAATAAGAGATGCTATTCTTTTTATTACTACTTCCCCAGCTAGGCAACAAGAATTTGAAGGATTGTGTGTAAGTTATAACGTTAAACAAAAACAAATCAAAATTGATGTGAAAACTTGTTGGAATTCAATATTTCTTATGTTAAAATCTTATAGGAATCACATTGATATAATTTCTGCTTATATTAATTCCAAGCATATGCGTACTGATGGTGGTTTAACTCGAGCTGATTGGAAGATTGCTTTTGAGTTTATGAATTTTTTGAAAAAATTTTATGCTGCTATCTTAGCTTGCTCAGGTGTTCGTTATCCTACGACTTGTCTTGTGCTTAATCACTTGTATAATATGAGTCACACTCTTAAAATTCATAGAACAAAACCAAATTTTGTAGCTGCTTGTAAGTCTATGGAAGATAAATTCAACAAATATTTCGAGAACATGCCAACAATATTTATTGTAGCTTCTGTAATGGACCCAAGGATTAAGGTAAGGGGTGTTGAAAAGCTCTTAAAAGGGATTGGTGAGAATTTAAGGATTACATTACCTTCTACTTCTACTGTCATTGCACTGTTAACTTCTATATATGCTTCATATGAGTCTAAATTTGCATGCACTGCTACTACAGCTCCATATTCTTCAAGTATTAATGACCCATGTTCTACAAATAACAATGACAATGACCCATCTTGGTTTCTAATTTCAGGGTCAAGTAGTAGTGAAACTTGTTCACGATCTGAACTTACTCAATATTTAGAGATAAATTTAGTTACAGTTGAGGACTTACAATCATTTGGTATCTTAGCTTGGTGGAAAAAAACTGAAAAGACATTTCTCATTCTTTCTATCATGGCACGTGATTTACTAACAACACATGTGTCTTCAGTGGCTTCCGAATCTGCTTTTAGTGCAGGTAATAGAGTGTTGGATGAGAGAAGGAGCAGACTAGCTCCCGACATATTGGACTGTCTTATATGCTTAAAAGATTGGGAGGATGCACGTCTTGGAATTCAAAAATCCCATCCTAGAGATGAATTTAGAGATTATTTTTCGGACTCTGATATTGATGCTGATTAGGGGGAGATGCATTGCTGATGCTGGTAACTTATGAAGGCCTTAAATGGCAACTTAATGTTGCCGCATCCAGGTGTTATTCTTTATATATCTGAGTGTGTGCTATGATGATATAATCTGAGTTTTTGGTGTTTAGTGTGGCCATGATGATGTTAGTAACTTATGAAGGCCTTAAATGGCAATTTAATGTTGCCATATCCAGGTGTTATTCTTTATATATCTAAGTGTGTGCTATGATGATATAATCTGATCTGAGCCTTCAGTGTTTAGTGTGGCTGTGATGATGTAATCTGAGCCTTTGGTGTTTACTGTCACTACACTGTTGACTTCTATATATGCTTCATATGAGTCTAAATTTGCATGCACTATTACTGCTGGCTGCTGCTGCTCCATATTCTTCAAGTATTAATGACTCATGTTCTATAAGTAACAATGACAATGTCCCATCTTGGTTTCTAATTTCAGGGCCAGGTAGTAGTGAAACTTGTTCACGATCTGAGTATTTAGTGTGGCTATGATGATATAATATGAGCCAAATTGGTGTTTACTGTGGCTATGATGATATAAGTTGAGCCTAATGGGTGTTTAGTATGGCTATGATGATTCATGATATAATCTAAGCCTAAACTGCAGAAAACAGCATGTCAAACAGCAAGTTTCATAAGTTTTGGTGTTTGGTGGTATGCAAAAATTATAAACATGGGTGTTAACTTATTTGTGGGCAATGATGAATTAAAATTCAATTTATAATTAAGGTGGATACCTTGGCGCCTTGGCGAGGTATCATTAGATGCAGCCATGAGTACCATTCTAATTTCCGAAATATATTTTTTCTGAGCCCAATTATGTTTTCATTACTACCTTGATGCCATGCCTATGTTTGGTTTAGCATGTTGTTCTTCTGCAGTTTCGATGCTATTTTCTGGGCCAAAAGACTTATATTTGAGGCTGTCCTGTGTGTGAAAAGGGCTGCTGTGTGAAACTGTTGTTTTTGCTGCTGCTGTGAGTGTGTGCAGCAGTAGGTGTGTGCAAGTGTAATGAGTGTGTGCAGTGCAGCAGTAGGTGTGGTTTTGGGCAGTTTTAAGCTAGTTTGACAGGTTTGGTTTGTGTTTTTGGGGCATTTTTTATGGTTTGAATGTTACTGAGTTTTCTGGCTATGATGCTTAAAAATCTGAGTCAAAAGGCCTATATTTGAGGCTACCTATGTGTGAAAGGGGCTGCTGTTGTTGCTGCTGCTGTGTGAAACTATTGTTGTTGCTGCTGCTGTGAGTGTGTGCAGCAGTAGGTGTGTGTAAGTGCAATGAGTGTGTGCAGCAGCAGGTGTGATTTTGGGCAGTTTTAAGCTAGTTTGGCAGGTTTGGTTTGTTTTTGCGACATTTTTTACGGTTTGAATGCTACTGTGAATTTTCTGGCTATGATGCTTAAAAATCTGAGCCAAAAGGCCTATATTTGAGGCTGCCTATGTGTGAAAAGCCGAAAAGGGCTGTGTCACGTGTGTAGCAAGTTTTACTTCCAATTTTCACCTATTATTTCGAGTTTGGGAATAATGTGTATGAGTGTGTGCATTGGCATATATGTGTGAAACACATATATGATTATTGCATACCACCAAACACCAAAACCGATAAAACTTGCTGTTTGACATGCTGTTTTCTGCAGTTTAGGCTCAGATTATATCATGAATTATCATAGCCATACTAAACATGGGTGTTAACTTATTTGTGGGCAATGATGAATTAAAATTCAATTTATAATTAAGGTGGATACCTTGGCGCCTTGGCGGGGTATCATTAGATGCAGCCATGAGTACCATTCTAAATCCCAAAATATATTTTTTCTAAGTCCAATCATATTTTCATTACTACCTTGATGCCATGCCTATGTTTGGTTTAACATGTTGTTCTTCTGCAGTTTTGATGCTATTTTCTGGGCCAAAAGGCCTATATTTGAGGCTGTCCTATGTGTGAAAGGGGCTGTTGTTGTTGCTGCTGCTATGTGAAACTATTGTTGTTGCTGCTGCTGTGAGTGTGTGCAGCAGTAGGTGTGTGCAAGTGCAATGAGTGTGTGCAATGCAGCAGCAGGTGTGGTTTTGGGCAGTTTTAAGCTAGTTTGGCAGGTTTGGTTTGTGTTTTTGGGCCATTTTTTACAGTTTGAATGCTACTCTGAGTTTTCTGGCTATGATGCTTAAAAATCTAAGCCAAAAGGCCTATATTTGAGGCTGCCTATGTATGAAAAGGGCTGTGTCACGTGTGTAGCAGGTTTTACTTCCAGTTTTCACCTGTTATTTGGAGTTTGGGAATGATGTGTATGAGTGTGTGCATTGGCATATATGTGTGAAACTGTTGTTGCTACTGCTGCTGTGAATGTGTGCAGCAGCAGGTGTGTGCAAGTGCAATGAGTGTGTGCAGCAGCAGAAGTGGTTTTGGGCTGTACCTTGGTGATTTTGGCCTTCTAAGTAGACTATACAAGATCATTCCAGTTTGAGGCATTCCGAAGTTCAAGCATTCGGAGGCATTCGTCCATGTTGGTTCAAATGAATGCTTTTGGAGCTTTTGATTTGATTTCAAAGTTGTTTTGGTTTTTTGCTAGAGTTTCTGTAGGTATGAGCTTCAATTAATTGTAATAACTTCTAGTGCTCTACTGTCCTTTTGGAGCTTTTGATTTGTTTACAAGGTTTTGAAGGCCCTTGAAGTCATGTAACTCTCAAGTGGATTACTTGGTTTTGTTAATGTGTCGCAGCTCTAGTACATTCCAGTTAGGACCATTTGTAATGTTATTTTTTTAATTGTTAAATTTTACTTCATTTTGCATTTGATTGATCAGGGTCCAGGGATATCATTATTATTCTTATTGAATGGGTGGAATTGGAACAAAAATAACATTTATATTTGAAAGTCACATTCTCATCATTCTTATCATTATTAGTGTGGAATTGGAACAAAAATTGAAAGTCACATTCAAATAGACAAGAATAACATCTATATTCAAAGTTTCAAACGGAGCGTAACAACCAACCAAGCTTCCATAGCCATTATCATCCGTATCTTGGGACTATTTTTCATTGATCAACCTATTCAAGACATTATCATCTATCATTGAAGGAATTCATTTAAAACGGCACGACTTAAAACGGCACACTCCTACCCGACACGATTAAGTAAACAGGCCGGCACGTCTTGACTCGATTGAAAATGGCACGACAAGACACGATTTAAGAAAACGGGCCAACACGGCACGACATGATTTAAGAAAACGGGCCGGCACGACACGACACGATTGGCAAGCGGGCCAGCACGACAAGACACGATTTAAGAAAATAGGCCGGCACGACACGACACGACACGATTGGCAAGCGGGCCGGCACGACACGATACGATTTAAGAAAACGGGCCGGCACGGCACGGCACGATTGACAAGCGGCACGGCACGGCACGACACGATTTTAGCAAAATATTGTAAATGGGCCGGTACGGCACGGCACGAAGCACGATTAGCACGGAGTTAAACGGGCCGTGTCGTGCCGGCACGGCCCATTTGACACCTCTAACTTGCTCTTATCGGCCCCTCATAAAGTGCCCTCGCCTACAGTGATTATTGACAGTTTTCCGTTTGATTCCTCCAGTGTATCACAGCTGTCAGACTTGTTTGTTTCTAAAGAAAATACGTGGGAAAGGCACTGCTATTTTAACCCAAAAAAAAATTATCACAGGCAAACCCATCATCCTCCTCTGCTGCATAAAAAGAGAGAATAACTCGATGGCACATTCACCGGGAATCGCTCTGTTCTTTTCAGGAGACAATTTGGTCAAATAAATTGACTCTTTGGTCCGACATAAAGAGTAACGAAACACTTTTAGGGTCAATTTTGGATTACAAAATCCCCAATCGATGAACATGAACATGAACAACCGCATCCAAACTGTTTATTCACAATCCATCAAAGAATTTATTCCAAAGTTTCAAGAGACGGAGTAAAAAATAAAAGATTACTAAAGAACTACAAACAATTCAGACTTCAAAGGGGCCAAATGGATTAGCTATAGGTGCGCACAAAGTGATAAAGAGCTACAAAAAATTGGAAGAACATTTGAGTAGATAGCTAGCTACCTGTCAAAGCAACTGAGCTTTGCACTGGACCTGGAGTCACCACTGGGCTTGGAGGACTGAAATTGGGCGGCGGAGCTGCCGCGACAACCACCGGCGGCGGAGGCGGAGGCATAACTTCAGGCGGAGGAGGCGGCGGAGTCGGGGTTGAGCCGGGATTTGGGGCTGGCGGAGGTGGGTAGGGGTTGGAACTGGGATTTGGGGTGGGGGTAAGAGTACTGGCGGAGGTAGGGGTAGAAGGGGTGGTGGGATTTGGGAAAACCGCCGGTGATGCCTGGTCGTTGCAGGAGTCGCCGGAGCATTTGTGAGACTTGTGAAGGGCGGACCGAAAGAGCCCGAATCCCAAGACGAGCCCAGTAACCACCAGTGCCGCCACTATGAAGATGAAGATCTTGGTTGCTTTGCCCACATAGCACATTGTTCTTGCTTTCCCTTTTGTTGTTTTTGTTTTTGTTTGTGGGTTTTGACGTTTAGGACGAGGTGGGGGTAATGGGGAAGTAAAAAGAGGGTACTCTGGAATGAGGGATACGAGGTGGGTTTGTTTGTTTGGTTTTGGTAGTTGGATGATTTTAAGGAGAGGGGGGTACTACTGCCAGTAGTGGGATCAACTTCTTCTTCCTCTTTCCTGTTTTTTTCATCCTTTTATAAGGAAGGAGCAACTTGATTAAGTGGGGGTGACTACGCTCCTTTTCTGAGGGAGGAGCAACTTGAAGTGGGGGTGACTACCTTGGGTGCCAGTGGGTTGTCAGTAGTTTGGACCATAAAAAGTTATTTCCTAGAACTTTATCAAGATGCCTGTGAGTTAACTCCAATCCGAGAATTATCCAACAAAAAAAAAAAAAATGGTGGTCTGACTCTATTATACATCTTTTGGGCTCTGTTCAGTTGTTAGGAATGTTGTACTGAAAAGTTATTCTCAAAAAAAGTTAAGTAAAATGAAATAAAAGAAAAAGAAATCTATTTTTCTATGAGTGTTTATTTGACCTTTTTTTTTTGCAGGAAAACTAAAGTTTAATGATTCATTTACCGGGAAAAATACACTTATGAAAAACTTCTTTATTTTTATTCTCATGGCTAATCTTAAATAAAAGTAACTTTGAGAGCTAAATAATAAGCTATCATATTTCAAAAATTAACACATACGGAAAATGTATTTTATCTAATGCAAAGCCTTAACATGAAATAAAAAAATCGACTTGCAATTTCATATTCAATTTGCTATATTCTGAATGGTCATGCAAATCTCTTATTTAAATTGACATTCTCTGATAATCAACTGTACAAATGAAGTTTAAAAAATAAGTAGATGATAACTAAATAAATAAATATTAAAGAACCGTGCATGATTAGTTGCCGATGCAAAAATTCATTGAAAATTAGTTAGTACAAAACAAAATTGAAGACTAATAACAAGATAAATAAATACTTCCAAAAGAAATAAACTATCAATCTTTTTCCACAACAATTATCTCAGAAAGTACTATAGTAGTCGAAATTGTTGTTGCTCACATAAACCTAAATTGTCTTTGTAAGAACCTAATTCCTATTTTTTGGTATTGGCGTCATTCACTTTTATTCTTACCCGTCAAATATTTTGGCCCCACAATGAAGAAAACTTTTCATGTGAAGCAAAATGCTATAATTTTGGCCGGATCACTTTTACAAGAAAGTAAATCTTGCAGGAAAACTTAAAACACAAGTTTTCCATTACTTTCCTGTCAACTGAACACTACAAAAGTTATGGAAAAATTGATTTTTCCATCATTTCTTGTATTTTCGTGGCAACTGAACGGAGCCTAGGAGTTGAGCAAGCGTTTGTCCCCACCTCCGACCTATCTGTCCCGGTCCGAGCGGGTATTCCTAGGTCAGATAAGGAAACAAGAGTGGGAATGATATTTTATATTTGTGTTATCCATCCTGCTTTACCCAAAATTGTCCCGATAATAGTAATAAATAATTTTGTACTTGTATATCAACTCTCCCCGCCTTAATCCAAGCGGGTATTCCAATCCCATAGGAAATGAACTCGGGATGATATTTGTGCTCCCCGCCCCGTTTTACCCGAATCTGCCCCGATCATAGCAATAAATACTACAGTAATTGGTTATTTAAACAATGGTCCTCAGCTCCTCCTTGTCTAACTTAAGCTTCCATCCAAATCACTTTTTATGGTTATGTGTTTTCATCCTAACTTTTGAATAAACTTGATATTGCCCTTATTTCATGTTCGACTAATATCCCAAAAATTTTGGGGGTTGAATATCAGGGCTTACGGGACCAAAAAGTAAGGAATCAGTCCTACCACACTATTTGGGGGAATCCAAATAAATTCTACTGTATTTTCCAGCTCCATTCTTAGCCGGAACCCTGACAAAGCAGAGAGATTCGGGAGGCGATGTACCGGACCGTATGTTTCCAACAAATGGTGGTGTTTTAGTATGGTGATCTCCGACCAAATTTTTTTTTGTTTTTTTTGGCTGAATCCGGAATCCATCTCAATCCTTATCGCCGAACATCGTTAGTTCTCAGCATTTCGCCAACCACAACATTAGTCATTGATCCTGGCATGCAATATTTGATTCCGGAGGAAATCATCTCTCGTCTTTGAAATTGTAACCCATTGCATTCATCTTTTGTTGCTGAAACCTTGACAAAGTAGGCAGGTTTTTTTTTTTTTTTTGACAAATGATAGAAGAGATCACTTACATCTTATATAAAGTATGAATCAGGAACACTATATCAATTGTGAGAGTCTACGAGATAATTAAGCCAAACAGCTCAATCAATACAAGAAATTATAATCCTATTTGATAGGGTAGAGACAAAAAAAGGAAAAGTCCTTCACAAGTCAATTGTGAGAGAATGACCTGTTTCGTAAAACAAAAAATAAGTACTTAAAAAATAAGAATCTTAGCGAAACGGGTTATAACATCACAAGTACTCGGTTTGGGGGTTTATACTTGATATTCTATCTCTTTTCCTTTTTTCTTTTGCTGTTCTACTAGTCTAATGCCGAATACAACATTGACAATGTTAAAGAAAATGAGGCTATTGTTTGTTCATCGGCAATCATCATTACTAGTTTTTATTTGGTTGTTTAATTTGTTTGTTGTGAATGCTGGAATTCTTGTCCATTCCCATTGATTGTTTAAAAAGTGTGTTTTGTGATATTATTTTATGCCTTTGTTTTTTTTCTTTTGTTAAGTTTGTTGTATGTAATGTACTCTTTTTCAAGGCTGTCTATGGCAATATTTTTGTGTCTTTACCTCTATTAAAAGTATTAATCACTGATTTTGGTAAAAAAAATCGAATCGAATCGAACTGATAACTGTGATTTTGATTTTAGATATATATATAAGATTTTACCAATAACTGAACTGAATCGCACCGTTGTGGTATCTACTTTATACTTACTGTAGTGATCCAATTTTGAAATGAGAAGTATACATGGGATGTGATAATTAATTAAGGCCAAGGAGGCCTACCACCAAGCCGGGGTAAATTTGGAAAATCATAGGAAGGTCAGAGTTAATGGTCAAATCTGGGTCGTTAACTGGCGCAGGAGTAAAAAGGGGAAGGTATAAATTGGGAGTCGAGCCTGACAGGTAATTCAGCTTGCCATCTGGCACTCTGTTAGGATGTGGCCGCCTCGTGCTCTTTCGCCCTCAATCTTCAATTATTGGGTCCCGGATCAAAAAAATTTATTGGGTGCTACAATAACATAGCGTGGGTAGGATTGCAAACGGGCCGAGGTTTGAATTAATTTGACTTGCTTAAGTTAATAAATCATTGTTTTATTAGTTATAAAAAAAGTTCACTAAACACAAAAAACGTAATCTAAAACATACCGACTTTTTCAATTGTTTTTCTATTGTTTAATTTTCAATTTGGTTCATACTTTTTTTTTATAATATTTTTTGCTTCTTTTGCCGCCAAGATTAACGCAAACTTGATAAATGCGGATAAAAAATTAAATATAAACAAAATAATAATCCGAATATATTGTTGTGCCAAAACACCCCTAAGAATATAATTAACAATAATTACATTACGAGCAATTTAATACATGAAGTAATGGCTTTGGATTATTGATTGAATAGATTTGTCCAAGAAACATTTATGGAGTAGTATAAAAATTTGTTGGCGTCAGAATTTCATTTTCTTATCGAAAGTCAATGAGTACATACACATAGATACATACATTGCGTACATATGCGTTTTGGACTCATATCGTGTTCTCAAAAAATGATCCAAATTGTTCATTTTATTCAAAATGGTTTGTTTAGAGTCCCAATAAAAAATAAACTCAATCTAATAATAGTAAAAAAGCTTACAAAACATCTAACTTTGTTCTATAATCCAGGCCTAGTTTATGAAGAAACGTTGGATGTTTTGTATATGCCTTTTTATTTTTAATAGGGGCCCTAAACAATCCATTTTGAACAAAATGAGTAGCTTGGATCAATTTTCTAGGAAATGGGTCAAAAACACGTATGTACTTAATGTATATATGTACCTATGTGGATGTACCTCCTGCAACGTTGTTTTCTTATAAATTGAGACAAGAATTCGAGTTTATCATTAGGTAAGGGAGATATATATCATATGCCCACTTGGTCTGGGTATGTGATTCCAAATTAGATATGTTCTTAAAAATTACATTCCTACTTTTGTAAATTCCAAACGTACTAATCATGAATATATGACGTCACATTTATATTTCTCCTCAAAATTCTCACTATCAGATCTCAGCCTCATGTCAGGCCCTCAAGTATCGCAGAATTATATAAAACTGAAACATTAATTTAATAGTAAATTACTAAATCTTACCCAGTTGTGTAGCTGTTAAAATCATGAGGTACCACAAAGTCAGGCTCCATGATCACCCAATAATTTTCATGTATCTTTCCCACTCGCTCTCCATTAGTTTTCATTGGCATCAATCTATACTATTTACAAATGTGTTTGTGCCTTTCAAACTTTCAAATGTCTAATCCTAAGTTCTCACAATTTTGATTCTTTTATTTTTAGAAATTGAGAGAGAGAGAGAGAGAGAGAGGGGGGTGAGGGCTGAGAGATTCGTGGGAAGTCGCTGGGAATTAGCTTTGGCGACCGATTGTACTAAGGGCAAAAACAAGGCCAGGTCAGGCCATGCAAGACGCCCTGTAGGGCGCATACGGGCTATCGATCTTGAGAATGAATGGTGAGATATAATTTTTAATTATGACCGGTAAGAATCATTATTATCGGTCATAATTGATTTTTGATCTGGACCGTTGATTGATGAGATCAACGGTTATGCGCTGCACTACAAAATACAACCCCTGTAGGGCGCCCTATAGAATCCCTGGGTCTCCAGCCCAATGACTCCGTTGTTAGGAGTAATTTTCTACTAGTATAAAAATCACCCATTTTAGTTTATTTTCGTTGTGTATCCTATATTTTTCACAATTTTGAACTAGCTTTGTATCCATTTAATGTATGAGACAATAAAAAAAAATCTCACTGATTTTTATTTTATCCCCGTGCATCAAGCGGTTACAAACGTTAATATAAAGAATAAAAATGCTTACTCTCCATTGGGATGATGGTAAAAGGTACTCCATATGTCAAAGAACGAAAATAAGTATGTACGAGGATTAGAAAAAAATGTGAGACATTTTTTTACACCGATACCATTCATAGTTCCCATAGAAATACGAGACTTTTAAAGGTGTTGGGGACACCACGTATATGAATCTTATAGGAATGTTCAGTGTAGCGAAAATGTTGGGACACCAAAACCTCACACTAATTTTTCAGATAAGGCTAACAATATTGCGGAACCACATAGGGACATTTGCATATTATTATTATCTAACGGTACGGAAATAAATCGCGCATGAGTCAAACCACAAGGGGACATAGGGACATTTGCGTATTATTATTATCTAACGGTACGGAAATAAATCGCGCATGAGTCAAACCACAAGGGGATAATCGGATTTTTTTTCCTATACAAAATCCCAAACCAAAAACAGGAAGAAGGAAACTAATTAAAGAATTGCGGATCAAAAAAAAAAAAACTAATTAAAGAATGAAATTTACTTCTCACTTTTCCGGTCCATCAAAAAGTGCTACCGGTGAAAGGCAGAGTAAAATGTAGACGGTGACCGTTGGAAAGTGATTAGTTTTTTTTTTTATTTTTGAATAACTCAGTATGTTCGGACGAGCTTACTTACGAGGAGGAGAGTGATTATGCTCGCCACTGTAAGATACGATGACCTTCTCCGGATCAACCTTACTCTTCTCCACATATTTCTTCGCCGGACATTTGCTTCCCTCACTACTACACTTGTAGTAGTTTCTCGGATACGGCGATGTCTTGATTGGCTTCCTACCATATTTACGCCAGTTCCAGGGATCCACCTCCACGAGATTTTCCGCCTCCACTTCCACCACCGCTGTCCGGTGACTCCTCTTCCTCTCATACCCATATGAGTCTATGGGACTGCTAATATGTTTGACATGTGGCGGCAACGGTGGTGGTGGTTGTATCTGGTGATTGGATCCATCAGACAGAGAAACAGAAGATGTGGGACTACTGGTATTTGGGTTGATGGTGGCTTGGGAGTTTGTAATGAAAGTTTTGTAAACTTCTTGTAATTCCTCAAAGCCATCGTATGATCTTCTCCCAAAAGTGTCGTCATTTTGTTCGAAAGCAGCTGAAGGGGAGAGAGTAACG
Source organism: Rhododendron ovatum (assembly GCA_019656835.1). Lineage (NCBI taxonomy): Eukaryota > Viridiplantae > Streptophyta > Magnoliopsida > Ericales > Ericaceae > Rhododendron > Rhododendron ovatum. The sequence goes on from CM033795.1 coordinate 12,154,598, forward strand.
GGTTCTTCTTGTGCGGTAATAGGCTTCGCCGCGGCGGCAGGACTGTTGCAACTTCTCACCACAGCCCACAAATCCCAATCTAGCTCCGCCATTTTGCAATGATGAAAACTGAATGTGGGGATTTTGTTGGACTTCACCAAGCATATTTAATTACCCAGTTAATTACTTGCTGTAATATCTATTCAAATTTATAAAATCTCTCAAGGGCATGGGAATCTAATAAGATCGCTTGTGTATTAATTGACCACAATTAACTCACCTAATTTATTCAGTGGATAGTTACAGTAAGAAATCTATATGGATCGCAGCAAAGAAAAGAAGAAAATCTTCATAAAAACACACTTTCCAAAGAGAGAAAAGAGGACAACAAGGTTCCAGCCATAGTTTCTCTTTATAGAAAATAAGTTTAAACAACTATTGCTCTCTCATTGAGGGGGCATATGACCTGCTTGCGTGCAATATTGCTTTAAATACATTGACATGTGTAACAAGATTTTCATTCCGTTCGAGCTCAAAGTTCGCTAAGAACTAAGTAACAAACAAATCTGAACATTCTAAAATTCGGTTCAAATCGGCTCGTTTGTAGCCTTCATCGTGACAAATTATGGTATTGTGAATCATATATTGTTCCCATATGGCTTTTTTTTTTTTTATAACTCAGTCGTCTGGACTAGCTTACACGCACCTCAACAAATCCTGTAGGACCTATTCCATTGTCCACTAGCAGGAGCCCCAATTAAATCCAAATATGGACCGGCCCCTAAGGAGTAGTTGATAGCATCTGAGAGGTTCCGAACTTGATATCTAAAGAGCAAACAAACCTCTAAGTCACAGGCCCTGACAACCAAGTCAACCCCTTGAGATCTTTGTTTCTTTTATCTAAAAAAATCCTAATCTATAGTACTGTACTAGGGGAAAGGGGAGGGTGGGCTTTGAACCTTTACCAAATGAAGAGCCCTTTTCCTTCCCATACTCTTGACGCTGGCCAAGCTCAAGAGGGTGCCCTGGTTTTTTTATCCTATTGAGCATGACCAGGAACTTCAAAGTTTGACAAGATCCTATAGAAGTGGAGATTGGGGTTTCAGACTGTATTTTCTCTGAATCAATTGATGCTTGCTCTGTCCATCCTCCACAAATTGCTCGGACAGAACCTCTCCCTAGTGTAAGGGCCCGAGAACAAGTATCACTTGGAACAGATTTTGTTATTCTTGAGTTCTCTCCTGATGATGCTAAACACTTGCAAGAGGCTTATAGCACTCAATAAAGGTCTCTTTGCAACAAAATCAGGAGAACGACATTAAACGTATCAGTCTCGGAGCCAACAGCAAGTTTTGCAGCCACTACTACTTCTGGCCACACTCCAGTCCAGAAGAAACAGTTGATCCAGTGGTAGTTATTGCTACTCATATAGGCTATGGCCATAGGCGGTATGGATGCACCTGCTCCAACCTCAGCCCTCTATCTTCTTGCCATACACAAATTGATTCTAGCTAGCCAAGTTGGTTCCTCTTCTCAGGAGTTGAACATTCTGTAAATGCTCGCAAAAGGAAATCTTCAAGTGGGTTCTACCTGGCACATCTTCTCAAGGATTTGAGCATCCTTTAGATACTCTTAAAACCAGTCAATGATGATGATATGCAGGAGAGAACTCCTAAATAAGCCCAGTATGCAATAAAGCCATTGAAATTGACAAAGGTTCAGAGGAGGAAACAATTCGTATTTCTTCAATACCTTTAACTTCCGACGCTGGTCATGATACAATAGCCTTTTCTGAGGAGGAATTGAATACTTTCAAAGCTCAATTAGAATATGTAATCCAATATGCATCACAGTCCAGAGCTTTATCTCTTGCCCCAAGTGACGATATCTTGACAGAGATCAACAAGCTTATGAGTGTGATTGAGCATCTTTCTTCTGTCCCAAACCTTCCTTCTAACATTGACATCCAAACCGTGGGAGAGTTACTTAGGGGTTTGACAAGTTTGTGGTTTTTCAGTCTGGATGTGCCAACTTAGTTGAGATATACTTCTTTGATAATAATGCTATTTTCCATCATATTAGCTAGTTGTAATATCTACTCAAGTTAATAAAATCATTTTTCTTGTTACAAAAAAAAAACGGGGTTAGCCATGGATGATCCCTCTGATGAGCTGTTGGTTTCAAGACTTGCTGCACTGTTCTTGCAAATCGAGACGTTCTAAAAACTCAATGGGAAGAAAGACTAGTTGTCTTCCGAGCAGGGACGGAACTAGAATTTCATCCCAGCAGTGGCGAAATGTATACTAAAAAAATAAAAAGATACACTACAATATTAACAATCATTGGCACCGGAAAAAATTAAAATAACATAACAAAACCATAGTAAATGATGTTTGTCATTTGGACATGGAGTACGAAAGAAGACTAACTTTAATTTTGGGCATCGATAATGCCACTTCTCAAATTTATAATGTCACTGCCCAAATCCCTATATGAATTTCTCAAATTGATAACCGCACTCCCTTTTTGGTTGGGAGTGACACTATAATTAAATTCCCTTAATTTTTTAGGTTAAGTTGTTTTAGGGTTAGAGTGTGGAATTTTTTTTCTTAATCACACATCATCATTTATATTATTTCACCTTGACCCTTTGAATTAAGTTTTGGAATACTTTTTTGGATCTCCTTTCTTGAAAAAAAAAATTAGAAGATTTATGATTAATATATAATAATAAAAATAAGGAAAAAAACCTTGCAGTGGCAAGACTTTATAAATTGAGAATAATTTTTTTTCACATATAATAATTGCATTTTCTAAAATTCTTGTCGTGGCGGCCGCCGCCACTAGACCTCTTTGATTCCATCCTTGGTTCCGAGCTTGTGATTCCAACTACATCTTCACCCATCAGCAATCAATGAAAGGGCAAAGATTTCAGTTCATAATCTCTGATTACATAGTGTAGGTTTGGTCAAAATAATAGATTGTTGACTAAAAGAAAGACTTTGACCAACCACTCACAGAGTGACACGTGGAGATGACAATGGAAGGGAATACACGTAGTCGATGCTATGATGAGAACCTCAGCGCCAGATGGCGCGAGGAGAGTCCCGAGTGCATACATAGCGCACGGGGGTGGACTTCAAGGAAACCAAGTAAAAGATTAGGACGATTAAAAGAGCAAAAGATAGTCAGAGTCATCCCATAGAAGAGATCACTTAAGATAAGTAGAGCGCGCCTAGTCAAAGGCGGGACCAAAGGATATAGCGAAGATGCGATTGTCGCGGGTCGCGACCCTACTCTAGCGGGAATTGAGGTAAATCTAGTGGTTTGGTGGCTAAGGAAAGGGGGGTCCGTCGCAGGGTGGCGCGCGGTCACCCGCGCTCCAGGTGCGCGCATGATGACATCATCCTCGCAACCTTGGGAACGGAAGGGACACATGTCAAGATTAGATTGGGCCGCCCCGGGAACCAGCTCAGGACTAGAGGCCTATAAATAAGGACCGACATTCCTTTTTTGGTACGTACAGATAGAGGCAAAAAAGCAAGTTTTTCTAGAAAATGGACTAGAGGGTATTGGGCTAAGTAAGGAGAACATTCTTCTTGGCTAATATCATCCAATCCATCTGAAAACCTGTATGCGACATGCTGCCTTTGTCCTCTCTGTTCCTGTGCCCTTTTCCTTCACCTCACTAGATTATTCCTCTTTCCCCTATTCTTTTAATCACTGACCAATCACACCTCTCCAGCTCACGTAAGCTTCCCACGTCAGCTACCTAGCGCAAAACACAAACCTACACAGAGCTTAGAGCAGCAGAGTTGATCAGGTTATGCTGGACATCTAGCGGGGAATCGCAGAATCCACACACCCACAGCAGTAGGAATGGACCGCCACAGGAGTTTGTTCCAACTTACCCAACATTGTACACTAAATATTCAAGCAATAATGTAAGTTCCATAGTGGTGGCAATGTAGGGTATGCTCGAAATTGGATGTTCCAGCTGGCAAAGTGGAACAAGGAGTACCTCACAAATGGTGTCAGACAACTTGCCTCTTTGCCGGGCGAACAGCAGTTGAGGTAGAATTATATCAAACAAATGCTTTCTCAAATGACCTGCTTCCTGCAATCATTATGTTACCAATATATCAAAAGCAGAGCATGTCGATAACACAGCAGATAACTATTTTGGGGGAACGGGGAGGGATTCAGGAATTTACTATAGTGGATTTTTCAAAGAAACCGAGCAATTCTGTCATTTCAATTACAGAATTACTCACTATTACTATCATTCGTCAATGGCGGACTACCCGCTACACCAACACCTAACCCGTCCGCACCACCCCACAATTATATGTGCATGGGGCAGTAAACATCTACACATGATAATGCCATTGAATGAAGTATACAAAGAGAAGGAAACCATTAATTCTACATTCTTTCGTCTGCGCAACCATAAGGCAAAAGTAAACCAATGATGCATCATAGCGAACAACTGAGTGTTTGATGTGTCACATCTCTAGGTCTTAAGTGGAGGCTGGAGGAAGAACATTTTGAAGTTGCTGGTCAAAATCCACTTTCAGGATATGATCCTGCAGCTTATAACCAAGTCATTTAAATGAAAGGCCACACGGGGTCAAAGAGAGATCCCGTCAAAATTGAGGATGTATCAGATGATCCATTGGAATGGATATTTAAGATATTCATGAAGAAAGTGCATGCTGATCAGGCAGTGACCTTCTATAAATTCTCAAAATGGTAAATGCTGACATCCCCCCTCAGAATAATTACTCTCCAAATCCAAGAAAGTACAACACTCCTGCAGATCCCTTGGGCCGACCAAAACCCAAAATTCCAATTGAGGATCTTTTTAAAGCAACTGAACAAACAGAGCCTTTCCCATGCGACAAAGAAACAGACGTGAATGTTGGTGGAGCACTTGCTGATTCGTTGATAGTTTTATAGGCCAGATCACCGGCATAAATAAGCAAGACCACGTCCAGATGAGAAAGAAATGCAAGTTTCATACAGTCAAATAAAGTTGCTGAATTTATGATGCCAATGAATGACCTTCTGCAGCTTTGCCCAACCGAATTAAGATATATGCTTCATGAGTAAACTAATCTGTCTTCCCACTTGCAGCTCAAACTTACATGCAACTTCATCCAAGTCTTGACTCACCAGTCACCAATAATCACCACAAGAACATAACCCATCTTTAAAATGGTGGAACCTACGGATATCACGCATAACAATCTCACGGCACATGAGCTTAGAAATGAGTTTCGACACAGTGTGGCAATCTGCACATATTCGAAGGTTTTTGGTGATCCTAATTACTGCCCCTGGACCCGTATTAATTAGAGCAAATGCAATGGCCAATCTCTCGCTATGATCCCAAAGCATCTTTTCCTTCACTTCCTCTTCAACATCATAGAACACTGAACTTGTGTCAGGCTTATATCCAACCTCTTTGAGCCGCTGACTCAACTCATTTAACTGGTCATAGATGGCATCTTTCTGTTCGTGTGACTTATCACCAACTAAGAACCTATGAACCACCTTATCCAACTCTGTAAAGCTGAAGCCTGGTGGTTTCCGCAGTCCCTTCTGTCTAACCAAGGCTCTCACCTTTTCCACATCATCCCATCTGTTCTCGGAAGCATATAAATTGGAAAGACATACATAGCTACCCACTCCTTTTGGGTTCATTTCAAAAACTCTCTGGGCTGAAAGCTCAGCTAGCTCGACATTTTTATGGAGCCGACACGCAGAAAGGAGAGAAGCCCACATATCACTTGTGGGTTTAATTTCCATTGCTTTGATAAACTCATAGGCTTCATCTAGATATCCTGCTCGGCCAAGAAGGTCTATTAAACAGGAAAAATGAGCAAGTCTAGGCTGCACGTTATACTTTTTCTCCATACTATGAAATATTTCTTTACCTTCATTAACTAATCCTGCATGGCTACATGCTGTCAAAACAGAGGTAAAAACACCCTCATCTGGAGTGATACCGATATTCATCATATCATGAAAAATGGAGAGGGCCTCTCTTCCCATCCCGTGGAGTCCGTATCCTGAAACCATAGCACTCCAAGAAACCAAAGTTTTTTTAGCCATCTCATCAAAAACACGACTTGAACATGCTAAATCTCCGCACTTTGAATATGAGTCTATAAGGGCAGTTCCCACCATAGAATGTGACCTAAACCCTTGCTTGATAATATACGAGTGAACAGACATGCTGAACTGCAAGGCTGTGATTTTATAACAAGCTCCAAGCACAGACACGAGAGTTACTTGATCAAGGTTCACTCCATTCAAAACCATTTGACAAAAAAGTCTCAGGCTTTCCAAAGCATCAGCATTCTTCGAATAACCAGAAATCAGCGAATTCCACGACACTGTATCTTTCCACGTCACCTCCTTGAAACATTGCCTTGCAGACACCATAGAATTACAACTACAATACAGTTCAATCAGAGAGTTGATCAGAAAGCCGTTAACGCATGCTAAATCATTACGTACAACATAAGCATGGATTGCTTTGCCCAGTTTCAATGATGACATATCAACGCAGGCAGAGAGTAAACCAAGCAAAGTAGCACAATCTGCAACTAACCCAGTTCTCCCCATCATTTGAAACACCAAAAATGACTCTTTCGGCCCCCCATTCCTCACGTAACCCGAAATCATCGTGTTCCAAGAAGTCAAATCTCTGTCAGGCATTCTATCAAACACCATCTTCACCATGTCCATTTCCCCAAACTTTGAGTACATAGCTAAAAGACAATTACCCACGTAAACATCTGTCTCAAACCCACAAACAACCACCTCACAGTGAACTCTCCTCCCAATTTCAACAACACCCAAATCACCACAAGCCTTCAGAACAAAGGGGTACGTAAAATTATCAGGCTTTTGCCCAAAACTCATCATTTCGCGGTACAAAACAAGGGACTTCATACACTGGCCATTGCAAGCGTAGCCCCTAATCATGGAGTTCCACAAGAACACATTTTTCAACACAATTCGGTCGAATATCACCCGGGCTTTGCCCAGGCGGCCACAATTCGCATAGAAGGCGACGAGTTTGGTGTAGAGATAGGTGTTGTTTTGGAGGGTGTTGGAAGAGATCATGTGGGCGTGGAGTTGTTGGCCGAGCTGGAGGGATTTTTTGTTGGTGAGGGATTGTAATAGGGTTCCACATTGTAGGGAGGTGAGAGGTTGGTTGATGGTGGTGAGTGTGAACTGGGTGGGGGAGGGAGTGGTGGTGTATGAAGGTGATAGTAGAATTGGGAGTTTGTTGAGGTGGTTTATGGTGGGGTGTTTGAGGAAATTGGGAGAGAGGATGGCATTCATGAAGGGGAGAGTCAAAGAATGGGTTGTTGAGAAGTTGGACTGTAGCAGAGGATTGAGAGCTTGGCAGTTTAGGAAATGGTGGGAGGTTCAGAGGTTTACCTGCCGCCACTCCAACAAATTTAATATTAAGGTTGTGTTACGCATCAGAAAGTTAAGGCTGTGTTTGAAAAATAAAAAAGTTTGGTATTATCATTTTCCTTTACTTTGGTTTCTCGCCCAAAAAAAATTAGTTTACTTTTTCAATAATTTTAAGGCTTATTTCACTAAATAAAAAATAAAAATTTTAAGGCTTTTTCAGTCTAGACAAACCTAGCTTGAGATTGTGAGAAACCTCCGATGGAGTTAGGAGCACGAGTAACAGAGTAGGTAGGCGGCGTCAGGGGAGGGGCGGCTGGGCTGCCTTTTCAATAAATCTCTGGCCGCTCGGTGCAGCTATTAATTGTTGCGAGTTGTGAGGAGTCTTGGTCTCTAATCTGGCTAGGGCGTCAATTTCATTCTCGTAACGGGAATGAGTGCACCGTAAGGCCAGACAAGTCGCTCCCCACAGTGGCGGCATCTGTCTTTTAAGTGCTGTCATTTCCTAAGACGGCTCCTCTTATTCTACAATAATCCATGCTGTAGCTCCATGAGTCCGCTCAAAATTGGTTGATCCCTGAGCCATTTGTTCTTCCCTCTTGGTTGGCATTTGCTAGCCGCGGGAACAAATAAGAAAATCTACAGTAAATGAATAGAATCATAGATTTTGACTGGATTGTACAAATTAGGAATGACAATTTCTTCCGCTCCATCCATGCCTTTGACCTCTCTGTCTCGATTCATACGGATATTTCACGATTCAAAGAGAAACTGGGGTGGGATAGAATTTGCTTCCGCCGTCCTATTTTAACTTTCAACTTAATCTGACCCGATTATAGGAATATTTTTATATTAATATATCTACCTAGATTTCGTCTATTTATACATAAATAAGGGTAAAAAAACCAATTACAAATAAATTAATATTTCATTTATTTGTTTTTATTTTTTCAATCTCATCACTCATTAATATTTTATTTTCTTATCAAAACCCTCTCAAGAATTAGTGGAGATAATTAAGGGTGGATGAGGATCCGATTATTTTCAACCCCGACAACCCGATTTCCTCCGATTTGATTTGCCCTGATACGAAACGGGACTGGGACGGGGAGTAAGGTCCCGTTCCAGAACACCTTCTTAAAAAATAAGTACTTATTTCATATTTTCAAATTCAAAAATAATGTAAATGAAAAATAATTTTTAAATTTTTTTTGCACCGTATAAAAGATCTCGATGAGATCTATCAAATTAGATCCATATTGGTAAAAAAATTATTTACGTAAACACATTATTTTTGAGCTTGAAATTGCCTTCTTAAAAAATAAGTACTTATATTGAGTTCCGAAACGGGGCCTAAATCCGACTCCGCTCCGCCCATTGCCGTGCTAGAGTAAAGGCTTAAAAAGAAAAAAGAAAATGGTAGTTTCTCATTGAATTTTATTGTTACCCTTACTTTTTCATTTTCCTTACTAAAGGAAGAGCAGAGAGAAATGTAGATCCTCCTGGTAACCAAATTGGCGCGGGAAGAAACATATTTCTTGAACACACCAATCTCTTCTCACAATGACGCCATCGTCTTTGCAGGTAAAAACCCACTTGCATTCTTGTGCTCTCCAACATGGTTTTTTTTTGCCTTGGTTATGCATTTGTTTGCAATTGCTGCGCACTGAGTAAATTTGTTTACAAGTCTGTGTACAGTACGATGAATTTGCTCACCCAGATCTCATTTTCATAAAACCCACCCGGCGGGAACATTTGTTTGATCAGGTATATATACAGAATCTATATAAAAATTTTCTTCAAAAAAATGTATTATTTTTTGGTTCTCATTATGCGGATTGGACAAACTTTATGGGACGGGTAGTAGCAAATATCCGGGTTTTGGTTAAAATAGTTACGACCTGGATTAAAAATGCCTCGAACTTATCCGTGCATGAAGTTCAGGATATACAATACATAGGGATGTGACATTATTATCCCAATCACTATTAATTCGGTGGAATGGTCTTTCCTTCACTGTTAGCTCCGTCAAACAAACGGGGCGCTGAGTACGTTAGCTGATCAATTTTGCTAAGCATCTAGGTAATGTAAGTTGCTATTATGGCAGATGTAAGGAATATAATTTGAAGTGGAAATCCAATCAGCTGCAAATCTTAGAAAATATTGCAACTGATATTTGTTTGGCATTGTCCACGAGTTTCACTATCCTTTTCATGCCTGATCAAATAAATAAGGGATGAACCATTCCTACTAATTTCTCTCTCAAAAGTCTTTGTTTTGATCTCTTTTCTGGGTTGTCTAAAGACAGGCACAGGACCAGTTTCTTGCTGTGCTTGTAACTTATCGCCCTTGTTTATTCATATGCTGTGATATGCTCCCGAGATGAATCAAGTTTTAAGATAAAACCCCCGTAACTTGTGAAAGTCTATGTATCTGTTTAATAGTACGTAGTATGGAATATTTGTTGTGGTGCACACCATCTTCTCTCTTCTTCCACAAGAACAGAAAAAATGATGACCTTACCACAGCCTTAGCGCATCAGATGTTCACCTCTAAATGGAATTTTCTGAATGCCCCCCTACTTCAGTTCAAAGTCAAAATTACTTCATCTGATTGTTTGGTGGTATATCTTCTATCTTTGATGGATCATGAACTTATTCAAATAAAGTAAGATTTTCTGCTGGAAAGAAGCACCTTTCTCTCTTTTTTCTGCTTTTGATAGTGAGATAAGTGATAAATTTAGGGGACGCTTTTAACCGCTTTTTTAGTGTCTTCTTATTGCAATACAAATCCAAGATAACCATGTAACAGTCGTCAAGCAAATTCAGCCGAGGAGCCACTTGAATCCATACTTAAGTGACCTTCTGTGATGCGGAACTGTCCATTCTAACAACTGCAAGGAAATTCCTTCATATGACTGTATCGAGAACAATCTCCCGGCTCCCTTTTCATTCCCAGTGTTCAAACAGGAGAAGCATGCTAAAAGGCAACTTGGTGATTAAGTTGTATTGAAACGGTTGCTTCCTGCTGTTGTGTAGATAAAACAGGAAGAAAAGGAATGGCCTTAGTTTTTGAGAGTTTCTGGAAAATGCTCTTGGCTACTGGATTGGAAAATCTGGACACGTTTGCTGGTAAATTTTGTCAATTCATGGATGCGATTTCTTCTTGGACATGTTAGATTCTGGTAGCTTTGAGTTGGCAAATACTAGCCATGCATTGTTGTATTGCTTGTATACTAGTGGATTTTGTTAGATTCAGGTATTTTGGAAATTTGTTTGTGGAATTACTTGCTCTACTACTGTTGTCTGACCGTTATTGAGGTAACATTTTGATCTTAGGAGGATGACCGTTATTCTAGTCTGTTGGAAAACTTCCACTGTGTTACAATCTGCATGTCATCTCTTACCGAAGAAAAAGATTAAGAAAGCAAAAAACTTTCACAATATTCCAAACAAAGAACTAGTAATTGCTTATTTCCACAAGGTCTTTAACTTTTAAAATTTGTCTTTCACTTAATTTCAAATCATGCCTGAATTAGCAGAACTTAGATTCTCAAAGCAATGATATTGGTTCATGCAGGACATACTTGCAGCTGCTGTCCTCTAACTGCAGTGTAGGAGGGAAAACATTTAGCACAAGGGAGCTATCAGCGACTTGCGTGTTGCCCCAAAAAGTCATCCAGTGTCGTACACAGCCTGAAAATAGAAGCCTAAGACAAGAAGAACGGATTTTAGTCTTACAGCTTTTGCTTAAAGAGTTCAGTAATGACCACTGATCCCATAGATTGTAAGAGCATCCAGGGGCGGACATACGTTGGGGCACACACTCAAATTCAAACAATTCTAATAATGATCTTAAATGTTTTTCATAGAGATACAAGTGTCCTACTATATTTTAGCATACCGCACTTGTATACATCTCGAAAACTCACATACCTCTGATTCTATGTCTCAACTTTCATCCCAGAGTTGATTTACAGGTATTAGTTTGTATTATATCCCTCTATTTTGGGCATCAAATTCTTGGTACTATTTGTTTCTAACAGTCTTAGAGAAACATATTAGCAGGCATTCAGTGATAGAACCATCTCAATCTCGATTACAATTAACAAGGAGCCACCACAAAGTTAGATTTTTAGGTTCACCACTGCAAGCATCTGAACTTAGATTTCAGATGAATTCGTTCTAGTTGTTAGATAGACATCTATGCATGTTTCTCATAAGCTAGATAGTCTCAATCTATTATCCCAACAGTGGTGAAAGGGGGGGATATTTTCCAAAATATTTGGGTAAAAGTAAAAAAAAAAAATACTCTTCCGAGCCGAATCCATTATCCATAGAAGTTCGGCGTAAAACCAACAAATGCAGAAAAAATTGAACAAGGACAAAAAGTGCTTTGCTTAGCGGAACACCATCTAAGTCTTTGTTACAGTAGTTTCTTTGTTTGTGGAATTAATACAGCTGTTAATATACACCTGCCAGGAACTCCATAATCCCATGTCAGGATGTAAAAAGTGTATTAAATGAGTACCCTCTACAATCAGAAAAAGCTGGACTGAGATCTTATCATAACTTTTACGTATCTGCTTTAGGATTATGCACTAATTCTCCTGAAGATTGAGCAGATTTTCTGACAACATCTTATACTAACTGGCCTAAGCAAATCTTTCATAATTATGCCCTTTAGGAATGTTGGACAAGTGGTGATTAGAGATAAGGATGTTCCCTTAATGTGTGGTCAGAGCAGAAAATAATGCATTGACTTTTCCTGCTAACTTGAGATATGTTCTCTTCCTAGTCACGGGCCAGACCTCTTCTTTATAACCTTCCTCCTCGATTTCCCATTTACCACATCCATGGGTCGGAACAAGCTCTCCGTGAGGAAAATCGATAATCAAACCTCTCGACAAGTAATGTATTCGAAGCGCAAAGATGCCATTGTCAAAAAAGCAAGTGAACTGTCAGTTTTATGCGATACAGATGTTGGTCTTCTAATGTTTTCTCCTACTGGTCGATTTACTAGCTTCGCAAGCCATCGAAGGTTGATTTGGAAGGGGCACTTATTTTACATTTCTTTTTCGTACTCGCTTTTGTTTTTCTTTCGTATATGTTCTCACCATTTTTCTATCTTTTGGCAGGGTCGAGGATATCTTCTTGCGATTTATTAGCCGGCCTGACGAGCTGAAAGGGGGGTATGTTTTGTTGCAACATCTCACTTTTCTGTTTATATAGATACTCTCTTTGTCCCATAATCTTTGTCTGGTCTGCAAAACGAGGACGTAAAAATAATACAATTTTTGTAAGAAAAAATCAAAAAAATTTCAACAATTCACTAGATATCGATGAGTTCTTTTAATTTATGAAAAAAGTTTGAATTTTTCCTTGAAAGAAGTGCATTATTTTTGAGTCATTGTTTTGCGGACCGGACAAACAATTTGGGATGGAGGGAGTATATCTTAAGTTGTGTGCTCACCTAAGTCATATTTGACTCTCTCTTTTCCCAACCCTGATACCACTCCAAGGATGCAGGCCTATAGCGGATGAAGAGGTAATCTTAACACTCTTTCCCTGGGAGTACGTGCATGAGGTTCATGGAGGTGTATGTAGGTAACCAAATATCAATTTGTAATTGCAGTATTTATCCGGAATGCTCAAGCAGTTGAAGCAAGAAGGAGAAATGCTGGAAAAGATAGCCAAGTCTCTCTCTCTCTCTCTCTCTCTCTCTCTCAATACATCAATGAATAAGCGGGGAAATGAATGGGCACAAAAACTTGTTTTTACATATCTATATATCTTTCTGCTGACGAAAATTTTGCTTTTCCTCCTGTCAACGATTCTGTTGCTCGTGATTGGATGACAAGGACAGAATAGAGGTAAGATAAGATCTGTTTGTTTAAAAAGCCTTTTTTGAGCATGTTTTTGTTTTACTGGACTGGAGCTCAGATCAGAAAGGTGGCCGTTTCAACTACGAAACTTGATCAGACTTCCTGTATCGCACAAGGGGTTAAAACTACGATGATAAAGACATTATTTAGTATTTTATAAAACAAAAATCAGAAATTGGAGACAAGTTTCATGAATAGATATCATAAAACCAGGTCGGACTTTCTCAAAAGTGGCACTGCCAAACCTCAGGAGAAGTCTTACCTTGTGGTTGAAACCATTCCATTATCTGATTCAGTTAGGTCCAGGTTTGAAAATGCTGCTACTACTCCCCCGATGGAGAAAACAAAACCCAAGGCAGCCTTTGAAGTTAGCTCATTACTTACCAACTATTTCATCTATGTATGACACCAACTAGGCTTTGGAGAAAACACTTTACAAACTCAATAGGCAGCAACGGGAGATGCAGGAAAAGATGAGGTAATTGTTGTCCTGGGTATTTATTTCCTTTTAACCTGTTCCAAACTTGTATGTGCAACGTGATAATGTCTGTGAAGTTCTGAATTCCTGACAATATAGTGGTAGATGTGCTTTAATCTATTATCCTTCTTCTTGTTTTTCTTATGACAGATATTACAATCCAAATGTGGAGAATATTGACTCTCTCTTTGAAGCTGGAGTGTACCAACAGTTCCTTGAGAATGCAATAGAATGCGTAGAACAGTCGAAAGTGAGTGCAAAATAGTCCTCCCCCCTCCCTCTATGAAAAGAAACTCCTCACTGATCGAGAGGGTGTAGTAGGCATGCCCACCGAATCTTGTGCCTTTCCTTGTCAAAAAATTATTACCTTTCTTTTATGTACCAAATCTTGCGATTTTTATTGTAAGAGATTAATCTTTTGCTTAGCAGGCCAAATTGGTAGGTAGGTAACCAGATTGTGCAGATACAAACTGAAGATATGGAGGGAACATGAGGGTATTGGAGAAAAAATTTGGGATTATTCAACTGAACCGAGCATCAAAAATTTTACCCATTTTCCACAAACCATCTGAGACTAGAATATTTGCCAGGAAATCAGTACATGACAATATTGAAAAAGGAAAATCTAATGTTTTTACTAGAAAAAATGTTGGAAGTTGAAAGTTAATTAAAACATACCAAGATGAACCAATGGAAGCCGAAACGTTATAATTCTACTCTTATTCAGCAAACTTGCATAAAAGTTTTAACTACTCTTATCAGGGTATTGCGGTTTTAGACTTCTGAAGTTAACCAAAACGTATGCTAGACTTAAAGTTTTGAAGCTAACCAAAATGAGGCACCGATATGAGCTTTGATCATAGTACTCAGCAAAGATCTGCATTCCTTTTAGTCGGTTTTAGCTAGGGAAAGGAAATCAAATCGAGGAACAATTAAGCAGTTTGCCTCTTATCTCCTTTTTTCGTGGCTTTCCAGTATTTGTTTTGAACTTTTTGTGGACTTATTATATTTCTTAAGATTACTGTCCATCTTTTTGCCTTAAAAAAACTTCAAGTGCTTGGTAATATCTTGCAGATAGCTTCATTTAATGTGCAGGAAGAAGATCCAAACACCGATGAGTCTGCAAATTCGAACATAAAGAGGTATTGAATCAGTATACTTGTAGGAAAAACTTTCAACTTCCAAATCGATTACGTTACTTTAATTGGATTGTACTCTGTGCAAGCTCCTTTTGATGTTTTTCCAACCTCAAGCAGTCAAAAGTCATGACATCGCTTGAGGTCTATCACTTGATTCCTTTTGCAGAAAGAAGGATTTTCTCAAACATTTCAGTTCATGTGATCAAGTTCGATTGTTCTATGTTTTACAGGAATCTATCAAGTAATGAACAATATCCTGAGGAAGCATACTCCCCAGGACCTCACCTAAGCCTTCAGTTCCTGAAAGCACAGAAGAACTGGAACTTGGCATGAGGTGCCCATGCTCCGAAGTTGGGCATCAAGTGACTTGTTAAAGAAGCTTGAAGTTTGGGTCACTGGAACTAGAATTAAACCTCATTAAAGCTTAGAAGTTTGTAGTTGTAATCAGTAATGCCTACTTTTCCTGGGGCTGTCTGTCGATCATGGTTTTGATTTAGCTGCTCTGTTTAACTCCAAGAATACAGTTTGCTGAAAGTTGTTGGAAACATGGTTTGCTGAATTTTTCCAAGATTGGCAGTTCTAATTGTTGATCAGTTGGATGGATTACACCAGTTCCCCCACATATATGCTTGCACATTGGAATTTTTGTAAGCCTTGAGAATGAAGCATGAAGGCGGAAGCCAAAGGATATCCAACGCACATATCATGGTTTCCTCCCACCCCCTTACAAGTTGTATGCCTGCAGATCGAGTTTTGATAACCTAAAATCTATGGTTCTTAAACTAGGTTATTCTTGTTTCATGACATATCAAAAATCACCAGAAGAGATAATTAAGTGATCATGATGACACATCCCTCTCTCTTTCTCCTCTAGCTAAGATACCAAAAATGAAGGAGCTGAGAAACCTAAAGATCAAAAAGGCTGTGTTTCTTTTATCATTTCAAGCACCACCTTAAAGCTTCTAAACACAACTTAGCTTCCAGCATGGCTGGTACTCATGCCATCCAAGTGAGCTGCCCTTCTGAAATTAGTTTTGCTTCAATCATCAAAGGGGATGAGGATCCCCTCCAGTTCCATTAAGGGATTGGACCGTCCGGTCTAGCCCTGTTCAGAGCTTAACAAGAAACTCCAGTCCTTTTTAGGGGCTAGAGTGAAGTTGAACCTCATCAAATTAAAGCCATCCACGCCCAACCAGCCGTCGTGGAAACTTGATCCCAGCTTCCAAGATCCTAAACACTGGTACGTAATTGTGTCATTAGTAGTTGCATAAGAACTCAAATCCTTGTATCAGTTATATGCATCTCCACAGAACTGCCAATGTTCCCAATCTTCTTGATGGTGAGCTAGTCTGCCTCAAAATTAGCTTTAAAACTGCACAAGGCGGGAACTCCACCAACAGGAACCCTTTCATCAACCAAGATCGATGCTTTCGAACATGTCTTCATTAGTCGTTGGAGGTGATCTTAAGAGAGCTTTAATCGGTTCGACCTTATAACGAACTCCAGTGGCTAATTTGGTGTTTTTATTAGTTAACACAAGTTTATCGAGTGGAATTCGAGGACTCCTCTCTTGTACTGGCAAACAGTCTAATTTGCAAATCGTACTTAAGTAACAGTGTCGCTCGCATATCACCTCATGGTTTATAGTTTATACTTTATAGTACTTATTTATTATATAGTTTCTATAAGTATCTGTTGATAATTTGTTTTATTTTGTTTTTGTTGGGCTCTAAACGTATTTTTTTAATCAATAAAAACAAAAGTTTATTCGGAGATAGAATCAAAGTTTATTGAAGGTTTTTTTTAAAAAAAAAGTTAAACCAAAGGAATGGATTCATATTACACCTTTCGTCAACCTTTTTTGAAACCCATTTCAATCGCGATGTTTAATTATTAGAGCTCAATGACAATGAGAATATCAACTATATCAAAAACTATAGAGATCGAATATAGGTCATATCATGAAATAAGTATATATATTTTGAAAAGAAATAGAAACACTAGATGGAAACTCATTCTCTTCAAATATATGTAACCATAAGTTCGAGGGAAACGAGTTCCACCACTACGTCCTAATGTGTCCCGCCCCCATAGCATCAGCTATAACAAATTCCCGACCAATGGAATGCTACTGGTAACTATTAGCTCCTCATCCTGCTGAGAACCAAGCCGAGCCAAACAATCCGCGGTTTGATTTGCTTGGAGAAAGATATATATATGTTGGAGTTGGTTCTTGAAGCAATTCTTTTCGCCTCCTCAACAATGTGGCTTTGAACGAATATTTTGATCCAATAAAGAAAAGAACATTCGGAGTTATTGAAGTGTGCTCAGAAAGGACTCAGGGACTCCGTAGTCTGTATTGTAGTGTAGAGGTGTACTAGAGGAGTGTAGTGTGCAATTCAAGTTGTCGAAAATTGCTCGGATTGTACTACACCTAGAGGTGTTAAACAAGCCGGGCTTGCACAACACGTTTTAATGTGGGCACGACACTACGCAGACACGGTTTTAGATAGGTCAGGCATCCCACGGTTCTAGCTATATGGGGCACAAAAGGGCACGGGGCACGGCACAACAAATATCAAGTTAGTTGTTACACTAAATTTTTGTTTGACGAAACTTGATTGGAGGTGGGCTGACATGGGCACGGCATGACACAACACACGATTAAAAAACAACATGACATGAATAAAAAATGACACTACACGATTAAGTTAACCGGCCGGCAGGGCACAACCTATTTTTTTATAATTCAGGTGTCTGGTCCAGCTTGTGCGCGCCTTGACTAATCTTGGAAGATTGACTCCAAAAAAGTTGATAGAACCTACAAAGTTTTGAAACTAAAATCTTAGGAGAAAGCAAATTCGTAAATCTCAAACCTGATGAAGCAAATTCCGGCTGCTCAGCCTGTTTAACACCTCTAACTACACCCATGCCTTTGGGCTCATTTGGCTTTAAAACTGAAATAGTAACTTCTTCTTTTTTGTCTTTATTTAAAAAAAATTTGTATTTGATAATTTTGTGTCAAATTTTTATGACTTATTGATTCGTCTCGGCGAGAAGAAGTAGAAGAGTAAAATTTTTTTGATCAAAACTCATAATTTTTTTCAAAAGACAAGAATAAGCAAAATAGGTTGACTTATTGACTTATTTTTGTTTTTATTCAAAAAATTATGAGTTTCGATCAAAATTTTTTATTTTTCCGATTTTTCTTGTCGAAACGAATCAATAAGTCACAAAAGTTTGATGCAAAATAAACAAAAGTAAAAAAAATTCAAATAAAGGCAAAAAAATAAGTTACTTAACTTTTCAATCCAAACCCATCTAAAAGAGAATAAATTCTTTACACCACCAGTGTAAACATTTATTTCATCTAAATCAATTGTATTGCGACACGTGTCAAACAGTGATTCCAATTAATAAAATATGACAACGTGATGCAATGTAATTGATTTAGAGGAAATAAATGTTTACACCGGCGGTGTAAAGAATAAACTGATAAAGAATTTATACTCCACCTAAAATCCAATGAGGAGACCCGTTTCTGGACCAAACGACACCTTAGTTTAATCCAAACGACGGCAACGTGCACACTAGCCTCCGTTTCAGTTTCATAAAAAAAGAATTTTTAGAAAAGGAAGGTAATTTCATATTCAAAATTATGTGTTTACGCAAATAATTTTTCTATTACTCCCTCCGTCTCTTTTTAAGTGTCCTGCTTCGTAATTTCAACTTATTAAAAAGACATCATCATTATACCTTTCACATCAACTTTTTCCTCTACTTTTTCTACTTACTCATCATCATTACACTTTTACTCACTCACTTTTTAAAATGGAATCTACTTTTTGGGGCAAAATAGACAATTCATTAATTTTTACCCACTAACTTTACAAAATGGACACTTATTAAGGGACAACCCAAAATGTAATACTGGACTATAAATATGGGACGGAGGGAGTAATATAGATCTTATTTAATAAATCTTATTGAGATTTTTTAAACTGTAAAAAAAAATTTAAAAATTATGTTTTATTTTTATTATATTTAAGTTTGAAATTACTTTTTTTTTTTAAAGAATGTTTAATGAAAAAACCTGAACAGCGCCTAAACACACAATCGTATCTATCGGTATGACATCGTGAGTCGAGTCGAATGGGCCATCCGCGGCTTAACATCTCTGGAAAACCTTCGAAACCCTCCTACTACACTGCTCTCACTCCTCAAAACACACACACACTCTCTCTCTCTCTCTCTCTCTCGTATTCGATGGCTCCGAGGCGAGCTCCCCTGGAAGAAGATCCTCCTTCCGCTTCATCATCATCATCAACATCAACATCAACATCAGAAGATGACCAACCCACCGACAACGAACAAGAAGAAAACCATAATCAAGAACTACCCAAAGAACAGCAGAATCTGAATCGTCTGAAGACGAAGATGAAGAAGAAGAAGAGGTAAAGAACAACAAACCCTATGTCCAAAAACCCACTCCAACAACCACCGCCACAAAAACCCCACAACCCAACTCGCCGTCGGACTCCGACTCCGAAACCCGCTCGGCCCAACCCTCTCCCACCGCCTCCGATTTCACCATCAAGCCCATCGCTTCCAAGCCCATGGAAAACCCCAAGAAACCCACCTCTAAACCATCCGCCAAACGCCCCGTTACAGAGACCGATGAAAAGAATCCCAAGAAAAAGGCCAAGGTTGAGGTCCTTGAGGAGGAGGAGAAGAAGTCCGGTGACTTGGTTAATCGGTTGTGGAGCGAGGATGATGAGACTGTGATACTTAAGGGGATGGCTGACTTCCAGTCGAAGAAAGGGGCGGACCCATATTTGCTCACGGGTGAGTTTCACGGGTTTATTAAGAAATCGCTTAGTGTCGAAGTTTCGAGGAGTCAGTTGATGGATAAGGTTAGGAGGCTGAAGAAGAAGTACGAGATCAATGCTGGGCAGGGGGAGAAGGGGGCGGACCAGGTTTTTTCGAAGCCCCATGAGCACAAGTGCTTTGAGCTTTCGAAGAAGGTGTGGGATGGAGTTGATGAGAATGGGAAGAGTTGGAATGAGAGAGCGAGGAAGACGGTTAAGCTGGAAGATTCTGTAGCTTTGCAGCCTAAAGAGAATGGGAAAGGGGTTGGTGGGTTGAAAGAGGGATTCAAAGGAGAGATGAAGGGCGTGAAGGTTGATGAGATCTTTGTACAATCGGATCTTCATCCGGGTCGACCGGAAAAACCCAAGAGAAGGACTAGAGAGGAAATGGCGGCTGATTTGAAAACCAATTGGGAAGCGAAGATGGCGGCGAGGGGCTTCAAAAGTGAGAGACGAGTCCACGCGATGAGTTTGGGCAAGGACAGTGCTAGCATTCAGCAAATCACCAAACGAGGTTTGAATTTCTGGACTCGTTCTCTTGACGGTTATAATGCTAAGGGGGTTATTGAATTTTATCAGAAAATGAATATTGAGAATGTGTTGGCCACCGGTAAAATTACTTCGAAAGTAGCCAACAAGGTTATTGAGGTGGATGCCTGTACAATAGCTAAATATTTGAAGTATATCAGGCCCGCTCCGGAAGTCACCAACTATCCTCAACCCGGGCCGATTGACCCAGATGACATAAACCAAGCCCTTTACACTAATCCCAACGATGCAAGTCTTCCGCACAAACCGGGGAAGTTTAGAGATGTTTACCGTGTGTTGAACCAAGCTTTGCATTACAATCTCTATCCCCGTGGGACAGAGAGTAAGCCTTCGAAGAAAAGCGCGGAGTTGTTGTATGTGTTTATGCATGACAACTATGTGATGGATTGGGCGAAGTGCATTTTTGAACAATTGGTGGATTTTAAAGGCAATACTATCGGCTCGGCCCGTATGCCATTCCCGTGCATGATCACTGGAATTTTGAAAGACCAAGGAGTGTGCGGGTCACAATATGCTAAATTGGACCAATCTTCCCCGGGGGACATTACTCTTTCTGTTTTGGAGAAGAGCAAGTCCCAATCCAAAGCTTCTGGGGCAGGCCCGTCGATTCCCGCTCCCCCCAAAGGATCCTTGTATACGATGCCCGGACCTAGAGCTCCGCTGGAAAGTTGGTTGAGGAAGATCTTTTGCCAAAATGTGGCCATCTTGAAAATGCTAAAGAGGGATTGGAAAGAGAGGAAGAATATGATGAAGGAGATTGGGAAACTCCAAGGCGAGTTGAGCTGGCACACGCGCTACATTGCAAGCACTACGGATGAGAGGTACGAGGCACCTCCGGAAGTTGAGGTGGCCAATAGCAGTGAGGAGGGAGAAGGGAATGAGGAGGAGGAGAATGAGTGAGGAGGCCTCATGGTAGTGAAGTTCGAAAATCCTCTAACTTGGTCGGGGTATTGGGTGGTTGGCATTCCACCCCTTTCATTTCCGTTTGTCTAGTCTAACTTTAATTAGTAGTTGTTTATTGGTAGTCGTATTATGTTTTTGCTATGGCCGGCATGTGCCTTTGACTTGGTAGCTTTTGTGTTGGTGGCGGTCAAGGGGTAGTTCTCCGAGCAAGTATATGGCCGTCACCCTTTTTGTTAACTTTCTTTTGAAACCATGGTCATTATATGCTTATTAAGTCCTTAGTTGATCCTTAATACGCGTTGATTCCGTTTTGATTCGTAGTTTGATAGTTTGCATACTTAGTTTGTGGCATGCTTTACTTTCAGTAAATAAGTTTTGAATTGTTTAGTTATAATTTCCAGTTAATGGTGCTTTCCACATATGAGGCGAGGCATTTTTTATTCACCACGCCTATTTTCGATCACTTTTTGTGGGATATGGTTGCTTGTGCGTACATATTAGTTGGAAAATCCGAAGCCTCGTTTGAATGCGAATACTTGTTTTGGATGCTTGCTTAGATCATGCTTAGTATTTAGTTGTTCAAATAGTTTTCAGCTACGAGTTGTGGTTTAGAATAAAAGTTGTGGTTTTGAACTCTTGCTAGTTGGATACGGTGTCAGCATGTGCCTAAGTTGTTTTGTTTGAAGGATTGTGTAGTTTCATTGTTTCTATGTTTTGTTTGCTAAGAACTAGCAAAGTTCAAGTTGGGGGTGTGATAAGCACCCAACAATGAATAATGTAGATTATTGGTGCTTAAGCCCTTTAATGTGTTGTGTTTGTAAATATATGTTGTCATTTTTATGCGATATTGCACGTAAGGTAGTTTTGTAAGTGTTTCAGGTAAACCGCGAGAATAAGGCGGGTTTTGACGCCGAGGATAACCCTCGAGGGTGAGTACCCAAGGCCATGTGGCGTTGTGCCGCCGAGTCCCAAGAACTGAGAAATGAAGCACCAAAGGGTGCTCGGGATGTTTGAAGGCCAAGGGAGGAAAACCAAGGGAAGAAGACCAAGTCTAGAATCTGTCACTAGCCATTTGGTATTGATACCATGTCAATGAGGTATCGATACCAATTGGTCCCAATTTTGGACAGAACTGGGGATATTAATACTATGTCAAAAGGTATTGATACCCATTGTCTATTGGGAAAATCTCTAACAGCATTGGTATCGATACCATGGCAAAAATGTATCGATACCAATGGTTTATTGAGGGTATTTATGCATTTTTGCTTTGGTATCGATCCATGGTGTCTGCATCAATACCAATGCGTTTCGACCAAGATATTTGTTGCTTTATCAGCTTTCTATTTATGAAAATTTTTCTTTAAAAGTCTGATTTTTTTTGGTATATTTGTAGAGAGAAATGTTGATTGTATAAATAGCACACCCTCTCCCTTCGTAGACATTATCTAGCTTTTTGTATCTCTCCATTTTCTCTAGGATTTTTACTCCATTGTTGCTCTAGCTTAATTTCTTCAAGAACTCAAGTAAGTTTAGTTAGTTGGTTAATTTTTTTCTCAAGCATTAATGTTGTAGCTATGCTTTGGATCTTCTTTAATATCAAGTTTATTTCCATTTTCATCGGTTAAATATGTTTGTCATTTCTGGCTTTATCCTTAATCTTTCAAGTATGTGTGAGCAGTCTTCTGGCTAAGGCTTGGGGTGACTCTTTCCTGATGATTTAGGTTGTTATTCATTCTCGTAAACTCGGGCTTAAAGAATGGGTTCCGGAATATACTAAACTTGTGTTTTTTCGGTCTAAACTAGAGTTGTTAACTTTTTTGATGCCGTTTAGACAATGAACCTTGGCACACGACATGCTTGAAACTCTGTCACTCATAGGTTTTGATAAATGTGCTAAAAATGAGTTTATCTCTATTCCGGAAAACTTTATCATTTGATTTAAACAATATTCAACGTTAAATCTTCCGGGTGAGAGCGCATGGTCGTGACTCTCACTTGAGTTATCTTCAAGAATCGATAACGGCCTAAGTCACGGGAAGGGTGATCTCTAGACTTGCTTCTTTAGTTAATCAAATCCGTTTTTAGTCTTTTCAAGAGAGAGATCTCCACCTTTCAAAGCAAAACTAAAAGTTGGCCGTTTAACGCAGCAAATCCTGAAATTTATAATCTAAACTAGCTATATTCGAAGCTCCCTAGGTACGATCCCGGTCTTTTTGAATATTATGCTGACAATGACCTAGCTCTATACTTGGGGTTTTCAACCTATTCAACGTTTAGGTTCGAGGCTAAGCATTGAGGATATCTTCTAATTATTAGCCGGGCTGACGAACTGAAAGGGGGTATGTTTGGTTACAACATCTCACTTTTCTGATTATATTGATATATCTTAAGTTGTGTCCTCGCCTAAGTAATCGTATTTGATTCTTTCTTTTTCCCAACCTTGATACTTCTCCGAGGATGCAGGCCTATACCGGAAGTAATCTTTAACTCTCTTTCCCTTGGAGTATGTGCATGAGGTTCATGCAGGTGTATTTAGGTAACCAGATATCAATTTTCTAATTGCAGTATTTGTCCGGAAGGCTCAAGCAGTTGAATCAGGAAGGAGAAATGCCGGAAAAGATGGCCATCTCTCTCTCCCTCTCTCTCTCTCTCTCTCAATACATCAATGAATAAGCGGGGAAATGAATGGGCACAAAAACTTGTTTTTACATAACTCAGTATCTTTCTGCTGATGAAAATTTTACTTTTTCCCCCTATCAACGATTCTCTTGCTCTTGATAGGATGACAAGGACAGAATAAAGGCAAGATAAGATCTGTTTGTTTAGAAAGCCTATTTTGAGCACGTTTGCTGTACTGGACCAGACTTCCTGTATCACACAAGGGAGTTAAAACTAGGGAAAATCACGGCTAATGACGTGTTTTGATAATTAATACCCACCAAGGATATTTTCAGTATTAACAAATATTTTCAGCATGTCGGGTATTAATTATCAAAACACGTCCTGAACCATCCTTTTTCCTTTAAAACTACGATGATAAAAGACGTTATTTATTTGATAAAACAAAAATCAAGAATTGAGACAAGTTTCATGAACAGATATCATAAAACCAGGTCGGACTTTCTCAAAAGTGGCACTGCCAAACCTCACGAGAAGTTTTACCTTGTGGTCGAAACCATTCCATTATTTGATCCAGTTAGGTCCGGGTTTTGAAAACGCCGCTACTTCTCCCCCGATGGAGAAAACAAAACCCAAGGCAGCCTTCGAAGTTATAAGCTTATTACTTTCCACCTATTTCATCTATGTATGACTTCAACTAGGCTTTGGAGACTACACTTTACAAGCTCAATAGGCAGCAACGGGAGACAGAGGAAAAGATGAGGTAATTGTTGTCCTGGGTATTTATTTCCTTTTAACCCGTTACAAACTTGTATGTGCAAAGTGATAATGCCTGTAAAGTTCTGAAGTCCTGA
Organism: Rhododendron ovatum; assembly: GCA_019656835.1. Lineage (NCBI taxonomy): Eukaryota > Viridiplantae > Streptophyta > Magnoliopsida > Ericales > Ericaceae > Rhododendron > Rhododendron ovatum. The sequence goes on from CM033795.1 coordinate 12,179,308, forward strand.
CAATATAGTGGTAGATGGGCTTTAATCTACTGTCCGTATTCTTGTTTTTCTTATGACAGATATTAAAATCCAAATGTGGAGAATATTGAGTCATTGAGTCTCTCTCTTTGAAGCTGGAGTGTACCAACAATTCATTGAGAATGCAATAGAACATGTAGAACAGTCAAAAGTGAGTGCAAAATAATCCTCCCCCCTCCCTCTAGGAAAAAAATTCCTCACCGAGAGGGTGTAGTAGGCATGCCCACCAAATCTTGTGCTTTTCCTTGTCAAAAAATTATTTTCTTCCTTTTATGTACAAAATCTTGTGATTTTTCTTGTAAGAGATTAATGTTTTGCATAGCAGGCCAAAATTATTGGTAGGTAACCAGATTGTGCAGATAGAAACTGAAGATACGACGGCAACACGAGGATATTGGAGAAAAAATTTGGGATTATTCAACTTAATTGTATCAAAAGTTTTACCCATTTTCCTAGAACCATCCGAGACTAGAATATTTGCCAGGAAATCAGTAATGTTTTTATTACTAGAAAAAGGATGGAAGTTGGAAGTTAAAGCGTACTGAAATGAACCAACGGAAGCCGAAACGTTTAGTTATGTCTACTCTTATTCAGCAAACTTGCATAAAAGTTTTAACAACTCTTATCAGGGCATTGCGGTTTTAGACTTTTGAAGTTAACCAAAATGTTTGCTAGACTTTAAGTTTCGAAGCTAACCAAAATGAGGCACTGATACGAGCTTTGATCATAGTACTCAGCAAAGACTTGCATTCCTTTTAGTCAGTTTTAGCTAGGGAAAGGAAATCCAATCGAGGAACAATTAAGCAGTTTGCCTCTTATCTCCTTTTTTTCGTTGCTTTCCAGTACTTGTTTTGTACTTTTTGTGGACTTATTATCTGTCTTAAGATTACTGTCCATCTTTTTGCCTTAAAAAACTTCTATTGCTTGGTACTATCTTGCAGCTTCATTTAATGTGCGGGAAGAAGATCCAAACACCAATGAGTCTGCAAATTCGAACATGAAAAGGTGTTGAATCAGTATACTTGTAGGAAAAACTTTCAACTTCCAAATCGATTACGTTACTTTGGTTGGATTGTACTTTGTGCAAGCTCCTTTTGATGTTTTTTCAACCTCAAGCGGTCAAAAGTCATGACATCGCTTGAGGTCTATTTCTTTTTCAGAAAAAGGGATTTTCTCAAACATTTCAGTTCATGTGATCAAGTTCGATTGTTCTATGCTTTACAGAAATCTATCAAGTGATGAACAATATCCTGAGGAAGCATGCTCCCCGGGACCTCACCTAAGCCTTCAGTTCCTTAAAGCACAGAAGAAATGGAACTTGGCATGATGTGGGTGTGCTCCGAAGTTGGGCATCTAGTGACTTACAGATACGGGTGCACTTAAAGAAGCTTGAAGTTTAGGTCACTGGAACTAGAATTAAACCTCACTAAAGCTTAGAAGTTTGTAGTTGGGCTGTCTGTGGATCATGGTTTTGATTTAGCTGCTCTGTACAACTCCAAGAATACTGTTTGCCGAAAGTTGTTGCAAACATGGTTCGCTGAATTTTTCAAAGATTGGCAGTCCTAATTGTTGTTCAGTTGGATGGATTCCACCGGTTCCCCCACATATTTGCTTGCACACCGGAATTTTAGTAAGTGATGCAGATTGGATTTTAGGAAATTAGTATTTTATTTTACAGCTTTAGTTTTAGTATTTTATTAGGAATCTTATAATTTAGGAGTGTTAACATAGAATTATTTAGTTTTTTAATTTAGGTTGATTCAGTTTCTTATTTTTTGTTTTCTTGTTTTACAAGAAGTAGAATTGCTTTCTAATATTTTTATTCCTTTTTAATTCTAGGGTAGCTACTACTCCCTCCGTCCCTTTTTTTGTGTCTAGTATTCCATTTTGGGCTGTCCCTTAATAAGTGTCCATTTTGTAAAGTTAGGGGGTAAAAGTTGATGTATTGTCTATTTTGTCCCTAAAAGTAGATTTTATTTTGAAAAGTTAGTGGGTAAAAGTGTAATGATGATGGGTAAGTAGGGAAAGTGGAGGAAAAAATTGATGTGAAAGGTGTAATAATGATGTCTTTTTAATAAGTTGGAGTTACGAAGCAGGACACTTAAAAAGGGACGGAGGGAGTACTATATAATAAGATTGTAGCTATTAGGGCAAGAGAGTTGTTTTATGATTGAATTAATGAAAATTTGAGAAGTTTCTCAAAATCGTTTGTTCGTAGAGAGAGTATCTCTAGTTCAAACTTATTCGTGATTGTCCTTATTGCGCGTTTCTTCTTTTTCGATACGCCTCCCTGCATCAGTTGATATCAAAGCCTGCGCTCAATTCCGGATCATGGCGCGACAAGGAGTTTGTTATGGTCGTTATGCTGTTGCCGAAGATGTGTATGAACGAAGTAATGCTGCACGAGAAGCACGAATGGAGGCGCGGTTTCAATAACTTGAGCAGTGAATGGAGGAGGCGTTTGGTGTGCTGACCGATCAGATTGCTCCCTTGTCTGTTGGTGGAAACCCGTCTCACCGTCGTCTGATTCAACCTCGGTTTCTGAAAGAGGAGGAGGTGCCGGATGATGTTTCCATCACCAAACCTTTGGCTGGTAACCATCAGTCGAGGGGGAGGACAATGGTGGATGAAGCTACCATTGAGTGGCCATTCACATCAAAAATTATTCCCATTGAGTGGCCATTCACATCAAAATTTATTCCCGATCCGATTGTGAATTGGAGTACTCCACCTGTTTTCGATGAAGAAGTTACTCAAACAAGTGAGGGTGGAAAAGTTTATCCGGGTGTTGATGATACTTTTTTGCCAACTAGTAACGCGCGGTCCATAAATGGTGTGTTTTCAGGACATCACGCAACAAGCAGTGAGAAGGAAGTCTGCATCCAAAATTCTAATTGGGTGATAAAGAAAGATCCTTCAGTAGAGAGTTTAGTTAGGGTGCAACATTATACTCTTCTTGCATATGATGTGGGATTAGTAGATGATGAAGATCCAATAAATTTGATTGGTCGAAATTTGGTGTATCCAGTTGATAATGAAGCCAAATTATCCTATGTGAAAAGCCCCACTATCACTATAGGTGCACAAGAACAAGTAAAGAGCATCATTTATGGCAACATCAGAAATCAAGATCCTTTTTGGGAACCTTACGAAGACTACTCGAGCAAGAGTCCATCGCTATCCATTCTGAAGCCTATTGATGGATTTAATTTTCTGACAAAAATTCTTCTGTTATTTTTAAAGGGTTGTTTACAATTTCGTGTTGGAAAAATAAATTTGAAGTACAAGATTGATGCAAACAAATTTCGGCGTATTCAACTTTATAAACTCGAGGACGAGTTTCTTCAAGCTGGGGAGGATGATGTAGAATGGATTTTAGGAAAAATAGTATTTTATTAGTATTTTATTTTACGACTTTCGTTTTAGAATTTTGTTAGGAATCTTATAATTTAGGAGTGTTAACATAGAATTATTTAGTTTCTTAATTTAGGTTGATTCAGTTTCTTATTTTATGTTTTCTTGTTTTACAAGAAGTAGGATTGATTCCTAATATTTTTATTCCTTTTTAATTCTAGGGTGGCTAGTACTATATAATAAGATTGTAGCCATTAGGGCAAGGGAGTTGTTTATGAATTATTAATGAAAATTGAGAGTTTTCTCATTATTGTGTATTCGTAGAGGGGGTACCTCTAGTTCATACTTGTTCGTGATTGTCCCTGTTGCGCGTCCTTCTATTTCGACATGCCTCCCTGCATCAGTAAGCCTTGAGAATGAAGCATGAAGGCAGAAGCCAAAGGATATCCAACTTCAATTATGGCTTCCTCCCACCCCCTTTCAAGTTGTATGCCTGCTGATCGAGCTTTGAGAACCTAAAATCTGTGGTTCTTAAATTAGGTTATTCTTGTTTCATGATATATCAAAATCTCCAGAAGAGATAAGTGGTGATGATGACACATCCCTCTCTCTTTCTCCTCTCGCTAAGATACCAAAAATGAAGGAGCTGAGAAACCTAAAGATCATAAAGGCTGTTCTTTTATCATTTCAAGCACCACCTTAAAGCTTCTAAACACAACTTAGCTTCCAACATGGCTGCTAATCCTGCCACCCAAGCGAGCTGCCCTTCTTCAATTAGGTTGCTTCAATCATCAAAGGGGATGAGGATCACCTCCAGTTCCATAAAGGGATTGGACGGTCCAGTCCAGCCCTGTTTAAAGCCCAAGAGCATCTCCAATGGAAGAGTTAAAATTTGTTTGTTAGAATGTACATCTAACCATGTATGAGACCCTATTTTATGTGTTAAAAACTAAGTTAGCTAGCAAAGAAGAATGCATTTTTAACGAGCTACATCTATGTTGGTTAACTTGAAGAGGTAGAGTATTCTTTTAAAGGAATGAAACCCACTAACCTTGTACCCGGATTTAAAATACAACGGGAATATATTTAAAATATACAACGGCTAAATGAAAGTGACATTTGAGTCCATTGTACCTTCCTTCACTCCTTCTTTGTACTAAAGTTCATTAATGACACATGCGCAAATAACCGAATAGTTAGTTTTGTCTAGTAGCACGGTTTTTAGACGGGTCGGACACGACACGATTCTAAACGGGCACGAAAAGGCATGGCACAACAAAGACTATTACACTTTTTTTTTTCTCCACGAAACTCAGTTGGAGGTGGGCCGGCACTGCTGACATGGCACAACACACAATTTAAAAATGGCACAACACAAATAAAAAATGACATGAAGTTAAGAGCAAGTTTACCAATACTTAGTTAAAAAAAACTTGTGAACAGTGTACATTTTTTATTTTATCTATTCATATTTCTTTTAACACTACACCAACCCTATCTATTTAACCTACTCTCTATTAAAATACACATTTTTTCAACTTTTTTCTTTATCCTATTCTTGTAATATGAGAGAGAGAAGGGGAGAGAGAGAAGAAACAATAAAAAAATGAATTGCTTATGAATAGTTGGAAGCTATTTTTAGCTTACAACCGTAGATGGAGCCAAATTAGCTCTTTGTTTACCTACACTGTTGTATGGTTACTTTTCTCATTTTCAAGAACTAAAATAACTATAAAGCTACCCTCTCCGTCCCAATTTATTTGTCCAATTGTCGAAATACGTGTTTTTTAAAAATATACTTATATCTTACAATTTATAATGTTTTTTATGATTTTGAAAATTTTGTATAATAAAACTAATTGAGATCTATCAAACAAGATCCATATTGCATATTAAAAATATTACGAATTGAAAATTATAACCAATTCTTTGAGAGGTCAAACGTTCTCAAAAAGTCAAAAAGAGGACAAATAAATTGGAACGGATGGAGTATTTTACACAACCTGATAAACTTGCTCTAATAGACCAGCACAACTTTTTTTTAAAAACCTAATAGCACCTAGGCACAGCCCGTTTAAACCCATGCCGACAAAATCCAATGAGGAGACCCCGTTTCTGGACCGAACGACACCTTGGTTAGTCCAAACGACACCAACGTGCACGCTGCACACAATCGTATGGTATGACCTCGTGAGTCGAATGGGCCATTCCCATCGCGGCGGCTACATCTCTCGAAAACCTTCAAAACCCTCCTGGCTCCTTCTATACTACACAAGTACTATATATACTCCCGTCTATTCTGCTCTTCTACTCTCACTCAAAACCCTACCTTCGCAGCCCCCATCTCTCTCTCTCTCCCTCCGATTCGATGGCTCCGAAGCTGGCTCAGAAGCGAGCTTCCCTGGAAGAAGATCCTCCTTCCGCTTCATCATCAACATCGGAAGATGACCAACCCACCGACAACGAACAAGAAGAAAACCATAATCAAGAACTACCCAAAGAAACAGCAGAATCTGAATCATCTGAAGAAGACGAAGATGAAGATGATGATGAAGTAGAACAACAGGTACAGAACAACATACTCTCTGTCCAAAAACCCACTCCAACAACCACCGCCGCCGCTACAAAAACCCCAGAACCCAACTCGCCGTCGGACTCCGACTCGGGATCCGACTCCGAAACCCGCTCGGCCCAAACCTCTCCCACCGCCTCCGATTTCACCATCAAGCCCATCGCTTCCAAGCCCATGGATAACCCCAAGAAACCCACCTCTAAACCATCCGCCAAACGCCCCGTTACGGAGACCGATGAAAAGAATCCCAAGAAAAAGGCCAAGGTTGAGGAGGAGGAGAAGAAGTCCGGTGGCTCGGTTAATCGGTTGTGGAGCGAGGATGATGAGACTGTGATACTAAAGGGGATGGCTGACTTCCAGTCGAAGAAAGGGGCGGACCCTTCTTCGCTCACGGGTGAGTTTCATGAGTTTATTAGGAAATCGCTTAGTGTCGAAGTTTCGAGGAGTCAGTTGATGGATAAGGTTAGGAGGCTGAAGAAAAAGTACGAGATCAATGCTGGGAAGGGGGAGAAGGGAGCGGACCCGGTTTTTTCGAAGCCCCATGAGCACAAGTGCTTTGAGCTTTCGAAGAAGGTGTGGGGAGTTGGAAAGGATAGTATTAATGGAGTTGATGAGAATGGGAACATTGGGAAGAGTGGGAATAAGAGAGCGAGGAAGACGGTTAAGCTCGAAGATTCTGTAGCTTTGCAGCCTAAAGAGAATGGGAAAGGGGTTGTTGGGTTGAAAGAGGGATTGAAAGGAGAGATGAAGGATGTGAAGGTTGAGGATAAGGTGGGGGGTTTTTGGTCTGCTTACCCGTGCTTAAAACAGTCGATTGAGACGGAGGGGCCTTCAGATGTGTCAATGAAGGAGCCTGTGAAGAGTTTTATGGTGGAGAGTATGAGTATGATTGGGAAGGCAAAGGCGAAGGAGCTGGAGAAGAAGTGGAAGAGTTTGCGCGAGGAAGAAGTCGCGTTATATCTGAAGCGGGTGGAGTTGATGAAGGAGCAGACAAAGCTGGTGTTGGATGCAATGAAGGCTTCGAAGGATTAGGGTTTTGTAGGAGGTAAATCACTGGTGCAGTATTATGCTTTTGATAAAAATGGTTTAAGTCATCGATTTGCAGATGGGGTTTTTTTTTGTTGGGTTAAATCTACAGGGCTTTTGCAATTTTGGTTAAAGTTGCTATTTGTGGTTCTGTGTAGCAACTGTTATATGAATAGCCTTGAAATTGTTTTGGTTGAACTTTTTTCATTTGGTTTTATCTTAATATTGCTGGTTTTGTTATGGCTCTGTTTTCCGCCTTTGGTCTATGGATGTGATGTTTGTAATTCTTGTTATCTAGATTTGTGCTTGTTACTGGAAATCACCATAGAGTTCCTCAACAGTCTTCAATACGTGCTTTGGTTGGGGAACTAAATAACTATGATGACTTGATTTTATTTCGAATGTGATAGTGTGGAGACTGTAATGTTGCCACAATGCCTTTTTTTCGTTATTGATTCTTCCTGCTGCACAAGGTGCGGTGTTACCCTTGACTATTGATGCCCGCTTGCTCTTTTACATTTGATTGAAGGGGTGATTTAAACAAAATCTAAGATGCATTGTTGCTTTGAGCTTCAGTATAATGAGCATCAAGCAGAGTTGGCTGTGTGTGAAAGTTGAAAACTGCTATTTTCCTGAAAATAGTTATCTTAATAACATGTTGTCTCAAGTGATGGTATTATTATATTACTATAGTTGATTCTGAACTACCTATTGCCTGAAATTTTACTGAAATACTAGCAGTGGAAACTGATATTCCTCAGACCTTAATGTAATTGCCTCCAACATTATTTCCTATGTGTATGAAACTGCCATTTTGCTCGGCGTATGGTTCGATGCGGTGTTGCCTTTGCCTTTGCTCTTTGTTGCTTCTATTGTAGGCAGTACAGTGTTTCCTTGAGACATATTTTGGTTAGATCCGAACTACAAGGGCGACTTAGAACAATTTGCATTAAGTTGCTACTCACATTATGCTGGGAGTCTTGGGATTGGGACCTAAACGAGTCCCTTTTTCTAGATACAACCGTAATCTTTGGGAAGATTTACTTGATGTTAATTCTGTGTTATCTTTCTTTTTGTTTTTCTTGTGGCACATCTCATCTCTATTAATCTCACGACTTCATGGTTTATGGGGAAAAAAGAAGCACTGCTGTTTTGCTTTTAGGCTTTGTTATCTGCACCCTGTTTCTTTTGTGAAGTTGTATTCCTACAGTTGTTGGAGCTAATCCTTATTGGTTATTGCTATTTAATCTTGACATCTACATTTCATACGAAAGCTTTGAAATTTTATGTCCTGTTCTTTCTTTACACCTCCTAGTTGCATACAGAGTTACTCACACATCCTCGTAGTCCATTGAGTGGTGCTGGTGACTAGAAGGGTGTAGGGCATTAGTAGTTTCACGGGATTCGGTGTACGGATATCTGTTCCATCTTTCCGGTTCTTTTTCTTGCTTGTTTTCAAGTATCACTATGGGACATACTCATTCCCCTCAATATGGCCAAACAACTTTAGAATCTAAAACTTCAACTTTATGTGTCCAGGTCGATCAGAGGTTCGGCTTCCTCGTGTCGACCCTTTCTTGACTCAAACTTTGTTGTTCAGCGAAGTCCATCCAGTTTGTTAGTCTGCCAAATTCTCACTTGTTCTACAAAGCGTACGTTTATAGTGGGAAAAATCATGCCACAGCTGTTGTATGTTTGCCACAAAAAAAAAATCCCTCTAGCTCATAGATCTAGTGTCTTGAAGCTACTTGACTTGGGAATATAATTCTAGTAGTTTTTTTCGGGTACCAATAACGCCATACAAGGTCTACCGATTTGTCAAGCTCTGCACTCAATCTAGTTGCACAACTTGTGAAATCTTCTTGTGAAGGACGATAGCAAAACTGCTCTGGCAATGTATTCATATGAAGAACTTACTGACTTGCTGAGAGTGGTACCTCCCCTCACGAGACGGCAACTATGATCCAGCTCAATATGAGAATACACAATGGCTAAACCATGACAAATATCCACTAACTGCAAAGCCATGAACTTGGAGCTTGTCCCCAAATTGCAACGCTATGGACTAGGAATGATTATTTCTCTTTTCTATCATGACGGCTCTTGTTCCACACATTTTTAACATCCCCGGCCCCTACTAATACCAGGTTTGGTTTCTTTACCTTAGCCACACCACAAGATAGCTGCAATACACAAACATGTGTGGTCCGTACTGCTATGTTTTGTTTCAGTGACCTGATCAACGTGAGACACTTTGGTGATTATGGGCTAGATATATACTCCTACATAACGATAGCTTACTCGTGAGTGGGCTATGAGTTTTTAAAGAAGAAAGACATCGATTTTATGCGATAGATGAAGATAATTGTAATAAGCATGGAATATTCTCTGGGATGCTACTGCCGATGTTGAGCCTTTTTCTTTCAGTTCTGGCAAAAAGATAAAAGGGGCAAAATCCACCCGATAGAAAAGTTAACCCGAATCCGTACGTCGTGTCCTTATTAATTACGTGCCTTGTCTACTAGAAAGAAATTGGAGGGAAAAGAAAAGCATGATTTCCCTTTTTTTGCAATGGGTTGAAACAAGCTCCTCATCTATAACTCCACTTCATCCCCCAATTGCGCGAAGTCTGGGAACACAAATATGAAAACAGGGGCACAAAGGAAGATGTAGAATTGCTAGTGTTGGACTTATATACAATAAGCTTGTAGAGGATGGATATACACCTGCTTAAAAATGGATGCATTATACAAAGAGAGTAGCGTAGAAAGAAAGCCAGAGAGAGAGAGAGAGTCTCTGGGTGAGGGCTCCCTCCCCTCGCCCCTGTCGCCCCCCATTCCCTTTCTTCTCTTCCTTCTTCCTCCCCCTCAATCTCCGTCTGCCCAGATTCCCTCTCTTCTCTCCTTTCCTTTCCTCTGCTCTACTCTCCTACCTCCATGGTTGTGAGATGGTTGAGACTCTCTCCTTAGGGAGATGAGACCTCCCACTCTCCCCATCATTTTTGGAGTCAGGAGCGAGATCTGGTTTCTTGGAACCAGTTCAACGGCGACGGTGGCGGCATCTGCAGCGGCTTCAACCTTCAGTCTGCAGAGGGAACGAGCTCAAGTTGGTGCAACGGGTCCATCCAGGAGAGTTTGCTCTGTGTCCATACCTGACCACTCCAGTCTTGGCCACTCCAATCCTCCTTCACGAGTGTGATTGACGGGTCCGAATCCGGCGTCTTGGCTCCAGATGGCTTTTGGTTGGTTTTGTTTTGTTTTGTTTTTGTTTTTTGTTGTATTTCGTTTTTTTGTTTTCTCTATAATTTCGGACCGATAGTGTCCCATTTTGTTGCAATGTTTTCTTATATATATTATCTGTATTTTATGGTTGGTCAAAAAAAAATTAAAATGGATGCATTTACCAACACACATAGACTCTTGAAGAACAACCATCAACCTTGCATCCAAACCGCAGATGATGTTCAGACACCAACTAAATGGCGTGCCAAGGCAATGGGCACTATCTATACCTAAAGCAACCAAGGAAGCAGGCAAAATCTCGTTAAACAGAACACCAATTGAGGTGAAATGAGGCAATAACATAGTGGAGACGAATTCTTAATTACCGGAAAGGTCTTGTACACGACACAATGCAGGTAGCTAGTGACAAGCGAAGACGGTGCCGACACTTTCGTATTGAGGATGTAGATACTAGTTAAGAGAGAACTTCCGAAAACCAGAAACCATAAACCAGGAAAAGGTAAATGTTTTTCAACTTTGCACCCAGTCATCCATCATCCATGCTTGGTGTAAGACCTATATCAAGCTTGAAAGCAACAAAATCTCAAGCTTGTATGGAAAGCACTCTTCAGCTAAAGCAGAGCTGCAAAAAGAGTAATCTGGCTATACTTGTTTTTGTTTTTGGTGAAACAGAAACTAGAAAAACGAAAGGGAACAAAACAAACTAAGGTCTCTCGTAGGAAACTCCGGCCAAATCAGCCGCCAGGAGGTCCTTCACATCATCCGAAGGAATAGTGTAACGACTCGAATTTTTGATAAATAAAAATTTCGTTTTACATTGGAATTTCTTTTTAATTAATTAGTATTGCTTTTAAAATTCCTTTTAAAATTTTTATAATCCGTCATAATTAAATTTTAGTCCTTAAAATTTATATTTCTTGACTAAAAATCCTACGTGACAAGTAGAATTTGATTCCAAAACTAAATTGGTTAACCAAACCAATTGGATTCCAAGTTTAGTTAGACTTCCCAAGCCATTTTTTTTGAACCTTATGACCTGAATCCTCCTAATTCCTAAGTGAACCATTTCACCACCTTTGAACATTGTGAACATTTCCAACCCTAGACTAAAAAATCATTATATCTTCCAAATCTATTTTTTTTTTCCTTTGCCTTTTCCTTTACCCTTAGGTCAATAAATGTTAGGAAAAATTTTATCCCTTGGGTAATAGAAGTAAGTCCCCCGCCAAAGTCACTTTCATAGATTTTTCTAAGTACTTATATATAGGTATATGTATCTCATAGATTATTTTAAGCATGCCATCTTAGATTTCTTCTACCAATTCAAGTTATATATATTGGTACTTTGTACTAGTGAGAGATGGAGAGATATGAGAGAGATTTGGAGAGGACCTTGACATGATCTTCTTACATCCTTACAACCCATTCCTATGTACTTCTCCAAGTCAAATCTACCCACCATTGTCCTTATATATATACTTATTAAACCAAATCTTGAACCATCTCTTCTTTCTTCCATCAAATCTTCATAAAATCTAACCCAAAGTACAAAATCTAGTCTGTCATGCCTAGATATTAATAGTTACTTGCACTTTACCCTTCTACTTACCACCATCTCATGCCTTGAAGTGACAAAGCAAGAAAAAAATCAAAGATAGGAGAGAGAGAGAGATTTTGGGTGAAGGAGGGAGAGAGAAAACCCTTGGCCTATAAATAGCAAGCTCATCTCAAGCCATTTTCATATCTTCACTCTTTGCTCTCACTTCTCTCTAGGAATTCTAAGCTTTCATAGTTCCTAAGTTCAAGTTTCTTGAAGTTCTTGAGAGCTACCGTCAAACTACCTCCAAAAATCACCCCTAGATCTTTAAAGTAGTCTAGTTTAGTTAACAAAGTTGTTTCTAGGAAGAGAAAATCTATTTCTCTTCCTTTTGAAGCAATTCGGAGCCGTTACGCCGTCGATTCACAAAACTGACGATCGATTCTCAAAACCGACCAACTGCCAAGAAGAGCGGTAGAATTTTCTTATCCCCTACCTCTAGGAATGAGTAGAATGTCCTTACTCTCTAGTTCTAAGTATAATGTAGAATATCCTTAATTGCTTTCTCTAAGTATATAAGGTTATCTATTACTTATAATATTTGGAATGCATGATAGTTAACAAATTTATTTTCGCTAATGGAAGTATGAGCATGTCAGAATAATTGATTTATATTCTAATAAACATATGTTGTTTTAAACTTCCCACAAAAAACGATTTTCGAAAGATAAGACTTTATCGTTTGGTAAAAGTATTCATATTTTGATCTTTAAGATGATTATGAGCATGCAAACATGAATTACTTGCATTACTTGTCTTGTTTTAAAGTATAAGTGATTTTTACTCAAAAGGCGTCCATACATGTGGCGTTATGCTTTAAGTGGTGATTTGAGCATAATTACTAATATAGAGTTAGATGATCTTGCTAAGTTTAGTTTCAAGATTACAATAAATGATTTATGTTCACATTTGTGGAAAGTCCTACCGCGAAGTTTATGCATGAAAACATAACACGGAAATTGAGAAAGTAGAAACATGACACCTAGGGTGTGGTTAATGAAAAGACATATTTTGAAAAGGTAAAATGTTTTGAAAACCGCAATGTGGCCGGACGTGATAGCCTATTGTATGGTGTGTGTTTTGTGTGCCAATGAAAACCCGGTGCGGCGGAACCATTATGAGGATACTCGGGAGACCGGAACGACGGAATCGAGGTTGGGTGTGTGGCTTGGTTATCCGCGGAGATGAGCCAATATAAAGTGTGCCAATGGGAATCGGGTGCGGCAGAACCATTGTGAAGATACTTGGGAGACCGGAACGGGGGAACCGAGGTTGAGTGTGTAAAATGACAATTTTGAAAATGTTGATTGGTTAATGAAAGATGAAACGAGTGACACGGTCTACGAAATGACGCGTAGGAGAAACTCAGAAATCATGAATACCAACGATAGTAAATAGTGAATGTGGATTGTTAATTGTTTGATAGATATACTATGTGGTAATCGTTAGTATTATAATCTAATATTTGTAAGATAATTAAGGTTAGTGGGTATGGGTTATTCTATTGAGTTTTTATAGCTTATGGTGTAACCTTTGGTGATCCTGACATATTATATTGGTGGCGACGCTGGTATAATGTGTCAGATCTTATAGATGAACAGAGTGAACTCTACACCTTGAAAGCTTTTGGAGCCGAGGAGCTGGTCAGGATGGAGAAACAAGCGAAACAGTAGATAGAAACCCTAATTCCCCCTTCTTTTGTTGAATAAAAATACTTTTGTTAAGATTATGATGTAATACCGAGTCAGACTCAATTTAGTTTTTCAATAAAAATGTCTATTTAACGTTCCCAAAATTTAAAGCGTTACAAATAGGAAAAGGCACCATTAATTTGATCATCTCAGTGTGCACCCATTTTAGCCATCTTGTCCACAAGCTTGTTGGCTGTTGCCTGCGTGTAAGAAGATACTCCAGGACTATAAAAAGCATGAACATGGCGATTACGTACATCTAATAGCCATGAATAAACAACCCTTCCTCTTTCTTTATGTTAAGGAGAACTATACATTTTCAGAGCTATTTAATATTTACGCAATTACAATAACGGAGCACTACATCAAAGATGTGAGGTTCACAATAATTAAATCAAATCGAGAACAACATAACCCAAGAAATAGCCTCCTATGGAAAGTAGCTAACAACAATTTTATGCAAAATAAATAATACTGTAGCAATTATTGCGTTTAAGCCCATACAAGAGTAGTCAACTACACGCTAAACAAAATACTCCATCCGTCCCAGTTTGTTTGTTCAATTTCGACATATGTGTCTTTTAAAAAATTGTTTATATCTCACAATCTATAATATTTTACATAATTTCGAAAACATCATATTTTAGATCTAATTGAGATCTATCAAATAAGATCCATATTGCATATAAAAAACATTATAAATTGAAACATATAGACAATTTTGTAAGAGGCCCCAAATAGTGAAAATGGACAAATAAATTGGGACAGATGGAGTATAACACAAACTACAAATAATTAGAGAGCACTATTACACTCACTATGATATCATATGGTATATATTTTTACATATGTGTTTGTGGAATTTTATACCTATACATATATTTATTTTGGAAATAATGTGGTTAGATGATATAGTAGACCAGTGGTTGAAGACAATTGGCAATTCGGAGCTACACCTAACACAACATAAAATGTACGCTCTAGCTGTTTCCATCAAATGTGATTAATGGCAAGGCTCCGTTTGTTTCGATGTAAATGTAATATTTCAAAATTTTTAATAAATAAAAATTTCGTGATATTATTTTAAAAATCATTTTCTTTGTTAATAATATGTTTTATTGATTAATTAGTTAATAAGTTAATTAGTCTGATTAGATTCGAATCAGGTGTATTAATATTCACATAAAAATTAATTTTTGACCAACGAGATTTTTTTTTCGTAAACTGCGACCGCAATTAATCACAAAATATTTTGTTTAGTTTACAGTAACATTTTCAAATTTTCCTTAAACCGAAAACCGGACCGATCGTACACCGCGAGGCACATTTTTACGACGGCGAGAAATCATTCTCTCTCTTAGTTCCTACCTGCACCAGCACATTTCCATCATCCGCCCCCCAGTTTAAAAAGAAAATGAAAAGAAAACAAACCCTTGTACACACCCCAATAATGTCACCTTCCCCTGTACTGTACACCATTAATTCCATCCCCAGTCCCCCACCTTCCCACTGCTCCCCGTGTCATTTCCAGCCAACTCTCACCCCCACCACCTTATCCATCTCCCTCCCTATTATATACACACTCACAACATTATACTGACACACACACACGGCAGAGAGAGAGAGCATCTCTCGGCCTCCATAACCACCGAGAACCACCTCTCAGCACCACCACCAAGACCGCCCGCCACCTCCGGCCCGTACCTGTACCCGTCACCTCCTTCCGCCATACTCACACCTCCCCCGCGTCGCCATCGCCACCCGTGAGCCACTCCATCCCCGGTCGTGTGTACAGTGTGTGCACAGTGGGTTTCAGTGCGCGCCACCGCCGCCGGTCCCAACAGAGTGCCGCCGGACTCCGCCTTGAATTTTCGAAGCCACCACAGTGTTCCCCGGCCCTCGTGCAACACTTCCCTGAGCCTTAATTCGCGTTTGAGGTAGTTTTCCGGAAACCCGTAACTCAATCTGCGTTTTAATGGAGTTGGGACTAAAACTTAAATTCTGCTGAAGATGGTGATCTGTTTTTAATTTCTTAATTACTGTTTATTCCTGTTTTCATTAATATTTAGTCCTGCCTGTGATAGAAATTTGTGGTATGCCTGAAAATGATGTTGTTCGAAAATTGTTTGATTATTTTGAGAAATTGATGGATTAATATTATGATGTGTTGGGGGATATTAAAATTCGAGATTGGGAATTAAGGAAATTTGTTAAAAGAAAATATATTATTAACTACTTGTTTTATTTGGAAAAAGAACCCAAAGAAGGTGAATTAGAGAGTGTTTCAACTGAATAGTAAAAGAAACTTTTAGAAAAAGAAGGTTTTTCAAACTCAAAAATTATGTGTTTACGTAAATATTTTTCCTACCAATATGGATCTTGTTTGATAGATCTCATCGAGATCCTTTAAACGGTGCAAAAAAAATTAAAAAAATATTTTTCATTTTCATTATATTTGAACTTGAAAAACCTTCTTTTTGTAAAAGTTCTTTTTACTGTAGATTTGGAACGACACCTTAGTGGATAAGAAGTGTGCGTGTATGTGTGTGTGTGTGCATATTTTAAATTACTATGTTTTTAAAATTCCGTATTTAAACTGATGTACTTTTATCACAGGAAATATTATGTACGAGTATTATATAAAATTAAAGGAAATAACATTTTTTTAAAGATATTCAATAATAGTTAGTAAAAAAAAAAAAGTATAAGTTGATACTACGAGTTTTGTAAAAAAAAGAAAAAAGAAAAACTTTATCTTTTAAGATAATGATTTTATTCAAATCACCATATACTTATTTTGACTTATTCGTCAATTGATATGTAATAAAATTTAGAAAATTATTATTTCATGTGTTGCACATATTATGTCAGACTTAATGCATGCGATGTTCTATTTTGTGAGTTTTGTTGGATTTCTGATGCTACATGGATTATGGTGATTTGTATTGCTACGTGAATGTAGAAATTGGACAATATGTACCCTGGGATATTCATGGCCGAATTGGAATTTAATAGATGCTAATAAAGCAATTGTCACTAAAGTGATTGGGGATTGTGCGCCGAGGATTGGAATGTATAACCTAAATGGAGTCCTTGTATGATGGGCAGCCGGTAGGTGTGGCCTAAACAGAGTCCTTGTATGATGGGCGGCCGACAGGTCTTGTCTAAACGGAGTCCCTAAAGGGCAGCCGGAAGGTAGAGGAAGATATTGGATGAGTAGACTATACACAGTCCCTGATTGGAGGGCGGCCGGAAGGATTCTGGTGATTTGTACGAGGGTTTGAAAATTCTGGTAATGACAATCATGATTAACTTCGATAGAATCTTTATCTCTTGCCAAGGTATTAAGTGAGTTCGCTAGATAAATAACTTAGATGCACTCACTTAGGATCTCGTTGCAGGACAACAAAAGGGAATTTAATCATGGGACGGTCATGGTTGGAAATATTGGGAGGAAAAGATTATCGATGGAGGAGAATCGTAGAAACTGTTTAAATACAAGATAAATTCATAAAAGGCTACTTGTGACTACGTATTGTAATGGTCGTGTAATTTTGTGTTATTTCATTGAAACTGCATATTGTGGTATTGGATTTTAGGATTTCTACTTGGTGAATTATCATTCAAGTTATGTTTGTATCTTGGCAAATCATTTGCTTTGGTGATCAATTTGTTAAAGCGTGCAAGATTCTACTGTGGAGCAGTTGATACAGGTGGGACTCCTGGAACGGAGACTGGGCCAATGTTGCTTGGAATCCGTGTCAAAACTAGAGTCGCTCTGGAGATGTTTTTGAATAAAATGTTGGTCTTATTTACTATTAGAGACATTTAAACAAATTGGCTATATCTTTTAATTCATAATATTTTTGATATCAAATATGGATCTTCTTTGATAAATCTCAATTAATTTTATTTAAAAAATTCAAAAATTATAAAAAAAACATTTTGTGACATATAGACAATTATTTTAATGGCACAAAAGGTCAAATAGGACGAACAATTTGGGACGGATGGATCAATGTTATCTTACTCATTATTCACCTGTTTTGTACCCCAAAACCACCTGCCGTGTGGTGTATATATTTCAGCTTTTGAGTAATCATTACTATCGATTGTTTTTTCTTTTATAACCAGATGTTCGGACCAGTTTGCGCACACCTCACTCAATTCTTGGCTTTCTCATGCCTACTGGGATGAAGCCTTGGGGTTCATTACTCCACTACCGGTCGTTGATCCATATATAAGGGCTTGTGGAGCTAGACATTATTCAACTTGTTTCATGAGCTAGATCGTAGAGCTAGCTAGCTCTTCAATGGATTTAGTTCTTTCATATCCCTACTGTTCATCATACGTACGTGTTGGCTTCATGCTTTCCCACAAAACTTTTTTCGCACCAAAAATCAAACTGTTCCAATCAGTCCAAAGATTCACCACCGCAAGTACTGGTGCAAAAATCAATGAGTTCCAAGTGAAGGAACGAAGATCGGCTAATTACCATCCTAGCGTTTGGGACCCCAAGTTCATTGAATCAGTGACCACATCTTACTCGGTAAATTCTCTCTCCCCCCCTCTCTCTCTCTAGAACGCACGTATGCGTGCACACACCTAGACCTGAGTAATTATTAGGTAATTTTGATACCGTGGACCCCATGAAAATGTGTGGCATTAGCCTATCCTGGAGAACCACGTGGCCCTGCCCTGATAGCAATGAATGTACTAGACCCTTCACAAAACAATATCCAGTTTGAGTGATTATTGTGGCATTTGCATTTCGCAGTATGAGCTCCATGGCGGCGAGTTAGGCAATTTGAAGCAAGAAGTAAGGAAGTTGGTTAAAACAATTCCTCAAGAGTACCCTTCAGTACTCTTGTTAAAGCTTATTGATTCAATGCAACGGTTGGGAGTGGCTTACCATTTTGAGGAAGAGATTAAGGACGCTCTTAATCTTGTTCAATTTCATGACTTCACTGCCGATCTTTACACAACTTCACTGCAATTTCGACTTCGAAGAGACCATGGTTATACGATCGGCTCAGGTTCAGTTTTCCAGTTCAAGACATGACTATTCACCTGAATTCATTGCATTACGTAGAGTGATTTTCAACGGATAACAAATCGAACAGTTCTGATAATTTTTGTGGGACTCCAAAACGGGTTTTAGTGTTTCCCACAATTTCAGTGTCCCGGTTTCCCCCACACAGAAGTTCACACATTTTGACACAAGTTTTTTCTGGGATCAATTTTGGAATCCCACGCAAATTATCGGAGTCGTTCAATTTGTTTAAAACGTATTTTTAAGGGTTCCTATAAAAAATCAACTCATTCGGATATTGGTAAGTGCCTGATCGATTCATTCAGTTGGTTCATGTCAAAAGATAAAATTGAAGGAATTCATCAAGCCCTTACTGATATCGGAATGAGTTTATTTTTTTTATGGGGACTCTTAAAAACCTATTTAAAACAAATTGAACTACTCTGATCATTTGCGTGAAACTCCAATTAGTGTTGTATATTTTTTGTGTCAACTTTTGTGTGAGAGAAACTATGTATGAAATTTTGAAAAACATTATACAATACATATATAATAATAATGTTAAATTCTCCTTACCAGCAATTTTTTAAGCCATCTCACCACATATCTGTTGGGATTAGTCTGAGGTATACGTAAGCTGATCTGGGACACCCTCCGTTACGGAAAAAAAAAATACATATATGTAATGTATTCCGGTACACTCTGTATGCATAATTAACCTTTTGTTTCGACTAAAAATGATTTTATTATGAAGAAAAGGATCATATCTCGTGTTTGGTTGCGACATCGAATTATGGGATGATGTCCGAGTTCACATCCTTCAAAAAAAAAATTTGTTTTTTTGTGTATTTCCTTCTAAAGTAGGAAAAGAAGAAAGTGATAGTAGTTGTCTTGAGTCCTTACAATCTGAAAAATATCTTTCGATGGAAAACATTTTTTTCACTGACTTTTGGCTTTTTACGCCCAATCAGTGGCGGAACCAAGATTTATAGTCGGGGATGCCATTTAACAGGAGTCTACTGCAGGTGTTGTATTTTTTTTTAGTAAACATATGATGAGAAAGGTTAATCGTAAAGTCAGGCTTCCGTCGGGGCTATGTTTTTTTGTTAAAGCAAAAATAAAGGCTTGATTTGTATAAGCAAACCTCACTGACGTATTTTTCTGGTGATCCGGACCATCCGACTTTCAAATTGCTTTCTTTTCATCAACCGTGGAAAAAATCAGCTTGTTTGAATACCGATAGGATTGCAAGTAAACAGAATTAGCGAGCAGCTTGTGGCTCGGCTCGGCAACTAAACGAGCCGAGTTGGATCTCGAGGTTTATGCTAGTTTACAAAAACAAGTCGAGCTCAACACTCAAAAGCTCGGCTTGGCTTGCAAAAACTCGAGCTTGTTTTATAGGCTCAACCCATTTAAAGAGGTTCATTTAAGTAAATTAGCAGGGCTTTACTCGTTTGCAACCGAGCTCGAGTTTTGGGTTTGTTTAGTAAACGAGCTAAGCTCAAATATTATAAAGCCCGACTCCTTTGCACCCCTAAATACCGGTAAGTACCTAATCCAATAGAGTAAAGTAACACTTTGCTCAAAACCGGGGGTGGCACATGGCACACCGCCCCACCAACTAGCACCGCCCCCTACGGCAACACTATAATATATCTTCAACATTGTTAGAAAAATCATTTTCGCCAAAACAAAAATTGATTGAAATTTTGTGATTTCCAAATGCATTTTAAGTTATCTAATGGTAGTGAAAAAATGCAGAGGTGTTCAACAAATTCAAAGACGGAGATGGGAGTTTCAAAGAGGCCTTGAGCAGAGATGTAGAAGGTCTTATGAGTTTGTATGAAGCTTCACACTACGGAATGCAATGCGAAATTGACTTGGAAGCCGCCAGAACCTTCAGTGTCAAGCATTTGAACAACTCATTAGCTGGGAAAATGGAGATCGAATTAGCAGAGCAAGTTCAACAGTCACTGGAATGTCCCGTTCGTTGGAGAATGCCGAGGTTAGAAGCACGAAACTTCATCGATCTCTACGAATCGGACAGCGCAAGAAACTCGCTGTTGCTGGAATTCGCTAAGTTGGATTACAACCTGGTGCAGTCAGTACACCAGCAAGAAGTACAAGAACTAGCCAAGTAAGTAACCGTATACTTAAAAGCCCCGTTTCCGAAAGGGAAATAAATATATTTTTTTTAAGAAACCAATTTTAAGCTTAAAAATTATGTACTTACGTAAATAATTTTTTTATCAGTATGAATCTTGTTTGATAGATCTCATTGAAATCTTTTATATGGTACAAAAAAAATTAAAATTTTTTTATTTACATTATTTTTAAATTTAAAAATATGAAATAACTACTTATTTTTAAAAAAAGTGTTCTGGAACGGAGAAGTAATCAATAAAAGTACTAACTTTTGGCAGCTGGGTCAATGTTATCAACGAGATTTAAAATGCACATTGCCTATCAATTTAGAGTGGGGTCGAAAAGGGTCCACAATTTTTCCCTAGCTGCAGGATCCCCCATCCCTTAGAGAGAGTGGATACCGTCTCTCACATAAATATTGCATAACCCACGAGAGAAAATCACTCACTGCCATAAAATTTTAGATTCTACCACCATTCTTCCTGATGGAAACATGAGGAATATCCAGAGGAGTGGAGCCAGAATATTCTATATCTTCTGAATGAGCATCATGAACATTGTGGTCTATGGATGACAGAAACAGAGACCACCCAACCTACTAAGTTTTGCTCTGCCAATATGACTCAGATGATTCTCAATACTACTCAGATTAGTGTCAGCTATTGCTCTACTATTTGGAGTAGATATGGCAATCACAATCCATATTTTTAAATCCGTCCACTTACAACTCAACCCAACCCGTCCATATTATATAATGAGTTGTTATGGGTTGAACCCATGTAAACCCATATTTACATGGGTATATATGAATTGAAAATGAATTCAATATAGGTTGAAATTAAAGGACCCATTCCTTGTACAAAAGTTGACTCCTGTCGAACAAAAAATCCTCGCCGTAGTCATAATTCATTCTGAACGATCAAAATATAAAAGTTGATTTTCATTATTCAATCCAATCAAATTCATCCACTCTCTCTCTCTCTCTCCGGGGTCCCTTGAGCTCCTCTTGACTGTGATAACTCTCTCTCTCTCTCTCTCTCTCTCTCTCTCTCCAGTCCCTTGAGCTCCTCTTGACTGTGATAAGATAATTACAAAACCAATCCCTTAAGCTCCTCTTTCTCTTTTGGATTTTTTTTCGTTTTGTTTTTATTCAACTTTTTTCGCGTTTGTCGTTTTGTGACAAGTAATTTACGATTTTTGATTCGCTCCAATCGAAAAAGTAAAAGATTATGATTTTTACCCAAATATTTTTGAAAGCATCTAAGATAAAGCCCAAAAAGCTGATTTTTGAAATTTGTCTTGAATATTGCAAAAAAAATTTAGGGTAAAAAAGTAAAGAAAAATTACTTTTTCGATTCTCTCGTAAAGACAAACTAATAGGGGTAAAAAGTTCGTCGCAAAACAAACAAAGACAAAAAAAATTTGAATCGAGACAAAAAAAAAAGTCACTTGACTTTTTAATCCAAACCTAAACGGTGGCTTCGGGGTATGCAACGAAGACTAAAGTTATACAATCGGTGCAATCATCGCCTTCCAAACAATTCTCCAACGCAGCCTTTGACTTCTCGTTGAAGTTATGTTACTGTTTGGAAATGGAAAAAAAAAAAAAAAAGAAGTAAAAACCTGATTTGTTAAGTTTTTTTAGCCTCTAATTGCTTCATTTTTATTTAAAAAAAATTTGAGTTTCAATCATAATTTTTGGGCCCAGCTAAATACAACTGCGAATTTACTACATGTAGCCAATTCACAAAAGGGAATCCAAAAATTTCCTTTTATGAATTGACTACATGTAGTAAATTCGCAGTTGTATTTAGCAGCACTCTAATTTTTTGTTTTTCCGAATCTCCTTATTGAGACAAATCAGAAGGAAGGGAGAAAAAGGAAAGGGGGAGGGGGACCTGGCAGGTTTGAGTTTGGCTTGACCCATAGTCAACCTGATCCGTTTCAACCCGTTTACATTTGATCTATATTCGATCCGCCCATATTCGACCCACGACCCATTTCAACCCGCCCAGACCTACCCGTTTGCCACCTCTAGTTTGGAGTATTGTGTGCAATAAGTGTGAAATGAAACAAAGTGGTAGAAATAATTGTTGCTTTACTTTCAGTCATTTCTTTTCAGCAAGAAGTGGTAATGTAACGCCCCGAAATTTGGGTACGTTAAAGAAGGCAATTTCATTGAAATTCTAAATAGAGTCTAACTCAATATTACAACATAATTCTCCCAAGAGTACTTTATTAAACAAAAGAGGGGTAGACTAGGGTCCCTATCTACTGCTCCGCCTCTTCTTCCATTCTGGCTAGCTCCTCGGCTCCGAAAGCTTTCAAGGTGTAATGCTCACCCTGTTCATCTATGAGGCTGACACATTATACCGGCGTCGCTACCAATATAATATGTCAGGGTCACCCAAGGTAACACCGTGAGCTTACAAAAGCTCAATAGAATATCCAAACCCACTAACCCTTAACTTACAACAATATATCATAAAATTAACAGAGTACAAGCAGGTTTAACAAAAACGATTAACGATGGTACATCCATATTCACAATTCAAGTATCGTTGGTGTCCATGTTTTTATGTATTTCTCCTACGTGACTCATCGTAGACCGTGTCTCCATTTTTCACTTTTCATAACCAAATCAACATTTTCAAAATCCATTTTTAACACACCCAACCTCGGTTCCGCCGTTCCGGGTTCCCGAGTATCCTCACAATGGTTCCGCCGCACCGGGTTCCCATTGGCACACTTAGCATTGGCTTCTCTCCGCGGATAACCAAGCCACACCCAACCTCGGTTCCGCCGTTTCGGTCTCCCGAGTATCCTCACAATGGTTCCGCCGCACCGGGTTCCCATTGGCACACACTCACACACGCATTTCCCATAATGCCATCAAAATCGGTCATTATGTAGTTTCAAAAATATTTCCTCCTTCAAAACACATTTTTCTTGTTAACCACACCCTAGGTGTCATGTTTTTAACTTTCTCGATTTTCGTGTCTCGTTTTCATGCATAGACTCCGCGGTAGGACTTATCCCAAAAGTAAACATTCACAAAGGTAAACATAAATCATTCTTTGAAATCATGAAGCTAACTTAGCAAGACCATCCAACTCCATATCATACCACAAGTAATACAAGCAATTCATGTATGCATGCTCATAACTCCTTTAAATATCAAAATACGAATACTTTAAATCAAATGGTAAAGTTTTAACCTTCGAAAACCGTTCTTTTCTCCTTTGTGGGAGGTTCAAAAGAATATATGTTTATTCAAGGTAATATGTCGATTATTCAAAGATGCTCATACTTTCCTTAGCATAATAAGTTTTCTAGCGATAATGCATTTCAACAATTTAAGCATTAGATAACCTTATATACTTTTTAACATACGGTTCTATGCTATACGTTGAGTTAGTGGACGAGGGACTCTACCTTTCTTCTTCGCGGTAGGTCGGTTTTGAGATTTGATCGTCGGTTTTGCGGATTGGCGGCGTAACGGCTCCGAAGTGCTTTGAAAGGAAAAGAGATGAATTTTCTCCTCCTAGAAACAATTTTGCTACTAAAACTAAACTACTTTAAAAATCTAGGGGTGATTTTGGAGGTGGTGTAGTGGTGACTTAGGTTGATGATTTGATTGCTAAAAAAAAAAACTAAAGAACAACAAGAGCACAAAGTAAGAATGCAAGAGTGGGAGAATGAATTGGTGTGAAAAAATGAAGTGTGAGGGTTCCTATTTATAGGAGAGCATGAAGGCCTCCTCCTTTCCCAAAAACAGCCGAAGCTCTCTCCCCCATGCTTTCATCATTTTTTATGTTCTGTTTAGTCAATTGATTGATTGGGTGGTGAAGTGTGAGGTCAACCATTTGCACAAGTAATAGGCTAAAAAAAAGAGGTCAAACTATGATTTTCCTAACTAGGGTCTCATCATTTGCTAGCACTAGAAGTACTAACTTAAGGGAAAAATAAAAAGATAATGGGTTGAATTGACTAGACTAAACTTAGAAAGTTCACTGGTGGAATTGTCGTCCCATGGCAGAGTTTGAATTGGAAAATAATCCAGTGCTTTGCGCACAAAAGAGAGAATTAGATCAATGGTCCAATTAAAATGTTAGAATAACCATGGAATGATCCAACGCATGAGGAACTGCCACGTGGGTAGTAGCACTTTACCAAGATGCACCATAGTATTTTCCATGTCAATTGAATGACATGTCGGAGAGAGCCAGGGAAATGCATTGCTCCACTACAGTGATCAATTGGTCATTGAATTGTCAACTTTGGCCGGACAACACTCCTCTCCTTTATTCCTTTTTTTTTTTTTTTAGGTGCTAGTCTAACCCTAGGCTTGTCTGCATGAAAATCTATGATGATGAGAGATATGGCAAAATCTTGAAAAGACTATGCTTGGAGGTGAAATGATTATATATACTAGTCATATGCTTAGTTATGGTTTAACTAGATATAAATAGATTTGAAATGGTTATTGGATCGTCCAACTAGTGGGTTGGAATTTAATTAGACTTGCCAAGTAGGATTCCTAGCCAAGAAATAAAATTTTAAAGAACTAAAATTTAATTATGACGGATTATAGAAATTAAAAGAAATATGAAAAGCAATATTAAGTAATTAAAAGAAATAACAACATTTAAATGAAATTTTTATTTAATAAAAATTAGAATCGTTACAAACTATTCCCCTTAAACAATTTCGTCCTCGAAATTAGGTGCACGCTCGGATTCGAACAAGTGAGGGTAGTTTATCTTCATGGTTTCTTCTCTCTCCCAAGTGGTTTCTTCGGAACCGCAATACTTCCACAAAACTCGTACCAACTTTACGGTCTTGTTTCGGATTGTCTTTTCGCTTCGGTCCTGGATTTCTATTGGTTCTTCTTCGTACGTCGCATCTTCTTCGATGGTGAGGTCTTCCCAATTAAGGACATGCATGGGCAATGCGAGATACTTGCGGAGCATGGAAACGTGGAACACGTTATGTACTCTATCTAGCTGTGGTGGTAGCGCTAGACGATACGCAACCTTCCCAATTTTCTCCACGATGTCAAAAGGTCCAATATAGCGTGGCGACAACTTTCCCTTTTTCCCAAATCTGATGACTCCTTTCTTTGGTCTGATTTTTAGGAATACATGATCTCCAACTGCGAAGGCCAATGGTCGGTTCCTTTTATCTGCGTAACTCTTCTGTCGGCTCTGAGCAGTTTGGATTCTTTGCCTGATGGTCTTGATCTTTTCCGTGGTATCCCGTACTAAGTCGGGTCCGATTAATCCTGTTTCCCCAGCATCTGTCCAACAGACCGGGGATCGACAGGGTCGACCGTATAGAGCTTCGTACGGTGCCATCTCGATACTTGCTTGGTAGTTGTTGTTGTAGGCAAACTCCACCAATGGTAAGTGCTGTTCCCAACTCCCGGAAAAATCCAAAGTACAGGCTCTCAACATGTCTTCCAATGTCTGAATAGTCCTCTCCGTTTGTCCGTCTGTTTGTGGATGGAAGGCCGTGCTAAGCCTCACGTCCGTTCCCAATGCCTTCTGTAATCCTTTCCAAAAGTGTGACACAAAACGTGGGGCCCTGTCGGATACAATCGAGATAGGTACTCCATGTAGACGTACAATCTCTCGAATGTATAACAGGCTCAACTGTTCCACGTTCTCTGTCATCTTAACGGGTAGAAAATGCGCAGATTTGGTGAGTCGATCCACGATCACCCAAATGGCTGTGTTGGACTTGGCGGATCTTGGTAATCCAGTTACGAAATCCATCGAAATGTGCTCCCACTTCCAAGTCGGTATTGGTAGTGGTTGGAGGTCTCCTCCCGGTTTCTGATGTTCCGCCTTGACTTGCTGACACACTAGGCAGGTTGATACAAATTGAGCTACGTCCTTTTTCATTCCTTCCCACCAGTACGTTCTTCGCAGATCATGATACATCTTTGTACCGCCGGGGTGAACTGCGAAGTTCGAATGGTGAGTTTCTCGGAGTACAGCTTCTCGGAGGGTCCCAATGTTAGGTACGAACACCTTTCTCTTGAATCTCAGGCTGTTATCTTTTTCGATCGTCCATCCTGGTAGCGCATTTCCTTCTCGGATTCGATACCTGATGAACTCACAATCCTGTTCAAAGGTTTGGGCTAGGAGAATTTCTCGGTGAAGTGCTGGTTCCGCGATGAGAGCATACAGACGTGCGTTCCCATTTTCGGATGATGGTCGCAGATTGAATTCGTTAAGGGTGTCCACCATCTCCCATTCCTTTATGGCTGTCTTGACCTTCTGTGCCCTATCCTTTCGGCTTAGAGCGTCAGCTACCACATTGGCTTTATCAGGGTGATATTGAAGTGTAAACTTGTAGTCCTCCAAGTATTCCATCCATCGACGCTGCCTCAGGTTCAGCTCCCTCTGAGTGAAAAGGTATTTGAGGCTCTTATGATCGGTGAAGACTTCGAATTTTTCTCCCCACAAATAGTAACGCCAAGATTTAAGGGCGAATACTACTGTAGCCAATTCGAGATCGTGCGTGGGGTACTTCCTCTCGTGGGGTCGAAGCTGTCGTGATCTGTAGGCTACAACTTTTCCATTTTGCATTAGCACACATCCCAAGCCATCTCTTGACGCGTCACAGTAGACTGTGTAATCTACACCTCGCTCGGGAATGATGAGTATTGGTGCACTGGTTAGCCTCTTTTTCAGTTCCTGGAAAGACTTCTCGCAGGCTTCATTCCATTCCAGCTTCACTCCTTTCTGGGTTAGCCTGGTCATTGGTTTGGCTAGGGTTGCGAAGTCCTGTATGAATCTTCGGTAGTATCCAGCTAATCCTAGGAAACTCCTGATTTCGAATACCGAGGTCGGCTGTTTCCAATTCAGTACTGCTTCAACCTTACTTTCGTCCACTGCAATCCCGTCTTTGGATACTACGTGTCCCAAGAACTTAACCACTTCCAGCCAAAACTCACATTTACTTGCCTTGGCATAGAGTTGGCTATCTCGGAGTACTTGTAGTACTATCCGCAGGTGGTTCTCATGCTCCTCCTTGTTGGCGGAGTATATCAAGATGTCATCAATGAACACCACTACGAACTTGTCTAAGTAGGGTTGGAAAATCTTGTTCATGAGACACATGAATACTGCTGGAGCGTTGGTCAGTCCGAACGGCATTACTACAAACTCGTAGTGTCCGTATCTGGCGCGAAAGGCTGTTTTGGCAATGTCTTCCTCCCGGATCCATAGCTGATGATAGCCTGATCGAAGATCGATTTTTGAAAAGCAGGTTGCTCCTCTTAATTGATCAAATAGGTCATCGATCCTAGGCAACGGATATCGGTTCTTGATTGTGACTTGGTTTAACTTCCTATAGTCAATACACAGTCGAAGTGTTCCCTCTTTCTTCTTTATGAACAATGCAGGCGCTCCCCATGGTGACGTACTTGGCCTGATAAATCCTTTGTCCAACAATTCCTGCAATTGGGTCTTGAGCTCTTTTAGTTCTGCAGGGGCCATACGGTATGGTGCCATTAAAATTGGTGCTGTTCATGGTTGGAGCTCTATAGAGAAGTCTATCTCTCTTTGAGGTGGTAAGCCAGGAAGTTCTTCGGGAAATACATCGGCGTATTCACACACGATGTGTGGTAATCCCAATTCCATTCTGTCGGTTTCGTCCATTTGGAGACTAGCTAGCCATCCAAATAATTGATTCTGCCACCTTGATCTTCCCGTCGTCGAACTCGTGGTTTGTCTATCCCCCTTAAAATGGAAACGAGTCCCTTCTGGGGTATAAGCCGTCACTGTCTTCTGATGACAGTCTATGACTGCTCGGTGAGCTGATAGCCAGTCCATTCCTAGGATTATGTCGAAATCCGCCATGTCTATCACTCTGAGGTCGCAGGTCAGATATAAGTTGGCTACTTCTAACTCGCACCCTCTACACATTAGATTGACAGTTATAATCCCCCCCAACGGTGATGTGACTTTCGTACTCGTACCTAGGGGTTCTGTTTCTAGTGCTAAAGCAGTTAAGCAAGCAGAAGATATGAATGAATGTGATGCGCCAGAGTCAAACAAGGCTTGCACGCAGGTACTGTACAGTAATAGCGTACCTTGGATCACAGAGGGATCCTGTTCCTGCTCCTCAGTCTGTAGCGCAAAGATCCGCTCTCCAGTACCCTGCGGTGCTCCCATGGGCTGTTTCCCTTTGTTCTGCCCATTCTGCTGCTGTGCTGGGGCTCCAGAGTTTGGTTTCACAAATCCCGCCTGTCCAGGTTGTTGAGCTCGCTGATTTCCAAAGCTCCCATTCCTTTCTCTTGGAGGCTGAGAGCATTCACGCTTGTAGTGGCCCATGGCCTGTCAGTTGAAGCATTGAGTCGATGCTTTGTTTTGGCCGACTCTCTGCGGCTCACCACGCCCTGGTGCAGTAGCCCTCCAAGGTTGGTTGTTCTGAATCGGGGTAAAGGGCTTAGTAGGGTAGGGTCCACGGTTGTTGCTGGATGGTTGGGTTCGGATTGGTCCGCCAACGTTGCCTGTCGCCTTCTTCCATCGAGTCTTGAAGTCATTCTCCTCGCTTTCCAGTCGAAGAGCGCACTTCACGACATCGGTATAGGTGGGGAAAGCTTGAGCCACTACGGTTCTTTTAGCGGTGGTCAGCCCCCATTCGAACCTTCTTGCTTTCTTGTCCTCGGTTGCGATGGCAGTTTGGGCATAACGGGATAGTTCCTCGAATTTGGCCGCGTACTGGGTAACGGTCATCGTTCCCTGTTTCAGATTCAGAAACTCTTGTTCCTTGGCCAGACGAAGGGGCGTGAGGAAGTACTTGTCAAGGAACAGAGCTTCAAACTCGGCAAATGTCATGGTGTCAACGTCATGAGTTGCTTCCATCAAATCCCACCAGTATCGGGCTTCTCCCTTTAGCTGGTAGGTGGCCAAGGCCACACGGTCTCCATCCCGGGTGATCCCTAGGGTTCTGAGGATCATCTTGACCTCATTGAGCCATGTCTCGGCTATGACAGGGTTGGTGTCTCCATGGAAAGTCGGGGGTCGTCGCTTGCAGAACTTGTTCATTGCTTGAGTTCTGTTCACTGGTCCGTCGTAATGATTTTGGTTTTGCCGGTTGGCGTTCAAGGCTGTTATGAACGCTTGCATGATCTGGGCTAGGTCGGGGTTGGCGTTTAAGGGTCCTCCGTTTTCGTGTCCTACTCCGTTGCGTGTGTTCACCATCTAAGAGTAAAAATTGAAAAAGGGAGTTTAGTCTACTTTAACTTTTTTTTTTTTTGGCAATGATATATCTAGTACAAAGTTAAAGGCAATTTATCACATAGTATACAACGGTACTCTTTTGCTAAAAGCAACTTTTTCATAGATAAACAAAAGGTTACATTCAAGAGCATAGAGTTCTATTATAAAGCAAGTAGACTTAAGACAAGATTTTCCTAACACAAGATGAAACGATCCTACAAGGCTTCTACTACACGGCCTTACAGCTTACAAAGCTTTATTCTACTCCGTGGCCTCGATTTCTAGGGTAGATTGATTCCAAAGACTTCTCTCAGCCACATCTTGTAGCTCCTCTCAGCAGCGGTTTCCTCTCTAAGAAGACGCTCAAGTTCTTGTGCGAGCAGTCCTTCCATGGTCGGAATGGTTGGTTCTTCCACCGGCTCTGGATAGTACTGGGAGAGGTTCAGCATTGCAGCCTGCAATTCGGGATCAGACGTGAAGTAGTCGTATGGTTGTTCGAAGTGCGGTATAGGTGGTACAGGAACTTGCTCAAAGTTCTGCACAGGTGGTGCAGGGACTTGGGCAGGTGGAGGGTTCTCGGGGGCTGCAACTGATGGGGGTATCTCCCAAGTGATTGGGACCTCATAGAGTTCCATGTCATCCTCCGGTGGGGGTGTTGGTCCCGGGTACTCTGGTGCTAACAATGACCGATAGTTGGCCAAGACTCGTGGGGTGAAAGGCGGGCATCCTCATTGTGGTCTACTCGACATCTATCAATAAGGAAAGTTATATATTAGACTTAACGGTGTATCGAGTAGATGACATATAAACAAGAGAAACAAGTACACACAAGCACATGGTAGAAGAAACATACGATGTTCATTACTTAAGGAAACGAGTACAATATAGTTGGCTTGTAATAGCCTAAACTTCTTACAGCATTTGATTACAACGAAAAGCCTAATCCCAATGCTAAGCCTTCCTAACAAGCCTAGAAGGTGTTTGGAAATTCAACCCTAATTACACCTATGTCGGTTTCGAAAGGTGGAGGTGGTACATCTCCCGAGTCAGCGGGTATGTCCATGAAGTCGGGCATGACCCATGCTGGATCCTCCTCTAGAATTTCTAGTTCATTGTCCGATTCCCACTCTATTGGATCCTCCTCCTCGGGATCTTCTTCCTCGGGATCTTCCTCCTCGGGATCCTCCTCAACTTCCTCAATCATGTCGTCGGGGGGTGCTATGGGAGCGGGGGCAAGTGCTACTTCAGCATCATTTCCCTCAATTAGGAACTCCACGTCATTGGGGGGTGCTATTTGGATTAGGACGGGTACGGCCTCGGCATTCTCCTCCTCATCTACGGGGAGTATGAGGGTGTCATGCTCTTGGTAGTGATCATAGGTGTAGGGGAAAGTATAGGGAAAGTAAGGATCCCCTACGAGTTGGTTCGTCATTGATCGCAAGGTGCTTGCAAGTTGGTGAGCTTCAGCTAGGAGGTTGATTTCGTAGGGATTCATCTACAAGAAAAAGTTTAACCTCAATTAGCAACATCTTAGGGCAAGGTTTACTAATTCCTAACAAAATACTTTGAATCTTTAGTTCCACATTCGATTCTTGATTTAAGTCATCATCCAATTGTTCAGGAATTCCCAGCTCGGCTGTACTGCCAATTTCGCGCCTTGCTTCAATCCGAAGATTGTTTTGACAGAATTCCACCCAAATTGGGACGGTAAACTTAAACTCAATTCTCGTTTGTGCAACGGTCAACTATCTTATGGATCTACCCATTCTACCCATGGCCGAGGTTTTGAACCTAAAGCTCTGATACCAAGTTGTAACGCCCCGAAATTTGGGTACGTTAAAGAAGGCAATTTCATTGAAATTCTAAATAGAGTCTAGCTTAATATTACAACATAATTCTCTCAAGAGTACTTTATTAAACAAAAGGAGGGTAGACTAGGGTCCCTATCTACTGCTCCGCCTCTTCTTCCATTCTGGCTAGCTCCTCGGCTCCGAAAGCTTCCAAGGCGTAATGCTCACCCTGTTCATCTATGAGATCTGACACATTATACCGGCGTCGCCACCAATATAATATGTCAGGGTCACCCAAGGTAACACCGTGAGCTTACAAAAGCTCAATAGAATATCCAAACCCACTAACCCTTAACTTACAACAATATATCATAAAATTAACAGAGTACAAGCAGGTTTAACAAAAACGATTAACGATAGCACATACATATTCACAATTCAAGTATCGTTGGTGTCCATGTTTTTATGTGTTTCTCCTACGTGACTCATCGTAGACCGTGTCTCCATTTTTCACTTTTCATAACCAAATCAACATTTTCAAAATCCATTTTTAACACACCCAACCTCGGTTCCGTCGTTCCGGGTTCCCGAGTATCCTCACAATGGTTCCGCCGCACCGGATTCCCATTGGCACACTTAGCATTGGCTCCTCTCCGCGGATAACCAAGCCACACACCCAACCTCGGTTCCGCCGTTTCGGTCTCCCGAGTATCCTCACAATGGTTCCGCCGCACCGGGTTCCCATTGGCACACACTCACACATGCATTTCCCATAATGCCATCAAAATCGGTCATTATGTAGTTTCAAAAATATTTCCTCCTTCGAAACACATTTTTCTTGTTAACCACACCCTAGGTGTCATATTTTTTAACTTTCTCAATTTTCGTGTCTCGTTTTCATGCATAGATTCCGCGGTAGGACTTATCCCAAAAGTAAACATTCACAAAGGTAAACATAAATCATTCTTTGAAATCATGAAGCTAACTTAGCAAGACCATCCAACTCCATATCATACCACAAGTAATACAAGCAATTCATGTATGCATGCTCATAACTCCTTTAAATATCAAAATACGAATAGTTTAAATCAAATGGTAAAGTTTTAACCTTCGAAAACCGTTCTTTTCTCCTTTGTGGGAGGTTCAAAAGAATATATGTTTATTCAAGGTAATATGTCGATTATTCAAAGATGCTCATACTTTCCTTAGCATAATAAGTTTTCTAGCGATAATGCATTTCAACAATTTAAGCATTAGATAACCTTATATACTTTTTAACATACGGTTCTATGCTATACGTTGAGTTAGTGGACGAGGGACTCTACCTTTCTTCTTCGCGGTAGGTCGGTTTTGAGGATTGGCGGCGTAACGGCTCCGAAGTGCTTTGAAAGGAAAAGAGATGAATTTTCTCCTCCTAGAAACAATTTTGCTACTAAAACTAAACTACTTTAAAGATCTAGGGGTGGTTTTGGAGGTGGTGTAGTGGTGACTTAGGTTGATGATTTGATTGCTAAAAAAAAAACTAAAGAACAACAAGAGCACAAAGTAAGAATGCAAGAGTGGGAGAGTGAATTGGTGTGAAAAAATGAAGTGTGAGGGTTCCTATTTATAGGAGAGCATGGAGGCCTCCTCCTTTCCCCAAAAAACAGCCGAAGCTCTCTCCCCCATGCTTTCATCATTTTTTTTGTTCTGTTTAGTCAATTGATTGATTGGGTGGTGAAGTGTGAGGTCAACCATTTGCACAAGTAATAGGCTAAAAAAAAGAGGTCAGACTATGATTTTCCTAACTAGGGTCTCATCATTTGCTAGCACTAGAAGTACTAACTTAAGGGAAAAATAAAAAGATAATGGGTTGAATTGACTAGACTAAACTTAGAAAGTTCACCAGTGGAATTGTCGTCCCATGGCAGAGTTTGGATTGGAAAATAATCCAGTGCTTTGCGCACAAAAGAGAGAATTAGATCAATGGTCCAATTAAAATGTTAGAATAACCATGGAATGATCCAACGCACGAGGAACTGCCACGTGGGTAGTAGCACTTTACCAAGATGCACCATAGTATTTTCCATGTCAATTGAATGACATGTCGGAGAGAGCCAGGGAAATGCATTGCTCCACTACAGTGATCAATTGGTCATTGAATTGTCAACTTTGGCCGGACAACACTCCTCTCCTTTATTCCTTTTTTTTTAGGTGCTAGTCTAACCCTAGGCTTGTCTGCATGAAAATCTATGATGATGAGAGATATGGCAAAATCTTGAAAAGACTATACTTGGAGGTGAAATGATTATATATACTAGTCATATACTTAGTTATGGTTTAACTAGATATAAATAGATTTGAAATGGCTATTGGATCGTCTAACTAGTGGGTTGAAATTTAATTAGACATGCCAAGTAGGATTCCTAGCCAAGAAATAAAATTTTAAAGAACTAAAATCTAATTATGACGGATTATAGAAATTAAAAGAAATATGAAAAGCAATATTAAGTAATTAAAAGAAATAACAACATTTAAATGAAATTTTTATTTAATAAAAATTAGAGTCGTTACAGGTAAAGATATTTGTCCATTGCAATATAGAAAATCCAGAAAAGTGTGTCCATTGTAATAATGTAATATAGGAGAGTATGGAATGCCATCATTATATGCTTTTACTTTCCAGTGGGGAATATTGTACTGTTTTGAGTTAGCCCAAAGTAGTGTATTTGGTGTGGTAATTAATTTTCTCCTGGTGATTTATATGTTCAGACAATGAGGTTAAGTTTTTACAATTTGTTAGGTGGTGGATGGACCTGGGCTTGAAAGAAAAGCTTAGCTTTTCTAGGGACCGATTAATGGAGAATTACTTGTGGGCAATGGGAATGGTTTCCGAGTCCCATTTCTCTAATTGCAGGAAAGGCCTAACTAAGTTTGTGTGCATACTATCAGCAATAGATGATACGTACGACATCTATGGATCTATCGACGAGCTTGAACGCTTTACTGATGCAGTGAACCGGTACATGACTTTTTACAAGGGTCTTTTTTGGTCGTCAATGAACTTTCAACAATTGATACGTGTCTTGTTTCTTGAACCATGCTAGGTGGGACGTCAGGGCCACAGATGATCTACCGGAGTACATGAAAATATGTTATTTGGCCATGTTCAACTTTGGAAATGAAATTGCTTACAATGTTCTGAGAGACCATGGCTTGAATGTGGTATCCTACATCAAGGAAGAGGTAAGAACAACAACTTAAATACTTCAGCACAACTAACCCCCAATGGATTGAGGCATCGAAAATCACTCAGCAATCAGATATCTCTGAAATTCTTCTGAGACAATGTAGTTTTAGCATCGCCAAACTTAACCCACTTTATTGAGATCCTAACACTAGTACACTGTGTCCTTGAATTACAAGACATTCGATTTCTTCCGAGTCCAAGACTGCTTGATTCCAAGCATTTTCATAGTCAACCACCAGCGTAGCTTGGTCGCACGTATCAATTAAAAAGAGGAGAATCGTGTGCGTCATACTTTCCAGACCATCCATTCAACTGACTAATAGAAGCTGTAAGCTGTTTGTGTGTATTGCAGTGGGCAAATCTTTGCGGAGCATATTTGGTGGAAGCGCGGTGGTTTTACAGTGGGTTTATACCGACGTTGGAAGAGTACTTGAAAAATGCATGGAAATCAGTGGGCGGTCCTGCCGCCATAGCCCATGCTTACCTCTTGCTAGGGTCTCCGATAACTAAAACTTCTCTCGATAGCTTCAAAGCCAGCTCTGAGCTAATTTATTGGTCATCTATTATAACCCGACTTAGCGATGATTTGGGCACATCCAAGGTAATTTCAACACATAAGCAGAGCAAATTATTTCTTAGTTTCAAAAGGGTGGGATCCGAAACATTAGAATCATCTGTTTAGAGTAGTCAACTCTACCTAATCTAGGCCAAATCTGGCATGGAACTTAAAATTAGGTACTATACTATATACATTCCCACGAATGCCTGTTTTCTTGGTTACTCATTCAAGAAATGCCTAGATAGAGCACTATAGTACTCGACATTTCAAATCATTTTTCTGACGATGCTGCTGCTTCTTCTTTTTTCAAAATTGTGTGTATTGAAGGATGAGATTATGAGAGGGGACGTAGCAAAATCAATTCAATGTTATATGAACGAGCGGAGTGTGACAGAAGAACAAGCCCGAGATCACATCAAAGGTCTCGTGCTTGAATCATGGAGGAAACTTAATGAGACGATTGCACAAAATTCTCACCCTACACCAATGATTTCTATGTCATTAAACATGGCAAGGACTGCTCACTGCATCTATCAACATGGAGATGGTATCGGTACGTCCTTCGGCGTGACCAAAGATCGTTTGACCTCATTAATCGTCGATCCCATTCCAATCGAGCGGCTTACTCATGGAGAAGTACGAGGGAGAACCCATTACCCATAGGTATGCGGTGAAAAACACATGCTCCATTAGCAAGTGAAGAAAAGAGAGCTATGTAAGATCTCTTTCTTTCTTTTTCTAAATGATCAAAAAATAAATTGTTTTCTTTTTTGGATAAGTACATTGTCGATGTTTGTTGCAATTCTTAACTGTAAAAGATGATTGTGATACTAGTCAAGTTACAAGCATCAAAATTAAGTCGAGCCAATCATCAACGCCTGATGTCAATTAATTTCGTGATAATATCGTCAATGATTGCGGGGAATAGAACATGGCGCGAAAATCTCATGGTAAAATGTTTTGTCTTTTCATGGTCCATGTTACAAAATCTCTTGTTGAATATTATGATGAGACACTGTAAACTAATAAGTGAGTTTGTAAATTTTATGCATTTTTTTTATGGTAAATGTTATATGTTAATTTATGGTATTAATGTTGCTGCACCGTTTGTGATTTCTGCTACGCCAATATTTTTTATTTTTTGTTGGGTAGATCTATGGTACACACCCTTTAATAGGACGCAGGGGGCTGCTGCCTGTGAAAGACAGCAGCGCGCTTGCTGCTCTGATTGAAACTATACCGTTTCATACAAACCTTTATTCCCCAATCGGAACCCACCCTTAAGGTGTGTTTGGTTGGATGGAATGGAATGTGAATAGGAATAGAATTAAGAATGGAATAGAATAGGAGGAATTGAGAATGAAATAATCATTCACATTCTCATGTTTGGTTGTACTTAGGAATAGTCATTCTCATCTTCAATAGAATAGCGTGACAATAGCAATTTTTGGAGGACAATAGTAATTTTTTGAGTGGCAATAGTAATTTTTGGTATGATAATAGCGAATGTTGGAGTGGCATTAGCAATTTTGGTGTGATAAATAAATGAAATAACAATTCCTTAGTTTTTTGGATTGACTGACAATTTATTTACTATGGTGAATAGTGATTCCATTTGGAATTATCATTTCATTATTCAATGGTGAACCAAACATTGGAATGACTATTCCATTTCAACCATGATTCCTTTACTAAGGTGAATAGTGATTCTATTTGGAATTGTAGAGTGTTTCAGAATTCGTAGGGCATCCTACGAATTATGAAACACCACTTATCAATATCGTATTGAGCTAGTTTTTTTCAGGAACAACATAAATAAATATACAAAGAATAATAAAAATGATACACACACAATAATTCAAATACAATCTCTCACATACATGTGGGACCCACAAACAGTAGTGTGTGTGGATCCCACAAGTATGTGAGAGGTTGTGAAACAGTAGTGTGTGTGGGTCCCACATGTATATGAGAGGTTGTGTTTTGGATTTTTGTGTGTGTAGTATTATTGAAAGAATAACTTGTGGTTTGAATTATTTTTTCAGGACCGTAATGGACCCCACAATTAGAACACATGTTATTTGTCTTTTTATTTTTGCGGGACGTAGAATTTGATATTAATTGGTTGGGCACCTTACAAATTCTAAAATACTCTACAATTCTAAAACAGCTCCTACTGACATCAAATTGTGCTAATTTTTTTTAGGTACCCATAAAAAATATTTTAAGAATAATTTGCGATTTGAATCATCTGTATAGGACCCGTAACCTGCCCCATAAAAATCAAAACTAAATATTTAACATAGATTTGTTTGGAATGGCAAAACAGAGGCTTAAGGGTGGGTTCAAATTGGGAAATAAGTTCTTGACATGAAAATGGTGTAGTTTCAATCACAGCAGCTTGTTGTTGTCTTTCACGGGCAGCAGGCCCCTCGCCTCCCCCTTAATAAGTGTGTACCGTACGCACCCTCTATATATTCCCTTGGATTTGAGATAATCTAATTTTAACCGTTCAATTTTTTAATTAAAAAAAAGGCAACCTATCTAACCGGTCATCACCTACTCTATTGTTGAGTTTCTCTCTCTTCTATCTTTAATGGGCTTTCAAATGCAGTCAAATATCAATTTGGATAGACTAGAAATTGGGGTTTTTAGGAATATTTTTTTCTACTTTCTAAACTATTAAATTTAAAATTATAAAAATAATAAAATAATATTAAACTAATTTAATAAACCAACAAAGTTAGACTGTTTTATATGATCAATTTTTTAGTCCAATTTGATCAACATGAAATTATTAAATTTTAACAGTAAAGATTGAGGTACAGCAGTGGGGGTACAACAGCCCCGTACAGGTGGGTTTTGCGCCCGTCTCGGGTCCCGCAAAGATGATCGGAGCCGCACATTTTGTTCAAAACATATTGTTTGCTTAAATTCTGAAGCAAAGTTGGATGATTCGTAAATGCCTTTTCTGATATTGGATTGAGATGATTTTTTACAGGGACCGTAAACAATATGTTTTGAACAAAATGAGCGGCTCCAATCATCTTTGCGGGACCCGAGACGGGCGCAAAATCCATTTGTACGGGGCTGCTGTACCCCCACTGCTGTACCATTAGCAGCCCTCAAATTTTAATGTCTTCTAATACGTACTTGTCAATATCCGATAATCTTTGTTTTTAGTAACAATGTTGAATATCATAAGTTTTGATATCCTTAAGGTTTAGATCGATCATCCTAACAAAAAATTAAAAAATAAAACTTAAGTTAAAATTGGTCATACTTCTGACAATCATACTCAACCCATTTCACCCGAAAGGTCGAACCCAAATCATTGTCTTGAGACAGTTGAATAATTAATTTTTTTAGTGAACTCTCATTTATCCACAAAAAATTGAAGGGATTTTAATTTTTTGGATTAAATTTTTTAGAGAGAGAATTTGATTTGGAGAAATATTTTGAGAGGAAATTGCAGTTGTATTAAAAAATTTGGGTATAGTACTTACTTTTGGTGAATTTCTTGGATGAAAATTATGAGTGAGAATTTCATTTTTAGTTTAAATTTTTGAGGTATTGTATAGGGAAAAATTAAATTTTCAAAAACGTAATATGGATGGAATTGAAAATTAAGATAATATAGCGGAAATTTTAAAAAATAATGTGGCGGAAATTAAAAATAATTTTAGTTTAAATTTCATACAACACATTGTGCTAAGGTAACAACTATGTATGGTATTGCACTGAATTTGTGGTTTTTAGACATGTATTTTGCTTGGGTATAATTATTATTGATTGTGGTACGACATATTTTAGTCTTATTACCGAAAATTTTAATCGATTTCCTTTGGTACGACACGTTGTGGTAAGAAACGTCAATTTATGGTATTGTCATGACAATTGTGGTTTGTTATATAACTTGCAAAATCTTGTTTTGAAGAGGATAGTAAAACTGCTCTAGCAACGTTTTCGTCATGCACTCGATTTCTTGAACAATTTTTTTCAGTTCTCATGCAAGGGACTCAATCCCCTTCTATACGGTTTAAAAAAGGGAGAATTTTGCATAAGTTCACTATAGCAGTTTCCAAACCCATCTAGTCCACTAGCCTATTATTAAGGATTAAATAAATCCGGCAAGACCAATATACCCCTGATTTTAAAAAACATTTTGCCCCGTTTCATCCATTTCAAAATTCTTTCAATTCAAAAAATTATAAACCCCAGCCCCCCGCCCCACCCCACCCCCCCCCCCGCATTTTCATATGTTTCATCCCTTTTCAGAAGAAAGGCCCAGTTCCCAGCCAGTCAGTTCGTCTTCAAACACTCGATCAGCGAGAAGCAGTCGATTGCCATCACTGTCCTCAAGCATTCAAATACCGGTGTCATCTTCATCGCCGTCGTCAAGCACTCGATTGCCGTCATCACTCCAACAACGAGATCAACAAACGAAAAGCAAAGATCAACCCACGTCTCAGACTTCCTCCATCGTTGATCGTCGACCTAGCCCAAGGTACGATCGTTGTAAATATCCGTCGTTGATCGTCGCCGTTCATCGCCCTAATTACAGTCGGTGGTTCTTCTCCGTTGGTCGCCCCTTCTAGTTGCCGTTCTTTGCCCTCATTTTGCCGTCAGATCCAACGACGCAATCGATACACTAGGTATGTTTCCATTCGTATATATGGTTATATATGGCTAATTTAAGTTAGGATTTTGTAGTGCGAGAATCTATATTGTTATAGCATGAATTAGATGTATTTTGGATCAGTGTTTGTTTGATTCCTTGTTCAAACAAATAATTTACCTTCTGTTTGAGGGTTTTGTACAGAGCATCCTGGCAAAAATATATGAATGCTTTATGTTTTATGTTTTATGTTTATGTTTGAGTAGTCTTATTTATATGGTTGTATAACTGGTCTGGCTAAGTTAATGGTTAACAGGTGATATATTTATGAATGGTTTATGTTTATGTATATGTTTGAGGAGTCCGGTTTCCACCTTATGTGTTTCTATTCATATGTATGATTATATAACTGAATTGGCTAAGTTAAGTTAAGGTTTTGGTTGCGATTATACATGGTTATATCAATATCTGATCAGTCCAGTTTATGTTTCTATTCATATATATATGGTTATATAAATGGTTTGGTCAAGTAATGTTATGGTTTTGATTGCGAGTACATATAGTTATATCAATGTTGCCTATATATTCGGATCAATGTTTTGGCTAAGGTAATTTAGGGTTTTGATTGCGAGTAGATATGGTTTTATCAAACTCTGAGACCCTGCTCTGAGTAGTTTATGTTTCTTATCGTATATATGGTTATATGATGATATGCGAACCCAAATGGTTATATATGATTAAAAGTTCTTAGAAAACTGTATTATATATGGTTATATCAATGTTGGTTATTTACTAATTTTGTTAAAGGCTGCGAGTGTAAAATGTGTGTGAATAGACTTGTTATTATTTGTGCAGTTGTTTAAGGGGTGAAGAGTATTAAGTTACTTGTGAAGTCGACTGTGAAGAAGGCGACGGCGATGAAGGGAAAGAAGTTACGAGATCTCCTCTTTTTCTTTTTTTAGAGTTAGAAAGGACAAAATCTAATGTATAACATTATAAGGTCATATGTTAATTTTTTGTCACATGTATTACGTTTATTTTTTGTGTATTATTATTACTAGAAGCAAGTCATTGAGGCCGCTGTGCGGACCAATTCAATAAAGTGAAAATATAATGTTATATGAGAGTTTTTGTGCAATGAAACTCAAAAAAAAATTCAACAAAGCAGTTGAGATCAATATGAAATCATGCCAACATAGCTAACATATTTGATCATTTATCAACTTTTAGACTCAATTACATACCAATAACATTCACATATAATCTGTTGTAAAGAGTACCACTCTGCCATATGTTTTCTATACACATAATGTTATATGATCTCTATACCTACATGGTCATATATTGACTTATGCATTCAAATACACAACAGAATCCCATTTAACATTGTTATATGAGGCCAGGTCAAACTTTCATTTTTTCTGATGAATGAGTATCTAACATTAAATATATGTTTCTGTCATGTGTATCCCTTGAAAAATGAACATATGACATTATATAACGTTAAACCTAAACAATCAAAATCATTTTAGGTTTGCATCCTTAATATCGTTATATGTGATCTTCTGTCATGAGTGGATGAGTATATAATGTTAAATGCGAGCTGATGAATGAGTATATAATGTAAAATGTAAGTATCTCACGTTAAATGTGAACTGATGAACGAGTATATAACGTTATATATGTATAATAACGTTATATACAGTGTATCAGAAAAAGATAATCTTCTGTCACTCTATTCCAACGTAACTGCCGGTATTTCAAATGTAGAACGGATAATGGGGGATAATGGGCTAAAAGTATGTGACTTGAATGAAAAGGGTAATTTTGTCAGGCACTATTTCCTTTTTTAAATGTAGTTGACTTTATGCCTTATCAAATACATATTAGTGGATCTAGTGGGTTAGAAACTTGATCAGTGGACCTAGTGGGTTAGAAACATGCTATAGTGGATCTTAGGCCAATTTTTTATTTAAAAAACGAGACCTTAAGTTCTATTCTGAGTGTTTCTTAGTTCTATCTTCACTATGTTTTTTGTTTCCTCTTTAATGCTATGATATTTATCAAGAGTGGTTTGTTTGTCTTCTGCTTAATTTCTTTACCTTCTCATTTACTTTTCTAATGGTGTAGCCACTAAACACGTTATGGCTGCATACATTTGTGGTCTACTTTTTTTAATTACTATTTGGAGCATTATATCATCAGTCTTGCTATTGTCAGTATAGTATAAACACACTAAAAGACAAAGAAAACACGTATTTATGTATACTTTATACACCCTTTAATACACATTCACTATTGTCAGCCCAATAGGCTGATTTTAAAATTTTCCTTATAACAATATTGGCAGTGCATGTGACGTAACAGCAAAATTCCCACAAATTGTGCTTGATCTGTGGCAAATGCTAACATCTGGCATCTTTTGTTCATTCCTATGGCTCCATCTTTTGCTTCTGAAATATTTATCTACATCGCATTCACATACTGTGCATGAGTATATGAATCTCATAATTTGCTCTCAAATCTTAGCAAACGGGCACACATTGGCTGATAGGACGTCTAAAATTTCTTCTAATCTGCTCTCAAAATTCAAGAAGTATGAATTTTACATTGCCGTCGTAAAATTCAAGTAGTGTCATTGATTCTCAGTCAATGTATTTTTTGTTTTGGGGAACTTAATTAGCCATCCTTTTCACCCTACTTATTTAGGTGTTCATCCTAATGTGTTTAAATACTTATCTTTCTATCCTCAAATTCAATTAAATCCTAAAATACCCTTTCTTTCTCCTAATTTTTCATATCTTTCTCTTTTTTTATCTTTTCTAATTATCTCAATTCTCTCTCCTCTTTCAAACA
Source organism: Rhododendron ovatum (assembly GCA_019656835.1). Classification (NCBI taxonomy): domain Eukaryota; kingdom Viridiplantae; phylum Streptophyta; class Magnoliopsida; order Ericales; family Ericaceae; genus Rhododendron; species Rhododendron ovatum. Next base: position 12,222,273 of record CM033795.1, read on the forward strand.
TTTCTCCCACCTAATCTTTTGAATTTTTTCTCTCTCATAATCTTCTATCTCATTCTTTCATTCCCCTAAAATCTAAAAAGAAAACACGACTTTTACAAAAACGAATGTGTAATCCGAAAAACATGGCAAACATGATCAATTCACAAAACATGACAAAACCTGATCGAGGTAGATAAACAAAATAAGATCAATTTAAAAATATAACAAAATCGGAAAACATGACAAGTCTCGAAAAATGTAGGTTTCGATCGAGGTAGATGAACAAAACATGATCAAATAAAAAATATGACAAAAATCAGAAAACATGACAAGTTTTGAGAAATGTAGGTTTCGATCGAGGTAGATGAACAAAGCATCATCAAGTCACAAACATGACAAGAATCGAAAAACATAATATTTAAAACTGATTTCCCATCAACGGAATCCGGTAATGGCAACGATTAAGAGGACGGAAGCGATGTGACTCAACCTTAGAACCTTGACCATTCATGACTATTTTGATGTCGTCCACTCTCTTTTTTAAATATCAAATAAAATCAATAATACACAATACATCAAATTTCAACTAAAAGCACATCAATAAAATTATGACAGATTTTTGCAAATTACCATTTAGTCATGTTTGGACGAAACCCGGGAACGGCGGCGGAGGACGGATTTCGGAAACGGCGGCTGAGGACGGATTCTGGGAACGGCGGAGGACGGAACCCGGTAACTACAGCGTCGGTTAGTCTTACTTTTAACAAAAATCTCCCAAAAGAATTTGTCATGAATGAGCGCCCTCCATGAAAAACCAAAAGGAGGAAAACATACTTGTAGGCCAAAACCCAGAAATAATTAGCAAGCTTAAGCATGGTTTTACATGTAAACTGTTGAAAAAATGGAATTTTACCAAAGAGAATTTGGTGGGACCCACACCGCGTGAGGTGGGCCCTACAATAGTGAATAAATTCCATTAAAGATGAATGAGAAATTGTCTCATTATGGGAATTGGAAAAGCCAAACGACGTGCGTGCGCGCAGTCACCAAACACCTAAATTAGACTGGGGCCGGGGCCGGAGCTCAGGATTCGTGGGCCCACGACCTGTGGTTCGAGGTTTGTGGTCTATAGTCTAATCTAGATTGGTTTGGAATTGATTGTGCTTTATTGGGTCTGAACTATTCACATTTGGATGGTCCAGCTATAGAATCAATTGTGCGCAGCTGATTAATACTGGGTTGAATGCCCAGAATAAAACCCACGATTTGATAATGGAATCAATTGCTGGATTAATGACTGTGGCAGTTTTTCTCCAGAAATTGAATTCCCCGTATTCAATTCTCTATATTCAATATGAATATTGAATTGGCCCTATTGAATGGGTAGGTTCCCCCTATTGAATTCTCGTATTCAATGAGAAGGCTCCTCATCGATTATATAAAGGAGTTCGGTTCCTTTATTTGAAGAGACTAAGAAATCCAAAAGTTTCTCCTTCTTCTTGAAATCCTTCTTCTTCTAGAGAGAGAGTACAGACACGGGTTTGGTTCGACGGGCAGTCTACGGCGGTGCTCCGGCGGCTGAGTGGGAACCGAGTTAACCCTGGGAGACAAACACCGACACAACCTCCAGCACCGGTGAGGCGGCGAATTTGTCTTAAGGGCACCGTTGAATAAAACGGATCTCGGTTTGTAGTATCTCTATACCTTGCTTACAGTTTATGTTTATATTTCATATCCTGTAATTCCGTTTCATGTAATTTTCTGTTTGATTGTAAATTTCCAGAAATTAGTAAAATTGATTACTGTTTTCCGCACTATATTTTCCTACAATCTTAAGACAAATTCCTTTTTTTTTTTTTGGAAAATCAGTTTCGGCTATTTTGGCAACGGTTTCTGGATTTCCCATTACGAACAGTTTTTTTTGGAAAAAGGAATTAACATAATTGGGAAGTTGGTCTCAAACAGAGATTTGTGAAATTTTTTGACTCTTTCTAGTCTGTGGGTGTTTCCATTACAAAGTCAGTGCTTAGATAATTTTTTCCTATATGATAGTATTTGGATTTGCATAGACACTCCTCTGACTTGTTTTGTTAAGTGTTATTGAAGATCAAAGGGTTTTCGTTCTATGAAACAGGTTATGATTATCTTCTGGGAATGGTGGAAATTTGATTTTTTCCATTTGCATTCAAGAACAAAAGAGGTTTTATACGGTCTGGACATTTTATGAGTTTTCTGGATTTGTTAAATCTCTGTGCTCGGCATAGCAAAAATTGGTTCTCCATAGTTGTTTTGGTTCTTGGAAAACGTGCATTATTCATTTTTGCTCACGTAGTCAGTACTTGGGAAAGTTGTAAATTTTTTGTTATTGCTAATTGTCTTGAAAATTCTCCACAACTCTACTGGCTTGTTTGGTTAACGGTTGCTCTATTGATAACTTGATTGGCTGTTATAATTGGGTGCTTCAAGTTTGTGGAATCTTGTAAGGGCAAAACCCATTATTCGCAGCAAAAGGAAAGGAAAAAAAAAAAAAAGAAAAAGAAAAAGAAACCCGTTACTCATTCTTATTGAAAGCAGTACTTGATATCTTGGGGATAAGTTTTGGTTTGACCAGTTGACTGGGTTAATTGGTTTCAAATGTTCTGATTGTAGCTTTTTAATGCCTTATAACAGTTGTTGGTTCATATTGCAAGGTTTGAGTTTTGAACCGTACTGTATATTAGACTATGTGGCTCCCGATTTGTAATGTTAACCAAATTGTTTAGAGAACAATCTATGTTATATCATATTCGGATTTAACCTTTGTGGGTGGAAGTTTTGGTGATTGATTTCACAGGATAGCATCCGGATTGGTTATACGAATTGATGGGCCATAGCTTCGAAGCTTGGTTATTTCACGGCTCATGGGAGTTCATGGTTGTGAGTAAACTTTTTGCTTACGTTGTTTTGCAAGGTTTTATTTGCATATACCATGTTATAGGGTTTAGCCCTTTATTGCATGGATATAAAACTTTGGACTTTTCAAAGTTATTGTTTATAACTCTTGAAATCAAAGGGAAAGTTTTGTCCACTACTGTGTTTCTTGGATCAGTAAAGGGTATTACGGTTTCAACATTTTCGTACTTGAATAATTGTGGGTCATAATTTTGTCATTTACTTTGTTGATTCAAATACGTACCCATTATTTGCTCTTGCAATTTGTTTGCAAAACAGTTTGTGGTTTAATTGGGAAATTATCGCATAATATATTCAAATCCCAGTGGAGGGTTTCATATCCTAAGATACGGTTTTGGAAACTAAAGGCAGTGAGTCATTCAATGCTATTGCCTTGTTTGGTGATTAATTTGGAATTGAAAGGGAATCCGGTTTTCTCCTTTAAAGTATCATCTACTGGGTTAACGTGGATTTTCTCGTGTTCCAGTTATGTAAATTGAAGTATGGAAAACAACAGGTTCTATTTCCTGGGAGAGCAGTTTAGATATTTGTTGTTTAATAATTTATTTTAAGCCACATGTGACTTAACTTTGTGTGGAAGTATTGATGTGGTGTCACTTTATTGTGGCATGGGTTAGCACGGTTTATTTCAGAGTGAGATAGAACTGTTGGTGGTAACCTTCGCAACTGTGTGCGACCCATTTGATTGGCATTTAAATGAGTATGTGGATTGATGTCTTTGCTCAGTAACAGTGAAGAGTTTGCCCATGGGATCTATACTTTGATAGTTGATCACATAAAGACTTTTCAGTTTGTGACTAATCCTCAGAGCAGAAGGATTTGTCTATTTGTTGTTTAGGCAACAGCTTGATTTGAGACTTATCTGGACTAACTTTTGTTAGTGAAGGTTTTTGATAAATGTTACCACAGGAAGGATTATCTGAACTTGGTATGTTGGAGTCAACCTGCTGTGTGACATTGGAGTAATCTGTCTAGTAGATAGCTTGGCGAATGCTCGAAAGGGGGAATAAAAACCTGTCTAGCTTCGGCTTTGGTCAGTCGTGCGCGACTGGGCCTCAAATCGGTTTTGTGATAAACTGTTGGGCTATGACCTCGGTCAATCATGCATGACTCGACCTCAGATTGACCTTGTGGTCAAACTGTTTGGCTTCGGCCTTAATGAGTCGTGCGCGACTCAATCATGAATAGTTGGTAAACTAGTTAGTTACCGCCATGGGCATCGTGCACGACTTAGCTTCAGATCATTGGATCCTTTGGCCTCTGGAGTAGTCTACTTGGCTTTAGCTTTGACACTGCTCGGCCTCGATCTTGTGTTTGATTTGCTCGGTGTAGACATTTTCTGTACTCGGCTCTGTTGGGCCAAGTGTTTTCGAAAAGATGTCTAAATAAAGGAATACTTGTGTTGGTATTTTTCTAAGTGGCTTGACCATAACTGTTTGGTGCGCCAGCAGTGATTCCTGCGGGAACAAGTTCCTCTCATTTAGGAAATGAGCAGGATAGGCAAATGATTGCCTTGTAAGGGTCCAAGTGACAAAGACTTTTTATCAATGAGTTGAAAAAGTACTGAGTATTGGATTTAGTCCACACTAAGGAGTGTGATATACAATTACTTACGAATGTGGGGGGTATCTCACAAAGGTAATTGTACCTCCACCTAAAAATGAAAAATATGGGCCTTGCAGACGCACTATCTCAGTTTCATTATGTTGGTAAGATTCTTGAGAAGTTCAGCAAGTCTGATATGAATATAGCAAGGACTCCTGTGGATGTAAATCTCCACTTATCCAAGAATGTGGGGGTAGGGGTATCCCAATTGGAGTATTCTCGGATAATTGGGAGTCTGATGTACTTGATGAGCTGTACAAGGCCCGACATAGCCTATTCAGTTAGTAGACTGAGTAGATACACGAGTAATCCAGGGCATGACCACTGGAAGGCGATAGTGAGAGTACTACGCTATTTAAGGCATACTCGTGATTTGGGACTGCACTACACCAGATATCCAGCAGTACTAGAAGGGTACTGTGATGCAAACTGGATATCAGATATGAAAGACTCGAAATCCACGAGTGGATATGTCTTTACATTTGGTGGTGCAGCTGTCTCTTGGAAATCTTCAAAACAAACGTGTATAGCACGTTCTACGATGGAATCTGAATTCATTGCTTTAGATAAAGCAACTGAAGAGGCGGAATGGCTACGCCATTTTCTAGAAGATATTCCAAGATGGTCGAAACCTCTGCCAGCAATTTGCGTCCATTGCGATAGTCAATCAGCAATAGGAAGGGCACAAAGTAATATGTATAATGGTAAGTCTAGGCATATTCGTCGTAGACACAATACCATTAGACAATTACTCTCAATTGGGGTTGTTACTGTTGACTATGTGAAGTCAAAGGACAACATTGCGGATCCGCTAACCAAAGGGTTGAACAAAGAGCTAGTTGAGAAAGCATCGAAGGGAATGGGGCTAAAGCCTACTACGCTCGTGTTACCGTGAAGGAAACCCAACCTAGTTGACTGGAGATCCCAAGATCTAGGTTCAATGGGACAACCTACTTGCGAGTAACGGAGAACGATCACTGTAGAGACATGCTCTCTTGCTCATTCCTATAGTGCGAAACAGTGATACCTGCAAATGGAAACAGGTTAAGCGTTGGCTTTTAATGACTCTTATGCGCTGGAATGCCAGGCGGGGTATAGCAGGATACCCTTTATAAGAAGGTCACCTATGTGAGTATGAAGTGGGGCCGCTTCTTTGAGAATTTAGGAAGGCAAAATTCTTGAGAAAATACTTGCAGAACCAGGAAGGGGTGTCATGGCCAAAATGAACCCAACAGTGAGAACTAAACTGTGTTTGGAGAAGTTCCGTGTGAGGCCTGTTGTCTCGGTTTACACAAACGGCAGAACAGTTCAAGACATCACGTTCACTGGTCAGCCAGTAAATCCGATAGGTCTTCACAAGGGAAGGTTCAAAGCCAAAAGCTACCTATCCTATGCGGGATTTTTTCGTTGTACTCTCTCTTGTGTCAGCTTTGTCTTCCGAGTCGGTTTCCGCCAATTTCATTCATGTGGGGGATTGTTGAAAAAATGGAATTTTACCAAAGAGAATTTGGTGGGACCCACACCGCGTGAGGTGGGCCCTACAATAGTGAATAAATTCCATTAAAGATGAATGAGAAATTGTCTCATTATGGGAATTGGAAAAGCCAAACGACGTGCGTGCGCGCAGTCACCAAACACCTAAATTAGACTGGGGCCGGGGCCGGAGCTCAGGATTCGTGGGCCCACGACCTGTGGTTCGAGGTTTGTGGTCTATAGTCTAATCTAGATTGGTTTGGAATTGATTGTGCTTTATTGGGTCTGAACTATTCACATTTGGATGGTCCAGCTATAGAATCAATTGTGCGCAGCTGATTAATACTGGGTTGAATGCCCAGAATAAAACCCACGATTTGATAATGGAATCAATTGCTGGATTAATGACTGTGGCAGTTTTTCTCCAGAAATTGAATTCCCCGTATTCAATTCTCTATATTCAATATGAATATTGAATTGGCCCTATTGAATGGGTAGGTTCCCCCTATTGAATTCTCGTATTCAATGAGAAGGCTCCTCATCGATTATATAAAGGAGTTCGGTTCCTTTATTTGAAGAGACTAAGAAATCCAAAAGTTTCTCCTTCTTCTTGAAATCCTTCTTCTTCTAGAGAGAGAGTACAGACACGGGTTTGGTTCGACGGGCAGTCTACGGCGGTGCTCCGGCGGCTGAGTGGGAACCGAGTTAACCCTGGGAGACAAACACCGACACAACCTCCAGCACCGGTGAGGCGGCGAATTTGTCTTAAGGGCACCGTTGAATAAAACGGATCTCGGTTTGTAGTATCTCTATACCTTGCTTACAGTTTATGTTTATATTTCATATCCTGTAATTCCGTTTCATGTAATTTTCTGTTTGATTGTAAATTTCCAGAAATTAGTAAAATTGATTACTGTTTTCCGCACTATATTTTCCTACATAAACTCCACTGAGAAGCCTTTATTTAGAAAACCCAAGGGCGTTTTGTTCATAGACGGAGGAAAAAACTTCTGGGTACCCAAAAAATAGACATTCTACTCATGGGGTTTTGTTATTACTAAACAGAGGTGAAAGAAAAGTAGGGTTTAAGCACAAGAATTTGTACTCGTATCAAGGTTTCAATTGAGAGTGTGGACTATCAACTAGTAGACAGAAATTGGCAAGAAAAATCTAATCATTGGAGGAGGACAGAGATAAATACATGGGCGGAAATTGTGGAGATGGAGAGGACGGTAAGTGGTGGTTGGGTGGGAGAGGGGATTAATCCCTGTAATTGTGGGATTGAAAACCTACGTATCTCCCATATGTTTATATATATATTTTATAAAAATATATAAATAGGGGTATAATTGGCCAAAATGACAATTTGAGGATGAGAACATAAGTATTTAAAATCAATAGGATGGACACCTAAATAAGTCTAGTAAAGAGGATGCCTATTTAATTTCTTCAAGTTGATTTAGGAAATGAGATAATAAAAGTCTGCAACATCGGCTCCATCTGTAGAAATCCTTTCGCTCAAGTTTGATCAAGACATTAATTGAGAGAGGAAAGATTTATTTTCTAATGGGGATTAATTAGAGTTTCCCTTAGCCGTGTAGAATCTGTAGATGCCTTGATTTTGGTAAGGTTAAATCATGGGTTATTGAGAAACATTTTTTATTTTAGCCTATATTTTGAAAACATTTTCTTTTAATTAGTTGGAGCGCGCCTTAGGATATAAATTGCTGAAAAAATCTTTCCACTAAATAAGCCAATTAGCTTATTTTTTTTGTCCTCATTCAATTTTTTTTTGTATTTGTTAGTTTTTCGTCAATTTTTTGGGGATTATTACATCATCATAACGAAATGAATCTAAGAAGTAAAAAATTATGATCGAAATCCAATTTTTTTGAATAAAGACGAAAAAATTGGCTTATTGGCTTATTTTTGTCTTTATTCAAAAAAATTAGATTTCGATCGTAATTTTTTACTTTTTAAATTCCTCGTGTCATGATGATGTAATAATTCTAAAAAAATTGACGAACAATTAATAAATATAAAAAAAATTTGAATAATGACAAAGAAATAAATCAGTTAACTTATTTAGCCGGCCGAACGGGGCCTAAGTTTTTCTTCAAGGTAAGAAGCCCTTAGACAAGTATTTAAGTCTAATGATTTATGAGCCTTAGAAATAAAGCAGGAGATCGATGCTTTCCACGTACATCATTGCCACCGACTTCAACTACTTTTTCAAAATGGAGCCAAAATGCTAAAGATTCTCGCCATGTTTTACCTAATGGTCGGTTTCATGAGTACTTCATCTTTTGGTACGTATTTCTTGATCACAAATTCCCTGTTCGCTCTCGTTTGGGATTCGGGGTGATTTTACCCTGTCCCATTACCCGTCCCGAACTCACCCAGGAATGTATTTACTCATAAAATTGTATTTTCATCCTTGTATATTCAAGTTTATACTCAAAAACTATAGGCTATGTTCGTTTGCTGGTTTTGGTAAAAAAATTTGAAATGTGTTTAGAAACTTGGCTTGGACTTCTCTCAAAAAATCCGTTCGTTTCAAAATTCTGGAGCAATTATAAAACTAAATTTCTGAGATGCTGTTCGGTTGATTTTTTTTAATTTTTCAAAAGTTGTTTATATTTTTTATTTGTTGTAAAAATTTCGGCTACAAGCTATGTGCGTGGGTATAATTGACATTCCTACAAGTACCACCATCATAATTACTCGTTTCATTGCTTGAGTAAGACGTTCGTACATCGTATCTTCTTGTGAGATGTTCTCGTTTGTACCTAGCAGCAGTTAAAGTATATGCTCTTGACCGAATTTAGGGATGAGACATCAACTTTAATGGGGAATTGAATTCGTTTTATAAATTTTGTAAACCAAGTGCCCAAAACTGAACCATTCGTAGGGGGAGAGGCCAGACTTATTAATTCTCTGTGATCTGCTCAATTTGAAAACATTGAGCAGATGGATTTTACAGCAGTAGCATCTAGACAAAACAACATAACCAAACGACCAGCCGTAAGCAATGGCAAGAATGCCAGCAAAACAGCAGAAAGTCAGCGACACAGCTGATATAAGCTTCTTTCCCGCGACACAGCTGCATAATTCGCCATCTCCTAGCTGTTCAGCTTGTCCAAATTGGGATACAAAGCTTGCCAGAATACCATTTTGACAGAAACAGTAGCAAGAACAGTAACAGCATCTGCATAAAAGTTAGCAAAAACAGTAGCAAAGCAATAGCAATTTCGAAGTAGCAGCAGCTGCTTGATGCCTGCCCGAAATAGCAACAGAAAATTGCATAATAAGGCAGCTAAACAGAAGCAAAACATCTTGATATAATTTGCTAGACAACAGCAACAAAACATCAGAACCAATCTGCTATATTTTCACCATTTATACGAAAAATATATAGTTTACCTTCATATTTCTCCGTTATACAAAAAGTAATTATGATACCCTTATGTTTTCACCCTTACACTAAAAAAAGAACCTACTGAATTAGACATCTTTAGTTTCACCGGTTTCGTAAAATGTAGTATTTTTTTAAACTCATTTATTGAAATTGCTTGAATGGGTCATGTTTAAAATTTATTCGAAAAAATAATTTCTCAGAGAAGTCTGGTTTATTGGTGGGGTAGTCAATATTAGTAGGCAATGGTAGTTCAAGTGGTTGTATAGAGAACCTGTTGCCTCATATGGAAAGTAGCTAACAACAATTTTATGCAAAAGAAATAATAGCAATTATTGCGTTTAAGGCCATTAAAGAAAACTATTCCACTCACTACGATTATATATGTGTGTGTGTTTTGGAAAAAAATGTGTGAGATAATATAGTAGATCAGCGGTTGAAGACAATTGGCAATTTGGAGCTACGAGAATTTTTTGGGTGCCGGCAGAGTTCCACACAAGTAGTACCCTGTCGGATAGGGTGGAGAGAGAGAATAAATCTGGACCATTAAATCACTACTTGAACGGTCCGGATTGCAGACAGGTACAACCACGTGATACTCGCTCGGCACCCAAAAACTTCTCCGGAGCTACACCTAACACAACATTGTAATGCATGCTCGAACTGTTTCCATCCATTGTGATTAATTAATTGCAATTAATCACATCCAAAAAAAAAAATTTAATACTATTGTGTTCTTTTGGTCAAAATACTATTGTCTTCAACCACTAATCTACAGTATTACCTTACACATTATTCACATGTTTTGTCACCCCAAATCCATTGATATCACATGGGCAAAACCCAATAGTTCGGACTTGGGCGAAAGCCTTGGGGTGTTTATAAGGGCATGCGGAGCTAGCTAGACATTATTCAACTTAATTGTTTCATGATCAGATTGTAGACCCAGCTTAGCTATCTCTTCAATGGATTTACATCTTTCATATCCCTGCTGTTCATCACACGTTGGCTTCATATTTTCCCGCAAAACTACTTTTTTCGCACCAAAAATCAAACTGTTCCAATCAGTCCAAAGATTCACTGTAAGTACTGCCAAAATCAATGATTTCCAACTGAATGAACGAAGATCGGCTAATTACCATCCTAGCGTTTGGGACCCCAAGTTCATTGAATCCTGGACCACACCTTATTCGGTAAACTCTCTCTCTCTCTCTCTCTCTCTCTCTCTCTCTCTCTCTCTGTGTTGGAGTATCCAGTTTCAGGGATTGTGGCATGTGCATTTTGCAGTAGTTTCAGTGATTGTGGCATTTGCATTTTGCAGTATGAGTTCCAAGGCGGCGAGTTAGACAATTTGAAGCAAGAAGCAAGGAAGTTGCTTAAAACAACTCCTCAAGAGTACCCTTCAGTCATGTTCAAGCTTATTGATTCAATGCAACGGTTGGGAGTGACTTACCATTTTGAGGAAGAGATCAAGGACGCTCTTAATCTTGCTCAATTTCATGACTTTAGTACTGCCGATCTTTACACAACTTCACTGCAATTTCGACTTCGAAGAGACCATGGTTGTACCATCGGCTCAGGTTCAGTTATCCAGTTCAAGACATTATTCACCTAAATTCGTGATGTGCGCATCTATATATATATATACACACACACACACACCACGGATCATGTGAGGGATCCCTCACTTTGTTAAAATACGAGACTTTCATTTTCCGATCAAATTTTGAAAATCCGAACCATTCAATGTGTGCAGAACGTGATTTTAAAGGTTCCCGTGAGAAATCAGCAAAAAAAATGATCGGGAAGGGTTTCATCCGAGTAGTTTTTTATTAAACTTTATTGAACGGTTCAATAAAAAACTGCTCAAATCAAGCCTTTACCAATTTCTCGTGAGCACCCTTAAAATCACGTTCTGAACACATTAAACAGCTGGAATCATCAAAATTTGATCGAGAACTATGAGATTAAGATCCGGGGAGGGGGGGAAGGAGTGTTATAGGTTTTTTTAAGGGTCCCCGAAACTGTCCCATATATATATATATATATATATATATATATATATATATATATATATATATATATATATATATATGAGAATATCTGTTTAATGGCGCTTTCTGTGAATAGTTGTTTATGTAGGAGAATCATGCGCGTCCATTTTGGCTTCGGACGGTCCGGATTTAAATGAAACTTAAATCCGGACGCCCGAGATCGCGTGGCTCCGTGAATAAGGGAATCACAGCCCCTCCGTGAACAAGTCAATCTCTATATATATACACACCAAGGCATCTCTAATTGAACCATGCATGAAATCTTGAAAAATATTATACAATACATGTATAATGTTAAATTTTCTCTACTAGCAACTATTGAAGTCATTTCACTCCATATCTGTTGGGATTAGTCTGAGGTGTGCGTCAGCAAACACCCTCCATTACCGAGAAAAACACAAATACATGTAATGTATTCTGGTACACTCTATATGTATTAACTAAACCTTTTGTTTCGACTAAAATTGATTTTACGATGAAAAGGATGCCTCGTGTTGGGCTGCGACATTAAATTATGGGATGATCTGCTGTAGGTGACATCCTTCAATATATATATATATATATATATATATATATTTGTCTGATCAAAGTTTCTTCATCTGTTGAAGTGCATTGGTGTTAAAGAAGAAAGCAAGTGTAAAACAATACTCCAAAAATGTCTCTTTCCTTCTGAAGTAGCAAAAGAAGAAAGAAAGTGATACTACAGTTGTCTGTGTCCTTCAAATCTGGAAAATATCTTTCGATGGACATTTTTTTCACTTACTTTTGGCTTTTAATGCCCAACCAATTGTTGCACGGTATATTTCTAGTCAAAATATCAAGAGAAATGTTAATTGTAAAGTCAGGCTTTTACTGGGGCTTTGCTTTTTTTGTTTGGCTTGACTCAAATCATGTGTATAAAGTATGCTTCACTGACGTATTTTTCTAGTGATCCGGACCATCCAACTTTTACATCACTTTCTTTTCATCAATCGTGTGAAAAATCAAATTGTTTGAAAACCGATAGGACTGCAAATAAACAGATATTTTAGTAAACAAGTTTGTGGCTCGTCTCGGCTCATTTCGTAAACGAACTAAACGAGCTGAGTTGGAGCTCCAGGTTTAGGTTAGTTTACTAAACGAGTCGAGCTCAACATTAAAAGCTCAGCTCGGCTTGCAAAAACTCAGCTCGTTTTATAGGCTCAACTCGTTTAAAGATGTTCATTAAGTAAATTAGCAGGGCTCGGCTTGTTTGCAACCAAGCCAAGCACGAGTTTTGGGTTTAATTTAGTAAACAAGCTCAGCTTGTACACTATAAAACTCGACTCCTTTGCACCCCTAAATACCAGTAAGTACCTAATCCAATAGAGTAAAATAACACTTTGCTCAAGACCAGGGGTGGCACGTGTCATACCAGTATACCACCCCCGTCAACTAGCTCCGCCCCGGTACCAAGCACTATAATTATCTGCGACATTGTCGGAAAATTCTTTTTCGCCAAAACCTAACTGAGCAATTTATTGAAATTTTGTGATTTCCAAATGCATTTTAAGTTATCTAATGGTAGTGGAAAAAGCAGAGGTGTTCAACAAATTCAAAGACGGAGATGGGAACTTCAAGGAGGGCTTAAGCAAAGATGCAGAAGGTCTTATGAGTTTGTATGAAGCTTCACACTACGGAATGCAATGCGAAATTGACTTGGAAGCCGCCAGAACTTTCAGTGTCAAGCATTTGAACAACTTATTAGCTGGGAAAATGGAGATCGAATTAGCAGAGCAAGTTCAACAGTCACTGGAATGTCCCGTTCGTTGGAGAATGCCGAGGTTAGAAGCACGAAACTTCATCGATCTCTACGAATCGGACAGCACAAGAAACCCGCTGTTGCTGGAATTCGCTAAGTTGGATTACAACCTGGTGCAGTCAGTACACCAGCAAGAAGTACAAGAACTAGCCAAGTAAGTAATCGTATAGTAAGTAATCAATAAAAGTATTGATTTTTGGCAGGGTCGATGTTATCAACAAGATTTAAGATGCACGAATGCCTATCAATTTAGAGTGGGGTCGAAAAGGGTCCACGATTTTTCCTTAGCAGGACCCCCCGGTCCCTTGGAGAGAGTGGATACTGTCTCGAATAAATATTGCATAACCCACGAGAGAAAACCACTCACCGCCATAAAATCTCAGATTCGATTACCGTTCTTCCTAAAGGAAGCATGAGGAATATCCAAAGGAGTGGCGCCAGAATAATCGATATATTCTGAACGAGCATCACGAGTAGTGTGGTCTATAGATGACAAAAACAGAGACCACCCAACCTAAGTATAACTCGGAGGATTCCCAGTACTACTCAGATTAGTGTCAGTTGTTGCTCTACTATTTGGAGTATTGTGGGCAATAAGTGTGAAAGTGAAATAAAGTGGTAGAAATAATTGTTGCTTTACTTTCAGTCATTTTTCTTCTGCAGGAAGTGGTAAAGATGTTTGTCCATTGTAATATAGAGAATCCAGAAAACTGTGTCCATTGTAATAATGTAATATAGTGGAGTAGGAAATCCCATCATTATATGCTTTTACTTTCCGGTAGGGAATGTTTTACTGTTTTGAGTTAGCCCAAAGTAGTGTATTTGGCGTGGTAAATTTTCTCCTAGTGATTTATATGATCAGACAATGAGGTTATGTTTTTACATTTTGTTAGGTGGTGGATGGACCTGGGCTTGAAAGAAAAGCTTAGCTTTTCTAGGGACCGATTAATGGAGAATTACTTGTGGGCAATGGGAATGGTTTCCGAGTCCCATTTCTCCAATTGCAGGAAAGGCCTTACTAAATTTGTGTGCATACTATCAGCAATAGATGATATGTACGACATCTATGGATCTATCGACGAGCTTGAACGCTTTACTGATGCAGTGAATCGGTATGTGCCATTTTACAAGAGTCTTTTTTTGTCGTTAGTGAACTTTCAACAATTGATACGTGTCTTTGTTTCCTAAACCATGCTAGGTGGGACGTCAGGGCCGTAGATGATCTACCGGATTACATGAAAATATGTTATTTGGCGATGTTCAACTTTGGAAATGAAATTGCTTACAATGTTCTGAGAGACCATGGCTTGGATGCAGTATCGTACGTTAAGGAAGAGGTAAGAACAAGAAGTTACATACTTAAGCACAATTAACCCCCATCGATTGGGGCAGGGAAAATCACTCGGCAATCAGATATCTTAGAAAGTCTTCTGAGACAACGTAGTTTTAGCATCACCAAACTTAACCCACTTAAGTTTAGTGCGTTCCGCCCAATGAGTGTATTCCCTGAACAATACGATGTTCAAGAATCCTAATCAATTGAGATTCTAATTGTCGCAAATATAGAGCAGGATTCTGTGCGAGACTAAGTTGTACGTGTTTTAACTTTAAATCGGGATCCAACACTAGTCAACTTTGTCCTTGAATTACCAAACATTTGTTTCTTCCAACTCTAAGACTGCTCAACTTGAAGCATTTTCACAGTTCAACGCCAGTGTTGCTTGATCGGGCGTAAGGGGAGAATCGTGTGTGTGTCTTACTTTCCAGGCCATCTACTCAACTGACTAATAGAAGCTGTAAGCTGTTTGTGTGTATTGCAGTGGGCAAATCTTTGCGGAGCATATTTGGTGGAAGCGCGGTGGTTTTACAGTGGGTTTATACCGACGTTGGAAGAGTACTTGAAAAATGCATGGAAATCAGTGGGCGGTCCCGCAGCCATAGCTCATGCTTACCTCTTGCTAGGGTCTCCGATAACCAAAACTTCTATCGATAGCTTCAAAGCCAGCTCTGAGCTGATTTATTGGTCATCTATTATAACCCGACTTAGCGATGATTTGGGCACATCCAAGGTAATCTCAACACCTGAGCATAGCAAATTATTTCTTAGTTTCAAACGGGTGGGATCCGAAACATTAGAATCATCTGTTTAGAGTAGTCAACTCTACCTAATCTAGGCCAAATCTGGCATGGAACTTAAAATTAGGTACTCTACTATATACATTCCCACGAATGCCTGTTTTCTTGGTTACTCATTCAAGAAATGCCTAGATGGAGCACTATAGTACTTGACATTTCAAATCATTTTTCTGACGGTACTGCTTCTTCTTCTTTTTTCAAAATTGTGTGTATTGAAGGACGAGATTATGAGAGGAGACGTAGCAAAATCAATTCAATGTTCTATGAACGAGCAGAGTGTGACAGAAGAACAAGCCCGAGATCACATCAAAGGTCTCGTGCTTGAATCATGGAGGAAACTTAATGAGACGGTTGCACAAAATTCTCACCCTACGCCAATGATTTCTATGTCATTAAACATGGCAAGGACTGCTCACTGCATCTATCAACATGGAGATGGTATCGGTACGTCGTTCGGCGTGACCAAAGATCGTTTGACCTCATTAATCGTCGATCCCATTCCAATCGAGCGGCTTACTCATGGAGAAGTACGAGGGAGAACCCATAGTTATGCAGTGAAAAACACGTACTCCATTAGCAAGTGAAGAAAAGAGAGCTATGTAAGATCTCTTTCTTTCTTTTTCTAAATGATCAAAAAATAAATTGTTTTCTTTTTTGGATAAGTACATTGTCGATGTTTGTTGCAATTTTTAACTGTAAAAGATGATTGTGATACTAGTCAAGTCACAAGCATCAAAATTAAGTCGAGCCAATCATCGACGTCTGATGTCAACTAATTTCGTGATAATATTTGCAGGGAATAGAACATGGCGCAAAAATATCGTGGTAAAATGTTTTGTGATTTCTGCTACGCCAATATTTTTGATTTTTTGTTATGCCTCCTCGGACAAGATGGGGCATCATATCTATTTTCAAAGATGATTATGACACTAGTGATGTCAAAAGAACTAAAAATAAGTTTCACAGTTGAGAAAAAACTTTTTTTACGGGTGTGCCGTAAAAAAAAGTTTGTGGCGCTCAATCACGGGCGTCCCAGGTTAAAAATGAATTTTCACCAGTAAGAATTAAAAAGCGTTTCTCAATCATTGATTGCCGAAATGGATAACTGGGACTGCGCGGAGCCGCAGCTCTGCCGTAAATAAGTTTCTCTCTTCACAGTTACAGGAGTAGCTTCTTTTTTAAAAGCAGAAGCATATATATACTCCCTCCGTCCCAATTTAAGTGTTTACTACGGTTTTGGATGTCATTTTCAATAGCTTATATCTCTCAACATATATTATGTTTTATGTTTTTAAAATTATTATCTTATATAAATAATTAAGATCTATCAAACAAGATTCATATTGCATATTTTTAACAATATACATTGAGAGATATAAACCATTGAAAATGACATGTAGAGCTGTAGTGAACACTTAAATTCGGCCGGAGGGAGTAATAAACAAGTTGACACAGATCTCTAAAAGAAAAACAAGCATAAAGCTGGCTTTAATTACTAACTAGTAGACCTAACACCCCAAGGCCATTACTTCGTAAAGGGCACTTTTGTCAATTTTCTAGAGGGTACAAAAACGAAGTCAAATCACTCTCCGTGAAAGTGATGGGGATAGCTAATGCGCTTGCCACATCTCTACAAAGCATTAAGAAAGGAAAAGATAAGTAATGAAAGAGCACATGAAAAGGAAGGGGAGCAGATCCGGTCTAAGTTCCCTAATCTATCATCCAGTCCGGTTAAGTCTTGGGCCATTTGTGAGTTCTTTTCGGGCTCACAACAAAGATCGAAACTGTTCACCTTTTAGAGGTTGTGAAGGACATTAATCACGTCGAAAATCACGTTGATGACCTAAATTCCTTGTCTTGGTTCATGTATCCGGCGAGTCAAGCAGTGGCAGTTAGGTAATATCCGGTAGAAAACCCAGCATGAACAAAGCACAAAATGCCTCCGACGAACAGATAGTGACGGTCAGCGAACCCACATGTAGCTCTTGACTTGTGGTTTGAAATGGTCCCGATAACCAATAAGGCCAATCCAACGGCCAATGCAGCCCTAAACAATGACAATTATTAAAACAAAATACTATATAGTATGAGATCCAAGTAATGCTACACAAGTATACATAGCAAGTGAAGTGAGTGGTAGCTGAATGGTAGGTACCTTGTACTCTCATGTTTAGTCATATTATAATTTTATAAAATGGCGTTCGCTTCCGCACTCAATTCTCGCTCCGCGCTCGCATTTTCAATTCTCGCACTCACGAATTTTAGTTGTTTCGAAGGTTTTTGAAAGACGCTTTCATGTTCCCGCTCGTGATCCCGCACCCACACTCGCATGCGCATTACGTGACTTAGTCTCATGCATTTAGAGAAGGTTCAAACCTCACCCGCCCTCATACCGTATCCCTTACGAAAAAGTAGAATAGATTTCTTACCTTGTACACACCCAAAAAAAAAGAAATTGCTATACAGGCAGAATATGCTCATATGATCACCTTCGTGATTGAATAAGAATCAATTATTTTCATGCTCAATCGGTGAATCTTGTTGTAGTAACTTTGATAAATGCAAAATTATTTAAAGAACTCTACTACAAAATGAAGAGGCACATTTTTTGTTTATTAAAATAGTATAATGCTAACGACACTGACAAAACCTACACATATCACACACAGATTTTTTGTAAAATGATCCGAGCCATTCATTAAATGTAAAATATTTTTTCAAGAGCCTCAACAAAAAAATCAGCTCAATCCGATACCTATAGGTGCTCGATCCAATCATCTACTTTTTCATTATCCTAAAATCCGAATGAAAAGTTAGATGATTGGATCGAGTTTTTATAGATATTGGATTGAGCTGATTTTTTTTGAAAACCCTTGAAAAAATATTTTACATTTAATGAACTTCTTGAATTATTTGTGTGAGACCCATAATGGGCCTCACAAAAAATCTGTGCATGATCTGTGTGGGTTTTCTCTGTGTGAATAGCACTGGTCATTAAAATATTATTTTGTTTTTGTTTTTTTTTGGTGGGTGAGTAGGTGGGTGGGTGGGTGGGTGGGTACTGATCAATTGAAACTTACATATTGCTTTTGAACTGACATTCGCCCTTTTCAAAAAGTGGGGAAAAATTGCCGAAATGGGTTAGATCTCAAAACTGCTACTATCACATCTCGATAGTATAATACTACTGTACATTAATGGACAGTCCGAAATAAAATATATTGAACTCTGATAAAGAGACGGAGGGAATAAATTAGAAAAAATTTCACATACCACGTAAGGAGGAGACAAGCCAGTGAACAGTGCCTACTTGGAGATGCTTTTTGAGTCCCTTGTTGACTACAAATGGTGCAGGTGCCAAGCATGTTTGCAACAACATGAGCCAGGCCAAGAAGGGTGGCTGCAGCTGCCCCTAAGGTGAAGGCTTCATGGCTTGGCTCTTTGCATTCAAATAGCCACAGCTTCACATGCTTCATCTGTTCGAAATCAAAACCATCAAGCATGCAACTCTTTTTGGAAAAATCGGTTGGTTGATGGGTTTAATGTACTTGTTTCATGTGATTTTCTTGAAAATTAAGGAAAGCATTTCAAGAAACACCAAATATGTTTTACTTTTGTACAAAATTAATTCTTGGAATACACCAAGAAGTTACTATAACTGCTTGTGGTTTCAGAACAATTTTGTCAACAAAATCATGAAAATCAACTCTGAAATAGCTAGCAACGGAAGACAAAATTGTGTAAAGAAAGATTAGTGTAAAAACCTGGTCTTGAGCGGCTTCGGCTTTGATTCCAAGTACTCCTGCTGTTATGTCCATTGCAACAACAGAGAGACATACTAGAAGACCAATGGTTCTACTCATTTTTTAGGCCCAGGTGCCAAGACTAACAATTGCTCAGCTCTCTCTCTCTCTCTCTCTCTCTCTCTCTTGTGTGCAAAGATTCAGATGGAAGGGCAATTGGGGAACAAAGTTAGGGAGCATATATAGGAGAGAGAGAGTGTGTGCGCCCGCGCAACCTATGTACATATTTATATAAGATACTGCATGTGAAAGTAGGTGGGGATATGTAGACCCAATTTTATTTTGCTTTTGGATCTTTTGTCTAATTTTTTCTTCTGTTTAGATTCTTTGGGACTCCGTTCAGTTACACGAAAAGTATGAAAAAATCAATTTTTCTATAACTTTCTGTGTTGAGTTACCGAAAAAGTTGTAGGACTCATAGCTTCAACTTTTTCAATGACAAATACTTTCATGTAAAATAGATCTCGCTAAAAAAAAAAAAAAAGAAATCTTGTTTTTTTGCAAAACTTCTTGTCAAGAATACACATACAGGAAAATCAATTTCATTCCTGTACTTCTCTTCACTTCACTTTTTCTGACAAATCAATTTCCCACAAGATTCCCCATAATCGAACGGAGCCTTGAATGGGTAACAAGGAAAGTAGTGCATAGAAGAGTTAAAAGGAGAGCACGCGTAGGCACACTTACAGTGGACAAAATGACAAACAAAGGCCTTTATTTTTCAATACTAGTATGGTTTTGCAAGTTATTTAATACTTCCATTATCTCAATAATCACCAAGTTTAGAGGGTAAGATTTTGGCCCCCTCAAGTCGTGCGGTCATACATCTCAATGACATATCCTGGACTTCTGGAATTTCATTTCAAGTTTTTAATACTACCATAGCCCAACTCAATATAATTGTTTCAGATACAAAAATAAGATTGCACGAGTGAAAACCCAACAAATCCATTCAAATGCTAGCGAAAACAATCCAACCGTAACAAAACTTTTCCAATTGAAATACAGATCAAGAAAAGGATCACAAAAACAGTACACATCGATTGGATATTTCCACTAGACACAGTTACCATATACACTTCTACTGGATATTTCCGTTTGTAATAAGACTCACTCTCAGTTCTAATTGCGGAAAACTTTTGCATTATTATCAGGTGTCTGGAGCTTTGAGTTGCCCAATCTGGGTAAATGCAACCCCTGCCTCATAATATAACATAACGATAGCTACTACTCCATGCAAAAAAATCTAGAGAAAACCCGTCTATGGTGTTCGTCGGTGATCCCTTATGAATGAGACATACCCTGACGAATAAGATACACGCTGAAGGCTTACCCCATAACCCTAAGCTTGCTAACCAGCGGCTGTGGTTGTTCCTAGGTGCCCTTCAAGACAGACATCCTCCAAAACTCGTTTGTGATGAGCCAACACTACATTGTGTTCATCAATAAAGTCGATGTATACGAAAGGTATCATCCTTAGAAATGAACCTCAGCTTACTTTCCATATTTAGAAACTACAGAAAACAACACACATTCAACACTTATTCGCAGCGCTCATGGAAGAAATAACAAGAGGTTTCATTTCATCACCAAAACTTTACACAGCTCATGGAATTGTTGCTAATAAGTCAGCAGTCAAATGTCGCACAGAAAAAGTAAAGTTAAATTTCATCACCAATAGTAAAGTTTCATTTCATCACCAAAACTTTACATTCTGTGCAAATGTTGTTAATAAACAAGACTACTCTACTGGAAGGCTATAACCGTGAGTGCGGACAGAGGGCTGACTTTCAAATTATGTCATTAAACGAGGAAAGTCGGATGCCATTAGACGATAAGAATGATGAAACATGATCACTGATCAGCTGCCTTGAAACTGTTACTACCTTCTACCTTTTCCCCATAAATTTGGGGGGACATGAAAAAAAAAAAAAAAAAAAACACTGCACTACCACCAATTATGAATTGCAAATTACAAAAATGAACCCTAAAAATACAAAAGGAAAAACTGTACACAAGAATGGAGAAAAAGCAGCACTGGGTATGTTGCTTCCAGAATGATTACCATCTCCCGCATAGGAGGGGGCAGGTGTACGAAAAATTGCAGAATCACTCCAGATAATGGGATTGATAAATAACCTGCTTTTCACAAAATGTGGGGCAGTATGTTCACCGATCCCACATGGCCTGGAAAATGGGAGGTCTTTGCTTCAACCAGTGCAACACGTCCTTGTCCAGTGGAGATTTATGCAAAACAGCATCTAACATTGGACTGCCAAAAATCTTCGGCGAATTCTCAAACGACCATATCCGGTCCTTGGGCCACGGTCTCTGGGGCTGCTTTTCCTGTTGAAACAACGGAAATGGACCAGCTCAAGTCACTTCTCAAGGACATGGACCAGCACTATTACACTACACTTGATAGAAATGCTAGGGGGAAGGAAAAACCTAACTTAAAATGGAATGTTGCAGTAAAAAAGGATTTGAATAGCCCTCAAAATAGCATAATGGTGAAATGGGATTCATTTAGCCGACCCCAATTGATTGGGGCACAAGGCTTCGTTTGGTTAGGTTAGGTTTGGTTTTATAGCATTGGACAGCCGAACAACTATAAATGACAGTATATTTCCTTTCTGGTGATATTTGATCCTCCAATCGAAAGGATGCCTCTAAAGCTTCATCTTTGTGCCGAGTGTTAAAAAACCTAATTACCCCTCCATACAACATAGATCCATCATAATGCCATCGCCACAACCAGCTTAAATCTCTCTTTGGGATTGATTTATTGAAAACGACTAGCGGAACACCCACCTACCAGGACTCGCACAAAATTGCATGTTGTTTGCCTCACATTTTTATATCTTTGTCATACTAAGCTCTACTAAGTCGGAAGAATAAGAAAGTAATGAAGCAACAGAAAAAATATGTAGAATATTACCATCCTTGCCAACATGTATTTCACAGTCCTTGGGCCATAAACGCGCTGTTGAGATGGCTTCTGGACCTTGGCATAAAAAGAGCCAATGACGGGTAATGACAGGCAACCCCTACTCACTCTGGCTAGGCTGCAATCTGGCTCAGCATTCGTCTGATTATGCCAATAAATCAGCTGCCCTAAACAATAATTTTCACCATATGACTTGTGATATTCTTGGAATCCTGACCCCAACTTATCAGTGTACTTGGGGCCCAGGTCAAGAGGACTAATGTAAACAGGTGGGGAAGTTAAAGCCTTGTACTCCTGCAGCCACAAATAAATTTTATTTAGGCCAAGAAAAAAAGAAACCTTTCCCCCTCCAGCTTCATAGTTTCTCAAATTCTTAAAATAAAAATTAAAAATAATGAGACCCACCCGCACTCTAAAAAAACACTTTGTATGAGCATAAATGTGAATCAAATCAGCAGCAGCATCATGCCTACACTTGTATGTACATGGAAGATTTCGAACCTCATCCCTCAACCTGAAACAAGAACCAACCATATTCATGGGATAATCATATTCCAAATGGTAAAACTGCTAATAAGAAGAAAGAGTAAATGCAGCTCACCATATCAAAGATTTCCGAAGCTCCTTCTGGATGTCGTCAGAAGCAGATGATGGATCATGAGAGCGAATCTTGGACCTGAGGTCATTTAGCATGCCATCATCCATATGGGGAGCCATGCACCGAATGAGTTCATCTACAAGAGATCCCTTTCCTTTCCAGAGAAAGGAAATTGCTGCTTCAGGACTCAACCTCTCAAGAGGAGGTGGAGCTTTCTTGGGGTCACCGAAAACGCATCTCATGACATACCTGACCTGGAAAAGGAAGTGAAACAGTCAACATCAAAGTTATGACCATTTTGCATCTCTTCTAATGGAAACTTCTAATCCAAGCACCAAGAACTCATTCAGCATACAATATCATGGACGCATGGACAGGTAATTATATAAGGATCACTCCCTACCAACTTCACTATTTGACGTTACATGTCTGGAGTTGAGAACAGGGTCAACTCCATCTGGTCTAAATTACATAATCCATTTCCACAGGCATCATTTCCACAGGATTTGGAAATCAACAATATATATGCTTATTTTCCCATGAATGAGAAATGTATTCCAAAAAGAAACGGATAACTACCTTGTCAAGGGTAAGAGCCAAATTCTGAAGCCTTTGGTTGTACACTCCTTCAGCCTGTTTCATGCACACAAAAAAAAAAAAAAAAAAAAGAACAGAGAGGATGAATATAGACTTTATAACCACAAGAATACCATCACAAGTATATATCTCTAAGCCAAAGCTCACACGTCAACCAGCGACGGGAGGAAGGGAGAGCTTGGGGGATAATTAGAAGAGGCCCTTTTTTCCCCCCAGGATGGGGATGAAGGGGAGGGGGATTGTCAGTAACATTCACCTGGACCTCCGCATCACTTTTCTCAACTTCAATGGAAATATCTGCGAAGTACTTTCTTTTTTCTTCCAAATTATGCCTCAGAATCTCCTCAGGAAGCTTTGTCCGTTCAAAATTAATAAACCTCACCTTCACACGAGACCAATACGTCAAAAGAAGAGAAGCTTGAAAAGGTTAAACCAGCAATATAGGGAATAGATGTGTACCACACGAGCTGAGTAAGCGATCAGCCAATCAGGCAATCCCCCGAGTAAACAACTTCCCAAACCAGCCCTACCCAAATCAATATAATCATCTTCAGATACAAAATTCACTTCACAAGCATCTAGCAACAAGTGATGTCGATCCAGTATCCCATGCCACTCCTTCAGGACCTATTCATCAGGAGTCAGTTAAAGAAATAAAATCGACATAATTCGAGAGGGAATGGAAATAAAATTCCAGCCAGAATGCAAATCAAGAAAACCTTTCATACAAGGCAGTTAGTGAAACCAAAACCACCCAGAATTAACTAAAACTCTCCTCCATTTTCTCGTCATTTAATTTTGTTTTGTTTTCTTTGTTCGTTTGTCCACCACAAAACTGCAACTACAAAAACAACTTAATTAAGCCTGTACCTTCTGAAACGCCCCTTCACCCGTCAGATTCAAGTAGCTCCCACGGCATACCTGGCTCCCACATAAGCAAACTGATGCTTCATATTCTTCTTTACTCTGTAACATAAGTAGCACTCAACACTTTTAATATAATGAGAAAACAATTAGAGAAATTTTCTTCAGGAATCAAGAAACCTGACAAGTAAAGACACACCTCCGTAACAGAATTATAATCAAAAGTGATTTCTTCACCATATTCAATTGGACGTACGGCATAAATTCCAATCTGGTACTGACCGTCAACAGCAGTAACTCTGCAACAGAAAGGAAGATTGTAAATGCAACACATGAGATAACTGCAATTACTCATCCTTGATGAGAAAGTCTTCGGACAACAGATGCTAAGTTTAGTATTCCATCATACAATGTAACCCTAAAACTCATCATCAGGTGCCATCAACAATATGGCTAAACCTAGATTGTTACAGTCCAACTCTACACGGATCCTTATCTGCCACTCAATTAAGTGTTAAATCTCAAGCAGTTATCATCCTTCATTTCATCCTTTTGCACATTCATTTTTCTTCACCGACTCCACTGCTCCAGAATATTGCTCTCTTTACTTTCAGCAAAATTCTACCAAATTTGCCACTTTGTACTCATTTCATCGTCTTCTGCCATTTTCCTTTTCCATCTTAACATCCTCACTTGATGACATATGTATCTTATGAGATCTAAATGATTTAACGCTGGCAAATAAATCGTCAACACAAAAGCAACATTCCGTGATTATCTATAGATATTGTCTCAACCAATCTTGTTTCCGCCTATGATTTCAAATATAAGAGGTGGTGTGCATAAAAGCGGAGAAGCACAAATTTCAAAGCCTGAGGATGTTATTTATGGTATGTATCTAACTTCCAAAGGCCATAAAACCAACAAAACTTCAGGATGCTGAAATGAGAATCGAGCTAGAATTAGCTAAGAACCAACTTTCAGTTTCTCTGTTGAGATGGTGTGAAATTCAGATAAATTTGTTGAACCATCACCTAGCAGCAGGAGATCACATCAGTCTTGTATACAACCTACTGCAGGAATTCGAAGGGAAGTGTTGCGATGTTAATCAGCACAGCAGATCCCATATTTGAAGTTTCTAGTGGTTAAATTTCAAAGCCTGATATGATCATTTAAGGCATGCTCAAACTTCACCAAACGAAGCCGAGATTTGAAATGTTCGAACTGAGCTGGGCTTGTTTACTAAACGAGCCTAAAACTTGAGCTCCCTTAACAAGCTGAGCCCGGTTCATGTATTAAACGAGCCTCTATAAATGAGCCGAGCCGTGATTTAGGGTGTTGAGCTTGGCTCGTTTACCATACGAGCCTAGCACTCGAGCTCGGCTAGATTACGAGTCAAGCCGAGCCGAGCCTCGACTATTCGTTTGCAGCCCTTATTACATCCCAAGACTCCCAACCAATTGGGGCGTGCTACATGAATTGGTTGTCTCCATGTAATTCTGTCTAGGACGTCGTGTTCCATGACATTCGAGAAACCTAAGTCTTTTCAAAAAGAATCAACGAAGCACCAGGATGCTGAAATAGAAATTTTGAAGGGATTTAACAGTCAAAATCGAGTTTTCTTCTCATCACTTTACCACTTCCATTTTCTCTGAGGGCATGTTCAGTAAATGTGCTCAACTACCATACAAGTCACAGCAGATCACAACTGCACAACCCCACAGCCAACTATTGCAGGAATTGAAAGGTAATGTTTTCATGTTATTCAGCATCACTAGTGCAAAAGCAGTAGGAGAACAGATATTTGCAGTCTCTAACATACAATTTCTAACGTGGCCACAAACTAGTGTTCTAAATGGCGGCCGCCCAGGCCGCCTAGGCGCTTGGAGGTACCCTGCCGCCACGCCAATAGCCCTTGGCGTTTGATTTGGCGCCTAGGGAATTTGGCGGCCGCCAACGCAGCCTTGGCGGGCTTGGCGGCCGCCTAGGTGGTCTTGGCGGCCTTGGCGTCTTGGCAGTCTTGGTAGCCTTGGCGGCGTCGTCTTTGGAGGCCCTTGGTGGCCTAAAAATATATATATATAAAAAATAATACGAGGGAGGTGAGCGAAGCCCTGCTATTTATTGTCTTATTCAACTTATTTGCTAGTTGCTACTACTTAATTTCATTTGGATTTGTAGTTTGAAGTTTGAACTTGCATTATGGATACATGGAATATAGTTTGATTGGATAATGGTTTGTTAAAAAAAATAAAAAATAAAAAATAAAAAAATCCGCCGAATTGCTTGGCGCCGCCTTGGCGCTTGGAGGTGGGTCTCCGCCCTACTATCGCCAAGCGCCATTTAGAACATTGCCACAAACAACATCAAAAAGGTTTATTGACCACCTATCAGACAGCCATATTTTCCACAGTGACAGGAGAGGAGTAAATTTATCAATGCACTTACTTTGCCTCACAATTAGGACGACATGAGTGACAAATCCGACTTGCATAGTTTGCTTTGTGCATGGCATCAACAACAACTAAATCATACCCATCAGCATCACCCTGAGAAGCAAGAGCACAGTATCAAATGAACACATTCCAATAACCAGGAAGAAATAAAAGGCTGTGACAAGCTCAAGCACAAAATTTGTTCGAGTAGAGTTCAAAGAGAACCTTTGGCCTCTCAAGATAAATGTTGTAGAACTCTGGAGCAGGATCTTTACTATTTTTTTGCAAAGAGCGAATCCCATCTTGCTTCTCAAACCATTTCCAAGCAGGATAAACCTATAGTTATTATCAGAAAGAAAAGACCATAAAAAAGTTTCAGCACGACAAAACTTCCAAGTATACCTAACACAAAGCAAGCATCCCAGTTGCAGGAGAATGCATTTCAATCCAGATTCAAACTAGGTTCACAGAACATGAATCTCTGGCATCGGGTACTAAGGTTAGGCATTTGAAAATACACTAATTGCTAATATATGATGTATGGCCAGTTCTCAAAACTACATGCAGCAAACAATCCAATTATCCAAGTGCTCACTGTGTCATATATATAGCAATCATCACAAAGAAATTATGCCATATGAACAAAAAGCCTGCGGAAAAAACTGACAAGCCTAACATTCAGTCATGACTTATAACTAAACATACAACTGCATTTGAGACTGGAAAGCATTAATAAAATCAGAAAGCATTCCCAGCGTACTCCAATAATAAATCAGTTCATTCTTTCTCTCCAAAGAATAGCAAGCAGAAAGCAAAAATACGTGTCCTGGCTGCAACATTTTGTTAGAGGATAAAAAGAAGGTTCAACGACCCATACACAAGTAAAATCACAGACCTGAAAATATGATATCATCCCACACATACAGCGAAGTTCATATAAACCGATGCGAACAAGCAAATACTGACACTCCAAAAAGAGAGAGAGAGAGCATTATGCAAACAATATCTCCTTTTGAAGAAGAAGAAGAATACTAAACAATGCACAGAAAAGCATCCATACCTCGCCCAAAAACTCCACAACAAAATCATCTTCGCCAAACCCACCTTCTTTATTGCACACAACACCAAGCCCCTGATACACGACCCCATGGACAATCACAAAAACAGAATAAATACCGACGGCGGAAAAAGAAAACAAAAGTCAACCTTCAGACAAGAAGTGGAAAACAAAATTAATAAAAATTATCTTATGCAGCTGACACACGGTAGCACATACCTTTCTATAAGCAACATAATTGTCCTCAGGACGGCTGTCAATGGCCTTCTGGATACACTCACAAACTCGTTTAATACGCATATCATGATCTTCTTCAGCAGTTTTCAGGATCTCCTCAATAACAGGCCGCAGAGGATACTTCATAGGAGTGTTTCCCGTGCCTGTGAAATGCCGGGCTTGCTTATTCAGAGATCGGAGGATAACATCTTCAATGAACACATGCTTATCCTGAAGACTCCAATCTGATCCCTCTGGTATAGAATCAAGCAGAAGATTATGCGTGTAAGGATCTATGCCATAAACTTCTTGTTCAATCACCTCAAATCCAAGCTGTTTTCTAGGTTTATAGTCCTTCACTTCAGGGATCTCCATATCAGACTCCTCAGTTCCATTTCTTTGAGCACTAAGCTTCTCAGCATAGTCATCTGGTAAGGAAACCCGCATCTTTCTCCTCACTTCCTCCTCATCTGCTACAACAACATATTCGTCAATCACTTCATATTTCCTAGTAACAGGAGGAACAAGGCTTGCTTTGGTCATCCGAGCACCCCATTCACGTTCATCAGTCAGAGAGTCCAACCCATCATCTGAAACGAAGTGCCCATCTGTCCTCGACTCCCCAACTACCTTCTCTGAAGGGAAATCGGGGTCACTTTCTGAGTCTGAAACACTACTCTCACTATCAGTCTCAGTTTCTTCAGAAGACCTGTCAAGTTCATCAGATGTCTCACTACCAGAATCCATAGATTTCTTATTCAACCTTGATAATCGCTTTCGGATTTCTCGATCAGATGCACACTCTCCATAATCAGAACCTCCATTAATGAGGGAAGTGCTGCCATTACTCCGAACTTTCCTTTCTGTCACTTTGTTGAGTTTCTTCTTATACTTCGAGGTAGCCGCTGCAGGTGAATCATGTTTCCAGTTCTTCATCAACTCATCTCTTTCTCGAGAAGGCTTAGAACTATCTTCCAAACGTGTGGCAAGTTCAATAAATAATGTGACAATGTGATTCATGTCTCCAGTCTCACCACGATTTTTTGCTCTGCAATGGATTCATATATTATGTGCGAAAGAATAGGAAGGAAACAAAGTACCGTCCAATAATATGCTCTTAAGAATTGAGTGCTAAAATAAAAGGAAAAAGATAAACAACATCAAACACCATAGGGTAAGTTGCTGAAACAAAAACTGTATCGCAACTCCATTGTTGTAACTCCGACAGTAACAGTACCAACCAAAATTTCATAGATTGGTGTTTCCAAATTTAGCCATAAAAAGCAAAAAAGCACAGCATAGACTCCTCCTAATTTCCGTGGAATCAAGTTTAGCTCATTGGATTTGGGTGCATGGGGAGGTCCTAAATCCCTGTCTAATACCTACAATTAAGGAACATGAAATTACTGAAATTTCAAAATGCGAAAGGTATGTTATTATAATTGGACAAGCAAGAGGATTTAATCACGAGTCATCCCCACCTTGGTCATACCCATATAGCGTGACATCTCAAGCAGGTGTATCACACATCTTGAAGAGCAGCTATGACAAATCTTAGTAAGAAGCCCCAAGCAAATCACACACACCACAACAAATGCATGAAGGCGAAGGAAGAGATTTTAGTTCATTCTCTTTCTTTAACTTTAGGTTCTCATACTGAATTTCGAAAATGGAGGAGGCAAATATATTGGAACAAGATAGTCTCATATTTACACTTCAACAGTCCTAATTCTAGAAATGTGCAAGACAAGCCTGTCTAGAAAATGTTTCCAACAAAACTATTCACATTTAACACTCACATCAAGCATGTTTCCGGTTTCTTATTCCTTGGTTTCAATATTAAAAACAGTTTGGAAGGATCCAGTCTTCCTAGCAGAGGGGTTTGAGTATCCCACGCTACCTATAACTCCTCACTGGAAACCTCCAACAGAAGTATTTCTCAGCTTTGGTTATAGCAATTAAGTGAAAACCTCAACGGGATGTTATTCAATCATCAATGGAAGTTGGATGGTTTCCATCTCCAGAGGGTGAGCAGTCAAATCTATCATCTACAGAAACCAAACCAGATGCAAAAGTAACTTACTTGATTGCTTCCCTGCACATTCTACGGATATCCTCTTTCACGGAGCTCAAGCCATGGCTAGCGTAGTAACCATTCTTCATTCTACCCTCAATTTCAGCAACCTGGCCAACAGGGATTATAAGCTTCCACAGTATAAACCAAGACTTCTTGTGAAGAAAAAGCTAAAAGCAAGAGTTGGTAATACCTTAGGCACAAAAAAGTCAAAGGCATTCTCCTTCATTATGTCTTTCAGACCCAAAGCAAGAAATTCACCCATCCTCCTATAGCTATTTTCCGACTTTTTGATGGCCCAACGCCTCAAATGAGCATCCCTAGATAAGATAGAAGATGACCTTCTAGCATCAAATAGTTTTGAGCGTTTGTACAAGCTTCTGCGAAACAACTGATTTGCAGAGTCCCTCCTATCCAGACTTTCAAAATAATCTCTCAGTCCACTGGAATCATCCATGTGAGTATCCAGCCCACTATGACTTTTGAAACCTGAGGAAGTTCTCTCGCTTATGTGTTTAAGAGTTCTAATTTTCGAATGTGTACCACGACTCGGCACCCAACTAATATTTGGAAATTTATCTGCCAAATCACCAAACTGGCTGCACCCTCTGATATCTATACAAGATAGAGAAGGGAATGACCGAATAATTTCATCCAGCGCATTAGAAGAGATGTTTGTGCAACCAAGTAGAACCAATGATGTTATCTTTTCTTTCTTGTAACCATCCTGCGAGCAAACAGGAACATTAGACTTGGAATTATGAAAAATTTCTCAATCTTCTATTAATGCCCATTGCCCGGTCCCCCTCCCCCATAAAAACAAAAATATAAAAACATAGCAAAGCCAACACAGAATATTTTAAAATAAAGAATAACAAGGAAAGGAAAACCTACCATGATTTTCCATATTATTGAGTCGGTGCAACTATGGCCGACAGATGACAAGTCAACCTGCCTGGAGATATCCTTGTAAAAGTCAAACACTGCTCTCCAGTGCTTACAAGTTGAAGCAGCAAAAAAAAGGGATTTCACATCACTTCGAAGGAAATTAAAGACTCGTGCCAGCACATGACCATCCAGGAAACCCCAGGTCCCAGACTCATTCTCAGAACCTGCATTGTCTTCTCGGTGAAAAATAGCATCACTGCATATATCCTCAAATGAGCATTCCCCCTGAACAGCTGGTAGTTCTTCCAATTCGTAATCTTCCTCGCTTCCATCAACCAGCAATCTGGCTCTTTTGCCTGCAAAATAAAAATAAAAATGTCCATCAATAATGGTCAGCATCTCATATTTTCACCAAAGAAAGGGGTAAAACACTTGATGAGTACAATGAAAAAGTGAGAAAAGAAAATCTCAGACCCCTAGGGAAGAAGGTCTATTTGGATAGGCGGAACAATGAGATCCACATTTAAAGAGGCCAGAGGGCAAACAACAAACAGGGGAAATCATCGCAATCAACAAGAAGCACAGGATGGCTAGCAGGACCTACTAGTAATGTACGAACCTAAAAATAGAGGTGTGGAGGAATTCAATAATTTATAATGAATGCTTTGGAAGAACTTTTAGAGAGCACAAGCAAAACGGAGGAGAATATAGCGGATAGAATTTTTTAGACATTCACAATGCACTGTCACCCAAAAGAACCGATTGGCTAACTTTAGGGGTGGGCATGCTTGACACGAAAAATAAAATAAATCTATATAATTGAGTTAAAAGTAAACATTTTTATGAGTAACTTTATTCATTAGACATTAATTTAGTGAACTGTTATTAAATAACAATAAAAATTTAGCTAAAAGTAGGACTTTTTGGCATGACACGACTCAACACGAACAAAGACACGAAAGATTTGGTGAGTTGAGAAAATGTGGTGGGAATTCATAAATAAGATTTTAGAGACATAACACAAAATACCTGTATGCCCACCCCTAGCTAACTTGGTTATAAGATACCAAAGAAAGATTCAACACTAACACAGGCCTCTGACTAGACCAAAAGTCATGACCTAGCTAGACCCAAAAACATGACTTTCTCATATTATGTGACAATAAAGATAAGACTTAAGAGTCAACAAGTGTTTGGTACAAGGCCCTTCAAGGACATTGGTTTCAACTTTAGGCTGGAACGAACTTCTGCACATCATTGCCATGACTGCTATATGAACAAACACATATGATGGTTTAAAAGGAACAAACTGACGAACAGAGATAAACCACAAAAAAACAAGATTAAATTAGAAACACCG
Organism: Rhododendron ovatum; assembly: GCA_019656835.1. Lineage (NCBI taxonomy): Eukaryota > Viridiplantae > Streptophyta > Magnoliopsida > Ericales > Ericaceae > Rhododendron > Rhododendron ovatum. The sequence continues at coordinate 12,254,503 of CM033795.1, forward strand.
CACAAAGGAGATTGAAGGTATGACCACAAAAGGGACCTCATAAACTAGAGACAGGAGGGAAAAAGGATTTTTCAATAATCATGTAGCAAAAACTCTTTGCAGCTCAAACAATAGACCCAGAGGTTCAGGACTCCTACAGAAACTCTGAAAGGATATCCCTCTCCGTTACCTGAATAATGTATGTATTTTTCCATTTCCTTCCTTGGCTGTTTTCTGTTGATCCATGGATCTAAGACCTCGTTTATAGCTACAGCAAACTCCCGACTCTTGTATGATTTCATGACCAGTTCATGGAGCCTCCCCCGAGTAAAACCAATGAACTGCGGATGTGAGCTGTGGAATGAACTGGAGATGGTGCTTTTTCCATCAAGTGCAGCACATGTTGGTTCCACAAGAGAAGCTCCAGAAGTATCACTAGATGTTCGATTAGTCTCTTGTTGGATCTTGACAGCAGCATCAGAAGCTTCCGCAGCAGAGGTAATTGGAACCCAAACTCTGTCAATTTTTCTGAAAACACTGCTATTCTTCTGGACGATACCTTGATCTACCAGGACTTGCAGCTCTGAAAAAGACAAAGGCCCTTGTTCATGCCCAGCACCATCAAGGTAGTACCACCCACCTAAATGTAACTGTAAGTCGTTTACTGTGCACACACGATCTCTGGGTATATTAATGGAAGTAACACTCTTGGAGGAGCCCCCTGATCCTCGTTCGTGAATATTTTGAGACTGAAACCCCCTTTCTTCCGATGACCTCTTCGCGTCACCAGTTCCAGAGTGATAGCGACCAGACCTCGAAGAGTATTGGTCCTTCCCTCTCACCTTCACACGGGGCTCAGATACAAAAGAACCATGGTCCTTCACAACACATGCATTTATCCTGACAACAGAAAGCATAGTTCCTTTTACGCCTCTTGCGATGGGAGGTTTCGATTGACTCAATCTGCCAACACTGGTACAATCATTCAACTCATCCGCCAAGGAAAAGGCCCAAGGGGGAAGATCAAGCCTTCTGTTTCTAGAGGGATAGTACAATTCATCTTTTTGAAGCACTCGAGGATCTTCATAACCAGATTTTGGCATCTGGCAAAGCGGGTAACCATCATTAAGAACAAACTTCTTTTTCAAGGATCGATCTTGGGAGGCCTCATCAAGCCTCCTCCAATCGCCACCCTTGCATGACCATCGTCCAGAGAACCAGTCAATAGGGTCCCAGCAGGCAAAGGCACTATCCGTATCAGACAAAACAGTTGACTTTTCTGTAGCTTCCTTTATTGCAAAATCAGCGCCCTTGCTCTGATCATGCTGTTCCCCAGATTGACTACTCAAGCCTGTACATGCCTAAATTATTAAGTCCTTCGCCACAAGCTGCGAAAACTATTCTATTTACAGAAAAATACACAACAGCTTAAAGTGGTAAGACCTATTGTATGATTTTAAGAAAAGAACTTTGACATTATAAGCAGCAATCTAATGTTTCACTTTCTTCCACACTTCATACATTTCAAATTAGTCAAGAATTCCAGGATATTTATGCAAAGACAAACGTAGGCTAAAGTTTGAGACCCAGAATCTAGTGTTTTGTTGACACTAGGTCAAAGTCAAGTTCAACTTCTCGAAATAGATACTCAACTAACAGCTCCTTTTCTGGTCAACTTTGGTATCCACCCCAAAAAAAAAAAACTTTAGATAACCTAGAATCTACCAAATATCATGATTAGTAAAAAAAAACAGAAAAAAGGGCAGGTGACACCAAAATTATAATAACCAAGCAAAAGGAACCAAAGAATGTTGGGCACAAAAATAAATGAGCCGTGCTAGGTTAGACACAGCCCATTTGACACCTCAACTCTATTGTGTTCTACAAAATCCTCTTTCCCCGAAGTAATATTACTCTATTTCACTACAAAAAAAGGTGAATTGCTACAAGAATCGAATGGCAAATCTCTAACAAATATAAGCCATATGGGGTTCAATACTCCACAAATATAATTTAATTATAATAATGCCCAAAAAGCCATACCTGCAGAATATTCCCATTCCTGATACTCTCTAGGCTCAAAATTCATTCGCAGCACTTCTGCAACACATTGAATTTTGAAAACAATAAATAACAAACTAACAGAAGATGTCTGTAGGTAAGATGAGAAATACTGATACAAATATTTACAAAGAACACACAAAGAAATGGTAAACAAAAAGTTACCCCCAATTGTCTCGAGCTCCTGGCCAGGAATAATATGATAACCCTCTAACAAAGCTCCAACTCGTTTATCGATGTGGTGATCTTCCAAAGGATCAGATACAGTAATATCCGCATCAGGGCAAAATTTTGGCTCCTGAGAAGTGGATAAAGTCCCCTCAACTAGCTGATTAGCACCCTGAATAGTATCTCCAAGATCTACCAACAGGTTACCAGGAGCCTCAGGAGGGCTCACCAGCTGTGTAATACTTTCTGATACAATAGAAGGGAATGTTGGAGTCAATAATGGGGAAACTGCATTTTCAACAGTAACCCACCTGTCGCTGTCCAAGTACTTAATCAAGTGATCAGACACGAGAAAGCCTTCCTCCACAAGTGCCTTCAGGTCACACAAACTGGAAGGCCCGCATTCCAAGCCAGAATGATCTAGATAGTACCATTTCCCTGTCCTCGAACCCACCACAATTGGCACATGTGGTGGTGTGTCGCATATATCCATATCCTCTTCCATTGAAGGAAGATCGTCAGTGGCACCGTTAGCCTGAGGGGAATCCTTGCTATGCACTCCTTGAAATTGAGACTTCTCTTCCCCCTGAGACTGATGGTCAGCATTATCCTCAACAGATCCACTAATATCATGCAAGTAGCTTCTATCATTGGTCACTTTAGCAGATACAAGTGAATCTCTCCTTTGAGGATCTTTCTGATCAGGCTTCTCTTCTTGCCCTTTATTTCCAGGCTGACTAGATTTCTTTTCACTACCTCCAGTTTTCTGTTTAGTTTCCCGATTATTATTGGGCCTATTCTTTTCAAGTGGGGAACGTTCCAAGGAGTTACGGATCTCATCCGAAGGATCATGATATCGACCTCCTCGATCATGTGGGGACCGCTCCGAGTAGCTTGGACTACGGTTCCTATGATCATAGTGGCGACTCCGATCATATGGGGACCGTTCTGAGTAGCTAGGACTACGGTTCCTCTCATAGTGACGACTCCGATCATATGGGGACCTCTCACGGCGGACAGGACTACGGTCTCCATGATCAGAGTGGCGGGCCCGGTCACGTGGGGACCGCTCAGTATGACGTGGGCTACTCCCATGCTTTTCATATGCTATCCTGGATGGCAAAGAAGATTCATATTGTCTAGAAGAGTACCTGTCAGAGGATATATTCCTCGTGGAAGAGGAATTCCTGTATGACCTCTCCACAGACCGGCGCGAGTAGTGCTCTGAATACGCGGAGCGATTGCCATCATCAGAAATCCTCCGGCTCTTCGAGCTTGTATACTCACCGTATTCTCCTCCTCCGTAGTGCTTACGATCACTGCCATCCAAATCATTACCGTGCCTCTTCAACCTGTTCCCAGATGAGAATTCTCTCCCATGATTCTTCCCATTACTATATTCGGTCTTACTGAAGGAGACTTCCTCATCGAGACTTTTCGCAAACAACCTCGGATTTCTGTCTTGGCCAGCTTCCCACCTGGACGATGGCCTTTTGAAATACTGACTACCCCCATTTCTACCGAACTCTTTCTCAACTCCATATTTACTAGGAGGTGTCCACTCTCGATCAAATTTCCATCCCTTGTCCTTACTAGCTACATTATCCCGCAATTTCAGGTACCTATACTCATCCTTTTCGCTACTACGCCACCTTTCTTGGGTGAAGGTGAACTCTCCTTTGTCCACCACCTCAGCTTTAGAACCTCCCCTCCACGACCCGAATTCTGCTTTCTTCTCTATCGCATTATCGATCCGAGACCTCCTTGAACCGAATTCCCCTTTCCCGTCTTTCCTCCACTTTCCTCCCGGGACAAACTCCCCCCTTTCCAGCTGCTGTTCCCTTTCCCCCCATCTCTCAACCGGAGATCCCGCCTTCTCAATCGCGCTCTTCAGTTCGAGCTTCCGCGGCTTCTCTGGCACAAACTCCCCATTCTCCACCTCAATTCTTGACAACTTCAATGAACCCAATTCACCTTCCTCTATCTCCTCCTTGATTTCAGTGTTGCTCAAACCTTCTCTATCAATGCTCTTATTAGTATTACCCAATTCAGCCTTACTGCTGCTGCTCTCTCTCTTCTTCTTGGAAACCACCTGTCTCTTGACCTTCATCTTCATCTTTCTCTCTGTAACTTTGAGCGACTTTGAATTGAACTTGTTGCCCCCATTGTTGTTGACCCCGCAGAAAGTCTCGGAAATCGAAAACCGCTCCATGACATGCTGTGAAGGCACGCATGCAACGCCGCCATCGCCCATGGAAGTCTGGAATTCACTTCCTCAAAAAACCACCAACGAGGAATTAATTAAAAAAAAAACCCTAATTATCGTCCCCTTGGCCGGGGCTGTCGATGCTCATACTGCAATTGACTTCAGCCCTCGCAATCTTCGCTCCTCGCGAAACCCTAATTCAGAAATCACGCAGTAAAAATGTCAGCGAATGGTATATACGGTGGTGCGGAGCTTGAAATTCGAGTCAATGAGCGGAAAAAGAAGAATTAAGGGCGGTGGAATCGAAAACCTAGGGTTTGGAATCAAGCAGAAAAAATACAAGGAGGGTCACTTACGAGAATTGGATAGATCGACGACGTGAGGGGAGGGGCGTCACGTGACGAGCACACGGATCGATGAGCAGAGTGGAGAAGAAGAGCTGGGAGACGAATCCGCTGTGATCTCTCTCTCTCTCTCTGTGTCTCTCTATATATTTTCGTATTCTTCTGTTTCTCTCTCTCTCTCTCTCTCGTCGTTCTTTTTTAGTTGTGGCTGTTCATGGTCTGAAAGACGAAAATCCTCGAGTTAAATCTCTTGTTCGTTTTTTTTATCTTTTTTTTTTTCCCGTTTTGGCCCCCGTACTACCCCTCTCTCTCTCTCCTATCTGTATTTAATACTACTCCCAAGTGATAACAGATTACGCCTTGCGACGACGTATGGGGCCGTATGGGAAGCGTATTCCGTATTTTCTCCGAAAAAACATACGATTGGGCCATCGGGTAAAATTCGAGTGGGTTTTGACTTTTGGGCCGACTTTATACAGCGGAGTAATTTATTACTGTACTAGGAGTCTAGGAGTAGTAATTTCTTCATTCATTTGTAATTACCTTCGTCAAGCCATTAAAACCGAACTGTGGCCGTGCTGTGGACCCTATTGTAAACCATTCGAATCGTTCGCCTTGATAATCAATGATCTAGGTTTTTTAAAAAAAAATTGGAGAAGAGTTATCCGAAACACTTTATGATTATTGAGATTGCACAACACCGTATTGTGCACCTAACGGACAGCACACGCCCTGGGTGCATAAAATTAAAAACCTTGTCTATCTGCATTAACATGAAGTAATTCTTAGGCTCCATTTTGTACACTATTTTTTTTCTTTTTTGTTGTGTTTGTCTTTTCTGAATTTTTATAAGACTCGCATTATATTTTTTGATTAATTATTCATCTTGACAAAAAGGGTCTAAAAAATAAAAATATATATTATAAAAACAAAAAAAATCTCTAAAGACAAAAAATCTGGATTGAAACTGGAATTCAAAATATCACTGATGAGGATGAAAATAAAAAGATTTCGATTCAATCTGAGAGTTTGATTTCAAGTAGGATAGGTCATTAGTCATTACAGTAATAATTTATTGAGATGAAACTGCTTCAAAATCAATAAAAGTTTTAAATCCTTGTTCCTTTTCCTCAAAATCGTTGCATCAAAATTAGAAGTAAGCCGTGATATATTATTTTTTTTAGGGAAAAAAACCAAAATGGTCCCTGTAGTTTAATATTTGTATCAACTTGGTCACTGTAGTTTAAATTTGCTTAATTTGCACTCTATAATTTCCATTTTGTTCCAACTTGGTCCAATTACTAACTGCCGTTAGCCTCCGTTAACCCTAAACACGAAACGGAGTCACATTTTGTTTTAATTACCGAACCCTTTCTTCTCGAACCTCGCAGACCTAAAACCTTTTCCTAAAAAGCAAAACAGGGTCACTTTTTTCTAAAAATTGGGTTCTCTGGCATGTATTTTTTTTTTTTAAATACTTGAATTATTCTTTCGATATTCAAGAGGTGACCAGGCACACCTAAACTCTATGCCCGGTGGAGATAAGTTTTTTTCTAAACCCCTTTGTGGCCCGAATTATGGTTAGATCTGATTCTCCTTTACCCGGAGATATATAGGCAGTTTGATGAAAGCTCGGGCCCTTTTGAAAATAAAATCCACTTCATTTTCTAAAATTCAAACATTTTTCAAAAATATCCGAACTCCTTTTATAGAACACAAAATTCCTCATTTTTCCTTTCTTTTCAAGAACCACATCTTAATCCATAGGAATCGGATCACTTATTCAGGCCTTAATCCCTCTCACTCCTTCCCCTCGAAGGCGAACGAGACACGTTTCGGTCTAAGGTAAAGTCCCGGGCACGACAAATGGAGAATGAAAGCCGTGAAAAAAAATGAAGAATGGAATAATAAGGCTCTGTGTTTTGGTTCAGATGTATATTAAGGTAGGAGGGGAATGACAGATTACGGTTTTAATTCTAGAAAAGGGACCCATTCGTGTTTGGGGTTGAGGGAGTCTAACGGCAGTTAGTAATTGGACCAAGTTAGAACAATGAAAACTACAAAATGTATATAAATCAAGCCAATTCAAACTGCAGGGACCAAGTTGACAAAAATACTAAACTATAAGGACCATTTCAGTTTTTTTCCTTTTTTTAAATGGTGGGACAATTACACTTTAATAAGTACATTACAAGTACAAAGACGGCTACTACAATATATAATTATGTGAGACGTTGCAACACTTAAACCAACAAAACTGATCCATCGATTCTTAACATCGGCACTTACAAAAGCTCGTAGGCAAGCAAAGATTCCATCACAAAAATACAGAAACGAATCAAAACTACCAAAATCTAATACACGAGTATAAATACTAACAGACTGAAAGGCTCCACGATGTGTCCTGCAAAAGAAACTAAGCAACTGATCCACATGATCAGATGGCATCAAATATAACATACTTACAATAGCTTCAAAAGTAATGTTGCATCAGAGGTGTTGTGACTAGGAACACAAGTCTGATAATGGTGGCCTTCCATTTAGCTAGGAAATTAGACAAGGATGAAACTGGTGGTGCAGTTTCACCTACAGTAAGGTACAGTGAAGCAATTCGTTTAGGGGAAATTCGCGAACCCATGAGCAGTGAAGTGCAGGACGTTAACACGATTCTCAATCAGCCCAAGGATTAGGGGATGTAAGAAGAGGTCAAGGGTGCAGTACTGAGATTTGGGATAGATTCTCTAAACCCGTCTGCAAACGCATATGGTTAAGAAACTATCTTCAGGATGTGGCAGTTCTATGTGCCATCCCCAACTTCTTCCACCTGTGGTCTATCGATCCGATAAATGATGAAAACCCTATGGCTCGGATTAGGTGAGAAGGAGATTTCAAGTAACAGCTGTTGAGGCCTTCAAATTCTGCAGAAGGCTGTAAGATTGAAGTTAATGGAGGTTGACCTCTGTTGCCAGTCCAGGAATTCGGAACTATTATTAGAGACTAGAGAGTCCAAAGCTAAAGCTGCTTGCAAGATCTAAATTTCGAAAACTAAATTCATTTGTGTTCTGATTTCATCTTAAAGTCCTATGCACGTCGCCATGTTAATAGGTAGAGTACTGTATTTGCTTCATTTTGCAAGTCCCAGGAACTTTGTTTCCTCAGTTGCTCAATCTTCTTTGCCGCCTCTGTTGTTCTAGTGCCATTGTCTTCCTCGTTGCAGTACATGCATGGACAAAGAATCATCTTTCATTACCTCTTTCAGGCATCTTTTTCCTTTTTATATGGGCAGGCAAAGATTTGGAACTAACACTCCGACCTATTTGGAGAGGCCTTCTGTTAAGAAAATTGTCTTAGATGGAGACCGGCAAAGATTGCTTCATTGAGTTCGATAACCATATTTTCGTTTCTGATGGAGACCGGGAAAGAACGTTTGGAATAGATGAATCTGGAATACTGAAGTGAAAGCACTCTCATCATCTACTGATTCAAATAAACCCAGGCTTGGTAACAATTTTAAGCCAAATTGATTTACTATTGATGCCCTTCAATTATCCAAGGCTTGGTACCAGTTTCTGCGGCATTATCAGACTTATTTTCCATGCATGTTTACTATTGGTCTCAGTCACGGAATAATTTTCTGTCACCTAAATGAAGCATATTATGTACTTATTTAAACTAATCTTAGAGGTCAATGAAATTGGCTCCAGTATTTTCCACTCTGGAAATGGATCTCATAATAACTAGTACATATTTCGTGCTCTTAGGCTCTTCCTTTATCCAATTATAAGCTCTACATTGTAACTGAATTTCTATGGGTTCACTGGCATGTTTGGACTTTTTCCTTTATGTAGACACCATTAGAAACTAGGATGAGAAATAATTTCTGCTTCAGTAGAGGATTAAACGACAAACGTAGATAGTTTGTTGTTGAAGGAAATAAGTTGCTCTCTCTCTCTCTCCCTGCGTGCACGCGTTGCAATCAAAACGTCTAGAATCAGGATTGAGCTTTGCATATGTTGGAAGCATGTGTGGCCAAGGTCTGATTTACGACTCGAAGTTTAGCCCCCTTCTCTTCTATGTGTGCCTAGTTAGGTCGAAAACTGAGAATCTCCTCAAGCCCACACTGGAACACCACACTATGGCATGTCCATCCGATTAACAAATGAGATTGGGTGATAGCATGCATGTCCGGATTAGACGAGAAACAAATGAGATCGCTCAAATAAGGATGGATGCGAGCTCCTTTTACCGACGACCAAGGTGGATCAAACGGGCTCAATCCATGCATCTGCCATGTTGTGATACGGGCTATCTTGTGACATGGGCAAGATGACACCGTGCCAACATGCTAAGTTGGGAGTTGGGACTATAGGGATTATTGAATAGTTGATATATTCAAGAGTATCTCATTGCCAATTAAAAAAAGAAAAAGAAAAAGCGCTATTTGCTATTTTCAATCTCTTGTATAAAGGAAAAGTCATTCAAGTTCAACACAAACAGACGAATAGCCTAAGAGCATCTCCAACTTTCATTTCAAATTTGACATTCATAACATTCTTCGTTCAATCATGGTGTCAAATTTGATCTCAAGATTTAAAATAAACCGCAGAACGCTATATTTGGTAATCCAAAAAGCCACTTTTGCATTCAACACTTAATCCCAATTCTGAAGCTAATTGGTTGTTATCAAATCCATGTAGGATTTGACTTTGCATTTGAAGGTCAGATTGGAGAGGCTTTAGTAGAGCTCGCTGCTCTATACTTGACTGAACCTCCTTAAGCCGGTTCTAATAAAGCAATAAGAGAGGAATACCCGCGTCATCTTTGAGGCGCCTTTTTCCTTGAGCAATTCTTTCTCCATGTAAGGCCGGGAAAGGCACGTAAGATTTTACTCCTCCCATTAGAAACCTCTCTTTTTTTCTTTTTCTTTTTTTATCTACGTCAAGTAATATATTCATCCCCCGAAGGGGAAAGATTTCATCACAATATACAGGAATAAACCAAAACTATAAAATCAAAGACATGAGTTACTGCTTAAAGCACACAGGCTACAGACTCAAGGACATCCTGCCGAAGCAAACCTACACTAAGTGCCGGTATGAGAATCCTCTAAGCCGCAGGATTCCGAAAAATCTATGATGAAGCATAAAAGCTACCAGAATCTTGCAAGAAATAAAATGGGACCAATAAAGGAAATATGTACCAGTTGTAAGAGGTTGTAAAAATACTCAAATACCAATCAATCTACTCATCCTCCAATTCATTCAAATATTAAAGGACTGTGATGATCGCTATAGGTAAATATGGGCATAACGTTCACTGAGTTCCGTTGCAGATGCAGGGGGTTCTATCTGTATTGCAACTTTCCTGCAATTAAATCCACCCAAAAAATATGTTGAGCCAATTATTCATCTAATTTTTAATAGCGATCGGATCCTCTCTGGTAAGTTTTGGACCGGAGGACATGGTCCAAATTTGGACCATACATTAGTATAATCAAGAGTTCGGATTTGTTCAGAACTCAACTCTTATCGGGAAGAGTTTCTGAATAAATCCGAATAATTGATTGCAACAATGGATGCATCAATGAATGATTAGTATTTGGACTATCGGGGAAGATCCAATTCCTCTTCGATACTATCTTTTTTCGATACCGGAGAGGATCCAATTCTTTTTAATACCTTTCAAAAAGAGAGAAAAATAACAAGGAAAAACTACTAACCTCCACTTAAAAAGATTATTATCCAAAGACTGAAGCCTACCACGGAACCAATAAGATGCATTGTCACCGCGACCGCGAGGCGTGGCTCTGTCCGATGCTTTCTTCTGGGATCTAACCGTCCCTTTGTTCTGTTTGCTACCAATCTCTGCGACGACACCATCCTCCGTAATCACCGAAAGCGACGGTTTCCATTTCGCCGACTTTACTTTCGTTGGCCGGCGACCAGACACCTGGCCGTTCCCTGCTCTCTTCACAGGCCTCGGACTGGCGGCGGATTCGGCCGCCGGATTCACAGAGGCACCAGCACAACATGACCTGAATGGTAAGAACTCCATAAGGTTAAGGGGTTCTTCTTCTTTTCTGTTTTTTTTCTCTCCTCTCTGACAGTGTATGAAAAAGTAGTATGAGATAGTGTTCTTGTGACATAACACACTTCGAGTCATATATATAGAGAGAGAGGGGCGCGGGGGGGGGGGGGGGGGGGGGGGGGGGGTTGTAGATGGGGTTGGGGTGGGAGGGGTTGTGTAAATTTCTGACGTGTTGTGTTTCTCTAGATTTCTTGTTCTCCTACTAGAAAAGGAACTCCACTATGGTCAGACTTCTTCAGTTCTTTTACATCGCAGGTATATCAGTAATACAAGATTAATCGTACTATTTTTAATTTGTGTGGAATAAATTAAGGATGAGATAGTAAGTGGATAATCATTTCTTTCATCATTGTGAGGGACAGGGGGTGTGTGCTGTGCAGCTTCGTGCTGCACAGCGTGCTGCACGGCCTCCGGCGAGGCTTTTCCGGCATTGGTCCGACGATCGGAGACGTTCACCGCGTAGAGCTCGTCGAGTTCTACATGAGCACTAAAAATCAACTCGATCAAATATCGTTTAGGGCCTCGTCCGAACATATATAACTCGAAAAAAAAATGAATAGGATGCAAAAACTTATGAATATTTTTCTATATTTTTGTGGGACTCGGAATGGACTCAAATGCGTTTTTTCTTACGTGATTCCTTGCAAATCTTCCTTGCAAATAGTCTGGCTCGAGTTGCGATAGTGTTAGCTAGCCCCTCAAAGGGATAAGCTCCTCTCCTCTCCATTAGTACTCCTTTGGCAAACTACATTAGTGTCCGAAAATTCTTTAGAATTATGACCAAATCTACAGAGCATACTTATGTATATTTTGATTTCCGATACGAATTTTTTTTTTTTTTTTTTGTTAATTTGGGATGAGTTTTTTGATTGCACAATTTGTATGTTGAATCTACTGATTGTTGTAGCGTCTTTCATGATCATCACTTTTGATTTTTCTTGTAATCACTCCAATTAGGATACAATTATTAGTGCCCTCTAAACTATATTTTCAGATCCACCACTGTTTGGCCGTATGACATCCACCATGATCACTTTTCATCACGATAAAATCAAAATCATATGCATGATTCATCATCTGTTTTTGATTCCCACATGTTCGTTTTGAGAATCTCAAAACTTATGCTCACGGTTTCCAATAATTTTCTTTTATCTATCTGTCTTCACCAACCGAACATGATTACAGGTATATGTCAATTTCAAACTTCTCATAGTTTTTGAACCATAATTAATAGTTTCCAACAACAAGACCCTGTACCCGTCATGCTGAATTATCCATTTCAAATGGGACCCTCCTTACTTTAGTGCAACATATATTTGCCTAGCCTTCTGTTTCTTCAAGACCAAACCAAAGGTTGGAATACAATAAGAAAACTCTAGATTTACAAGACAGGATTCACTTAAAAGAGTAAGCACAGTGCTTCAATCTGTACATGATGCCGCACTCTGGAGGTAGATGCCAATGCCTCTCCACCACAAAATGTTGTTAAGACTTGAAGCACCTTAATTGCCACACCTCCCTCCATGTCCCATTAAATTAATGGCCACTTTAGCTTCTTCACTACTCTGGAAAATCCTTACCCCGCCAATCCAAATGGGACCTATGTTGCTCCGAACACGGATTGATTTGACGCAAAAAACTAGAATGAGAATGTGGTACTACACCAAATTATCTTACGTGCTGCTACGATAGGGGTAAACTTATAAACCATCCACATGCAAGTGACCCACACGACTTCATGAGACAAAAAATGGATAATATTTATGCCTTACGTGGTTGTTTGTATATCCAAATCATTATCCTAATCCTCATCATCATGATGGATAGATGAGATGATCTCTCCTTTCTGAGGGAGAAATCATCTTCCCATCCATAATAGAAAATATTCAGGTTTATCCCATTTGTAGAAGTTGATCTGATATCTAAAGTTTAAGGGTTATGGTAGAGAAACTTCTTTCTTCCAATTACGAGCCTACTCTTCAAGGGAAAGTCTTCAATACACATCCTTTTAAGGTGTGAACTATATGCACCTATTGTGTGGTTCATATTGTGCCACCTCATAAAAAATTACTTGTAGGACCGGTCATTCATAACATTTTATTTCGTATCGTAACTTTTATACTAAAAATTCGTAACTTTTCAACAATATGATTCGTAACTTTTTAGCAATAGATTCGTAACATTTTGAGATTCATAACATTTTGGTGTATTTTAATAAGGGTGCATATGATACACACCCAAATAAGGAGTGTGTATTGTAGCACTTCTCGCTCTTCAATTACGGTTGGATCTATTATCTTATTATCTATTTTATTGACATGGATTCAAGTTCGCAAATCTTACGTATGTAATTTTCGCAATTTGTTGATGGTAAAAAAAATGATGTTCAAGATTCTGGAATTTTAGTTTACATAAACTTTTATAGCATACAAAATTATGAAGAAAAAAAATTCAGAAAGCTTAACATTGACGAAATCTTTTCCAAATTTTTAGGAGTACCATGAGGTCCATGACCACTTTCTTAACATGTCTTTCTTTCCGGGTTTTCAGTTTAGTAGTACATTCGGTTTTTCCCCTTTTTAGGAATGAAATTGAAGAAGTCAATTGGAGACGGATTGGGGATTCGCTTTGTATCATTGGGTTCATCGTTTGAGAAGGTTTACCACATTTGGGAAAAAAAAAAAAAAACTTGCATCCCAAATCGGGACCCGGGGTGCTGTAGTGCACTCCTGCATTACATGTGTACTGCGTCCAATTCGAGTGTCCATTTCAGCAATGGATGGTTAAGATTTGTAAGAGTTCGAATTAAATCCGAATTGTTTGTGCCGAAATAGACGGCCGAATCGGCCGCACTACAGTGCGGCGGGTGCACTACAACCTCCCTCCCATTCCCCCAAATCGTGGTAATTCGGTAGCATTTTCTAGTTGCACATCCTCGGACCAATGAAACCAGGGCAGTTGGTGGTCCTACCAATTACTCCAGAGACCCGAAACCGACATTTCTGTTTCTGGAAATTACCAATTTTGTTGAATGTCCGTCTTGTGAAGCAATATGGAATCAAACCTCCATTGTTCGGTTGCTTTCAGTTATAAATTGAGTTTTTGGGGGTTCGAAAATGGCAACTTGGCTAGTATGTGCTGGAGGGACGGAAAAAGAATGATCAAGAGATTTGATTACATGACATGGCATGTCAGTGGATGGACCCAACCGGGGCACGTGTTCCTGCTCGATTTTGTAAAATAAATATTAATATTTTTAAATATTTAAATTATACTTAATAAATGTATGATAATGTTATAATAAAACTACTCTTGATTTTCTTTCTTTACGAGGATATTTGTCTAGTCTATTTCTTAGAGTGCAAATTTCACACCATCTTTTTTTTTTGCAAACACGTTCCTTTTTCTCAATTATACTAATATAAATTGTATTAATTAAAGAATTATGGACGTATGGGATAAGATTACTAATTTGTGTGTCCCCACTAACTCAAAATTCTGGATCCTTCCATACATTTGTATGGCAAGTTAGTTCCCATTTTGTTTTCATAACAGAATGTTCGGACCAACTTGCACGCACCTTGATTAGTTATGGGACTTTGAAGTCAATAACCAGACAAACCTCCAATAGCCCCAAAAATTGTCATGTTTTGCTTTCATGAAATTTGAACTTCTGTGATCTCTTTAAGAACAAACCCTTTAATTGCTTCCTCATCATGAAAGTGTTGTACTAATTAATGCACAAAAAAAAGTGACGCGATTCAGGTATTGAGGGTTTGAATCTGGAGTTTAGGTAAATTGGTCTAATTTTTGGGTGCAAATATGGTAACAGTTGATGTGGTATCAATACAGTACATCCGAGCCGTTCAAAATTGCAACCTGACGGCTCGTATTGATAGGTACCGAACGAATTTAAAAGAAAAGGAAAAGAGCGTTTCAATCTGATCCATTAATTGCATTGTTTGGACGGCTCAGATGTGTTGCACAGGTACCACGTGATACCCGATTTGCAACCAAAAATTTCTCCACTATTCTTAATGATGGGAGATCAAAATAAAATGGGAAAATGACGGTCCATGACGTATTTTGATAATTAATATCCACCAATGACAAGCTAAGAATATTTGTTAATGCTAAAAATATCTTTGACGAGTATTAATTATCAAAACATGTTCTTGGCCGTTATTTTCCCAAATAAAATACACGGGCGTGTTTACCCATTTCCTTCCAAGTTACCAAGCCTGGACCTAATTTGAGCCCAGTTTAGATCCTGAATGGGTTTCAAGCCATTCGATTGTACCTTAGAATATACAAGCAATATGAAAGCCCTTTCCTAATGGGCCTGCACGATAGTCCACAACCCAACCAGTTGAACCTTCAAATTATAGTTCAAAACATAAGAAAGAGGAATTTGATCAGTCTACGTGCATATGGCAAACATCATTTAGTATAGCTGTTATTACGTTATTTTAATTTTTTCTAGAATTGATGACTATTCGTATTGTTGTTTATCTTTTTATTAATTTAGTATACACATTTCGCAACTATTAAGATAAAATCCTGGCTCCATCCCTGCCTCTAAGTAACATAATTCGCACATGGGAGCAGAAGCGCCAGCGCTCGCGAGCGTGAAAATGTCTTTGAAACAATGAAATATATGCCCCTATTAAAATTTGCAAGAGCAAGAATTAAAAACACAAGGACAGTGTATTTCGAAGAATATATGTGACTAACGTCTCTCTACATGTACAACAAAGATGGTCATAGTTTCTTTTAAAGAGTTGTCTCGTCAAATTAATAAAAAAAAAAAAAAAACTTAACTTGAATCTAATGAAAATTCAAAAAATCAGAAACAAAAAATACAATTGTGATAATTTAGGCCGAAGCCACCCAGAATATCAACCCTGCCATTCGAATTCTAAAGTTTGTTTGACAGTGGGCCCATAAGATCCTCAAAAATTTCAATATCAGTGTGCTCCCTCCCCTCGTATAACATGTGAGGCTAACGCAGAATCCACATGTAAGCTTCATATATTATGTGAGAGAAGAGAGTATACACTGAAAGTAAAATTATGTTACAGACACGTCTCTTGACCACTCTCCAGACACTTTTCTCTTACAAATAGTAGGCTCCACAGATCTGCGGACTCGATTACTTATAAGAGAGGAGTACACGGGGAGTGGCCAAGTCACGTGTCGCCAGCATTTCCGAAAGTAAAGTAACCCGGAAAGAAGGCAGGACAAGAGGAGCACCCCACTAGAAGAGAAGCAATCCCATATTCCCATTGTACTTTCCGAAAGAGAAAAGCCCGGAAAAAGGAATACTTTTTCAGGCCCATTAATGCCATTCAAATAAGGCCAGCCCGGTCTCAGCCCGCCTCTAGTTTCTTTTGTCTTTTTGTTGTTCTCTTTTTTTTTTGAAACAAAAAAAAAATTTATTAAAAACTTGACAAAAGGTACATCGATAATGAAAAAGGGCAAAAATACCCGCTTCATTTGTTGGATGTTTTTTCTTTGGTCTTGTTTTGTCTTTTGCTGTTTGCGTAAATGAATATATAGATACGTTATTCTTACAGAGGATTGCTCACAAAATCATACTTATGCCTAAATCATCTCTGCAAGGCATCTCTATTCCCACCTCAGCTACATTGCGTGCTGGAAAAAAAAAAAATTAGGATCTACTAGGTATCGTTTTTTTCTTTCACCATTCTGGTTTTTAACTAGCGATTGCAAGGTCGAATTTTGCAAATGTGAAATGTTTCAAATCTTGAGGTATTTGGAGACTTGTTCAATCGTTAACTTTTAAATTCCAAGGCTAGTTCAAATGCGCACAAGTTAGCTCAGTCGGTCACCCGATTATCATACAAATTTAGCATAAGAAACCATTGAGAATTATCGCGCTCTTCGAGATTGTATGTACACATACGTATATCAATAAAGATTTGTATGTATATGTTCTATCTAGAGGCGTCTTTAGAGTTTGAGTTTAGAGGTAACAAATTTGTACAGAAAATATTTGTGATGCAAAACTCCATATGAAATATTTTCTCTATTTTGGTTAAGAAATTGAGGCTGAATTTTTTTTTTTTTTTTTTTGGAGCTATATTATCTACTTAGTTTTAAATTTTTATTTTTATTTACTTTGGCTTTGCACAAAGAATCAAGTGCATACGAAACAAAAGAAGAATCAAGTTATATAAAATGTTGTAAATTTTAGTGTAATTTTTGAAACTAGAGGTTCGCTTGAACCCGTATGTTGAATATTAAACAGTCCAAACTTATGCTTCATGGAGTTCAACTTCAACATATTTTATCTCTTTTTCAAGCATTGAATATTGAAGACACAAGTATTTTATCTCTTTTTTTTTTTTTTGAAATGTCCAAAATTTAAACCATACGTATTCTAGATTTTATTTTGAGTATCATTGTACACACGTACCAATAAATGAATAAAGTTTTTTCTATAGTGATAGAAGGGTATTATATTACTCTTGGCACAATTTAAAATTCAAACAAGAGATGTACTCCTAATTAATAAATACAGATAAAGTGCCCAAGGTAAGGTAAAGATTTTGGTAACTAAAACAATTCATATGTTTGAGGAGTTATTAAATACAATTGACCTTCAGAAGTTCATACTTAAACATGTTTCAATTTTTGAACCTTTGTTTTACCAAACCATGTAAATCTTTTGTGAGATTACACAAAAGTAGTGCGGGAAACAAACGGGAAAATCTCCCAACATCAATAAATCCGTACATTGAACTTTAGTGGGACCCACAAAGCTGTGGGGTCTATATTAATCCGTTCAGTTTATTTTTAGAATTTTTCGAGAACACCGGTTATGATTATTATGCTTATGAAATACTACTACAAGGATATTGATTTTGGCGCTTTATTATTGTACGCAAGCGCTTCGCTTAATTTTATGTACTCCCTTTGTCTCAGTTTGTTTGTTCAATTTCGACATACGTGTTTTTTAAAAAATTATCTATATAATCTATAATGTTTTACATAATTTTGAAAACATCATATTTTAGATCTAATTGAAATCTATTAAACAAAATCTATATTGTATATAAAAAAATATTATATATTAAAACATATAGACAATTTTGTAATAAGTCCCAAATAGTGAAAAGAGACAAACAAATCGAAACGGAGGGAGTACAAAGCGGAACGCCGGCGTACGAAAGTGGAACGTGAAAATCAATTTTCTACTACAATTATCTTTAACAAACTTTAATTCAAGATTCGCAACCACGAAAATAAACTCCAGAAATTAAGTCTCAAAACGGACCGAATCGAGACAGGAAAGAATCCAATTCTAATTCCGATGGAAGGATTCTATGCTCCCATGCGCTTTGGTGAGGTCCAAGTCCCACCCACCCTATTTCCCGCTCCCTTTATCGCTAACACTTAACCCACTAACCGATTTCTGAATTAAAAAAACGTTTATAAATCTCCTAGAGGAAGGGAAAGGACCAACCATTGAAAGGGGTATAGAGGATAGCTACAGAAACTTGTAGGCATAAAGCAAACCCAGCAAAAAAGCTTGAGGAGTTGAGTAAAATTTTCACATGTTTTTATAGATATTCTACTCTAGTATCACAGAGAGAGATTTTGTGGGAAATGTAAGGAGAGAGAGAGAGAGAGAGGGCACTCAACAACTCTTGTTTTTCTACTATCTTTCGATTTTGGCCCACACTCTCTCTCTCTCTCTCTCTCTCTGTCTAATTTTATATACGTGGGTGTGTGTGTAACAGTGCATTCTCTGCCCTCACACCCCTTGTTGCCTTCACAGACACTCCTGTCTCTATACGGCATGTTGGAACCCGCATAGCTTCTGCACCAATTGACTTGAGCATATCCGCAGAACCAAAGGCGCCCTCTTTCTGTTTGTCTTGTTGCCCAGCTTAGAATCCATGGCCCCCTCCTCATCTGCTCCCATCACCTCTCTGTCTCTGTTGGGTTTTTAATCTTTCTATATTTGCACATCTGTGTAAAAGTTTCCAATTACAGGCTCTGGGTTTTTGAGGTGGGCTTTGGGTTTTGTTCATCTGGGTCATGGGTGTCTCCTGTGATCTTGAAGTGGATGTCAATGGGGAAGAGGTTTTCATTGTGGACAAGGTAAGTTCTTTACTCGTGGCTTCTAATTTCCTCCATTTTGTCTTTGTCAAGAAGCTTTTTTTTTCCCCTGTTTCCAAAATTTAATCCTATATGCTAATTTGTTCCTTGTTAATTTGGTTTTGTATGCAATTCACTGGTTTGAACTTTAGCATAGGTAGGAGCATCTCTAGCTCAAATATTTTTACTCAAAATATTTCATTTGTTATGAAGTACTTCGACAGACAAATCCAAATGTCAGCATAATTTGAGTAAAAGCTTTACAAATGGCAGTTGTAGATTGTGCAGAGCAAGACAAGCCTTAAAATTTTTTTAAAAAAATTGAGTCTTGCTTAATTTGGTTAAAAATTTGAGTAAAAATCAATCCGGTAGAGTTTGTGACAAGGACTGGAGTTACTTTAGAGAAGTTTTACTTACAACTTGGTTATGAGTCAATTAAAAGAGTAAGGGCCGGCGATGCTCGGAATGGGCGGCATGCCGAGCAGCTGATTCGGCTATTCATCTCGGCAATCAATGACTCGGATCTTAACCGAGTAATAGACGGTTCAGATCTGCATGCGCTCTGAGCTGTCCGTGCCGAAATGAATGGCCGGATGCTGCTCGGCACCCGCTTGGCAGCATCCCTTCTTCTATTTCGCTTTGTTAGGTTGCTGGGAAAAAGTTGGAAAATGATTTTAAATTGTTTTGGTACCTAGTTAAAAGTTCCTCTCTAGTCTGTTTTACTGTATTTCACAGCCACAAACTGCATTATTGAGTAATTATTTTAATTATAGGTTTCGATGTGATTTTCCCCCCTTTCCTTGTGATTTAACTTACCATTATCACGTACTAGATTAACTGATTTGTCGTGCTGTTCCCACGGGGATTAAATTCATTTACCATTATTTGCTTCTTTTCTGAGTGACAAAGGGTTGTTCTCACTGTATTTACTCGAGTACTGTTCTTTGTCTTCTTTGGATGTGGGAGTCTTTCCCCCTCAGCTATTACTGTTCTTTGCCTTCTTTGGAGGAACTAGTACGGTTCACCTTGTCATCCCATTATTAGGTTTGCTAAATTTAATGCCTTTGTCGGGCTTTTATGGTGTGAAAGATTCCACTTTGAGAGTGATTCAGGGTTGTCTTGTCTTATATAGGTGCATTCGTTGGCATTGCATATTTCCCTATCCTAATGAAGAATTAGCTTCTGATTTCTACTTTTCGTTTGTTCTTGAAAGAATTGTGCTGGTAGATTTTCCTTTTTATTGCTTTTGGTAATTCATACAGACGCATAAATTAGTTTTTGCCTGCCTTCATTCATTCTTCTGAATTCTGATCTACGTTCGATCGGATTCGTTAGTTTTGCTGAAGTACCCATTTGACATGCTGAGTTATATGAACATTTGCAGGAAATCATTTCTTCTTATTCAGGGAGGATAAGCAATTTATTTCGTAAACCAACGGGTGGGGTGAAGAATCTAAAGGTGGTATTCCATGACTTCCCAGGAGGGGCAGAGAGTTTTGAGCTCATGGCTAGGTTCTGCTACAATAAGGGCAAAGCTGAGATAAGCCCCTTAAATCTCTTTCCCTTATACTGCATTGCGAATTTCATGGAAATGAACAACTCTGTCTCTGGAACCCTCAATTTACTTGAGCAAACTGAGAAATCTCTTGAAGAGATCCGGTACTGGACATGGTCTGAGCATTTGGTGGCTCTGAAGCAGTGTCAAGATTTACTTCCTGTTGCAAATACTTCAGTTATACTTCAAAGAATCTTGGATTGTATGGTTGGGAAGCTTGCATTGGTGAGCGAAACAAGTCCTTGTCCCTCTATTTCTTCATCCGATAGCTCTGGGATTAGATTTTCATGTGATACTAGAAGCACTGAGAGCTTGAGAAGCAGCTCCTTTAACGCAACATGGTGGTTTGAAGATCTCGTGGTGTTAAATCCTAATTTGGTTCAAATGGTAACGGAAACAATGGTTTCCCGCAAATTTGACCATGTCATCTTAAGTAGATTTCTCTTCTATTACCAGAAATCAAGGTTTATTCTCGCTACATCAGATGAGAAGCGCGAAATCACTGGAACGGTAGTCAATATACTCTATTCACTAGATCCAAGCGCTATATCTTGCAAGAGTTTATTTGGGATTCTTCGAGTTTCTTTGTGTCTAAGTACAGGCAAATGCTGCAGGGACAAGTTAGAAAGCATGATTGGTTCACAGATGGATCGAGCCACCCTAGACAATTTGCTTGTTCCTTCTCCAGTCGGAACACATTACCAATACAATGTGAATTTGGTTCTAAGGCTTTTGAGGTCGTTTCTTAGCAAAGGAATACTTGTACCATTGGTTAAACTGAAGAAAGTAGCTAGCTTGATGGACTTGTACATATCAGAAGTAGCACCAGATCCATGTCTAAAACCATCGAAATTTTCAGCTCTCATTAGTGCCCTACCAGATTCTGCTAGAGACACCTATGACGGAATCTACCATGCCATGGACATGTATCTAGAGGTATTTGTTCTGCCCACATGATTTGCAATACATCACCCTGAATTGTTGGTGCAAAGTTTGCTTGTAATCGTTGTCCAATAAGAAGTTACTATGTGATAATTGAGATTTATACACTGTTTTATTAACTGCTTGGGATTACTTAAGTTGCAATATTGACCTTGAAATCATATCTGAAGAATCCTTCTCTATTATGAAATTTATTACAATATGAAATTATTGTGATATTTGAGGATTATAGCCCTAGTGTGTCAATTAGATGCTTTGGATCATGTTTTGATCATTTTCACTACGATGGTCTTAAAACAGGTCCATGATTGGTTATCTGAAGAGGAAAAGCTAAATCTCTGCTGTGGACTGAATTATGAGAAGCTTTCACTGGAAGCTTGCGGCCAACTTGCACAAAACCCAAAATTCCCTTCAAAATCGGCTGTCCAAGCTCTCATCTCTCAACATTCCAAGCCCAAATGCTTGCTCCATGAGACCAACCAACCAAAACCCTTCATCGACTCACCGTGTAGTTCAGTGGACATCGATACGAACGGGAAGAAAGACGAGGCACGTCAACAAATTGTGCCGTATGCAGGAAATCTTGATATTTCATCTGAGAATGAGAAGCTCAAAGCACATTTACAAGGTATGCAAAGGAGGGTGGTTGAGTTGGAGAAAGTTTGTAAGAAAATGCAAACCCAAATGACAAAAATCATGAAATCACGATTGTCAAGCCAGGGCAGTGCCAGTGCCAGATCTTTACCCAAGTTGTGTTCATGATGTATTGTTTCCATTTTGTGTTTGGATTTTTCTTAGTCATGGCCTACGTTAGGTATGTAGATAGCTTGAGAAATTAGCATTTTGTGAGTGCAGTCTTGGCTGTATATGGCAGAAAGGGGAATAACGTGGTGGTTGTGTTCTCTCGAGATCTGTTCATTCTCTTTCTCTGTGGTGTGTGGAACGTGGGCATTTAAGCCCCTCCAAGGTTAAGTCCCTTTCCTTGTCGTGTCGGGGCATGGGACAATCTATAGTGGCAAGTTGGGAATGAAAATGAAATCACATAATGAAGCTGATGTTGACATTGTGCACCTGGTTTGATTGCCTACTTTACAACCATTCTCCTTATCCTTCCCCACATCACGTTCGCTACATCGGCGAGAGTCGAACCTAAGTTTTGTGCATGGGAGTATCAAGGTGTATACTGATTAAGATCTATGGTGTATGATGAGATCTATGTTATCAGTTGGACCATTATCATGTGTTACAGAGCAGAACATTTTTAAATGGCCAATTTGGGTACAAAGCAGAAAAATAGTTGGCTTAGACTATAATAGATCCAGACTTCAATATTTAAAGGGGCCATCTTTATTGTCCAGGAGCAATAGCTAGGCATCAGGTTTTCACTAGTCTGTTGCAGACACCCTCTGCTCTGTAACAAGTATAATTTTAAAAACCAATCTCTCTACTGCTGTCAGTGGTTGGAGAATTTTTTTTTTTTGGATACAACGTTTATTTGTGATGCCTTCTCACGTGGGAAGGGTCCCTATAAATGTGTAGGTCTCACTCAATTTACGAGAAGCTTCATAAATAGTCATTGTATCCAAAATTTTCTTACGCTTGGAACACGTCATTAAAATATTCTAACAAGGCATGACAATATTAATACATCCATGTATGATTTTTTTTTAACTTTTTTTTCACTAATTTAAAGAACTAATTGAGATCTTTAATTTAGTCCAGAGAAATTTAAATATTTTCGCATAAAATTGTTTATTTTTTTAATTTAAAAGTTGCATGACTTGTCATATGTAATTTATTTTTATAGGAAGGGGCAACTAAATATAGGTAAGAACAACACGAAGTTTTTTTTTTCCCGTCATCACGAAGTAGATTATTCACACAGCAACATGGGGAGTAAGAATGGTTTCATGTGATAATCTCTCAAGTGATATAAAATGAGATTCACCATGATCTCACTTGATGATATGTGCTTTCATTCTGTGAGCTATATTATTGTGCTTGTCGCCCGTGTAAAGAAAAAATATGATTGTTTGAATGGAAATGAATAGTCAAAGTTTTTAGATAAATGCCAATTTTTGATCAATGTAAGTTTATTTATGGACAATAAATTTATTAAGGTCTACAACATGAATGACTCAAATCATCAAATAGGATCGCGACGGACAGTTGAAAGGTTAAATCCCATAACAAGATCTTCATTCTTAAATTGACACCTCCAAAGCTACTAATCTTTTTGAGAGAGTGTCAACACTTAACAGGAAGCTACAATTGGAATGCCAACGCCATTGTTTTTTATGGAATTTTTTTTTTTTTGCATACTACTTCAATTGTGTGATTGTTCATGAGATAACTAAACCCCAACAATTAAATCGTTATAAATTCAACCCAATTACAAGACCCCACAGGCCGGTGAAAAGACTCTGTAGGTAGATCTCATTTTTTTTAGTTTAAAGGCAACAAAATTGTTTAAATGCAATTATTGTATATGATCTTAAAAATAAAGGATCAAGACCGCTGGTTCTATATGTTAGTGAGGGTATGCACTTGACACTCTTCAATAAAAATACAAAAAATATGACCGAAAAATTAGTATTAATTGATTCCGGTAATGGTTTCATATAAACTCTGATACCCTAATAGTGAAACACTCGGATGGTTCTTTAAATTTGAAAGAAAAATGAATATGCGAACTGATAAAAAATGAACATGTGAACCTACTTTTTTTTATTTGAAGTGCAATATTTGAACCAACTTCAATTGTTTAAAATGAATTCAACCTCAAGTTCGAATTCAACCCATCACTGCCAACGAAATGAATGGCTGGTTAGATACATTTGATGAGATGTATATATTGTTATGACGATAACAGGACAACTATGCAGTAATTCAAAAAAAAAAAAGAGAGAGAAAAACTCCTTAGACAACTCCAAGATCGCCACTACCAATAATACGAGATGAAGATAGCCAAGTTAATTTGCACAACGTTAAGAACCGATAACGTGCTAACGCCAAGCATAGCTGATAATCAGGAACTATGCGAAATAACCTTATTACCAAAAACATAATCCATGTTCAACACGAAGTCTACCTCGAAGACCTCTACAATCCATACCCAACCGAAATTCAGTAGTTTTTTTTAAGCTTCTGTAATTCAGTAGTTAACGACGGAACGCAAGAAGCTACCCATGAATATGTAGTTTTACCATACTCCTTACACCTTCATACAATCCAAAGTAGCCCATGCACGAAATAGCCAGAAGTAAAAGAGAGAGGATGACCATAAAACTTGTAGGTTCCCATAAAACTTGGGTATCAAACGCAATCCTCTAATTAAAAGATCAATCTCTGAAGTGAACATATTCAAATTTGGAAAACAATACCCGCAAAACATGGAAGCAAAAAAGACACCCAAAAACAACAAAATGGCTGTAAAGCACTACAGCTAAAGGATAAATAGAAGACCACTCTAAGAGGTCTTGTCGGCTTTAGCAGCTGTGGCAGCAGCTTGTCCACGGAGACGACCGGTCCTCCTTGCAGCAATGAGACCAACCTTTTGGCCAGGAGGGGCATCACGACGAACCGTACTGGCATGACCAATGTGCTGGTGGTTACCACCACCATGAGGATGTTCCACTGGATTCATAGCCACACCACGAACCTTGGGCCAGCAGTTCCTCTTCACCCGGTATTTGTGATAAGCATTTCCTGCCTTCAACATCGGCTTCTCGGTCCTGCCACCTCCGGCAACTTGACCAATCATAGCTCGGCAACCACTAGGCACAATTTTCTTGGCCCCAGATGGAAGTTTGATCCTGGAAAATACAGAGATTAACAGATATAGTCATATAGAGAGTGTCAGAGGTTCACAAACACTGAAAGGGAACATATAGGTTAGGGGAGACTGAAGTGATGATTATCAGTTCATAAAGAGCAGCAAAACCCATTCATGCACTTCAAGAAAAATTCCTAAATTAATGGCACACGAATGATGAAGCTTCCATGAAAGTTTCTGTAAGTCAGGAATTTACAAGTCAGAACTTAAAACTGTATGACAGCCAAATAAGAGGGTTCTAGTCATTTCCCTCTGATATTTAAAACACTTATCAAAAGACTAGAAACAACTGGCAAGAAATGTCAACGAACTTAAATGCACTTTCACAAATAAAATATAATTCGGGAGAGCTAACACAATGATATGATGCAAAGTAGCCGAGCAGATTTGAGTCATTGACCACTTGAAACACTAGCATAGAGTCATACAGTAAAAGTACCTACAGGGCAGCAGTAAAATCAAGGCTATTCTTCAAAAGCCTAATACCCCGTATCGAAGAATCCATCTAATCATACAACCCTTAGCCACCAGAGATGGATCAATGAACCACTCTGAACAAATCAATAATTAGGGATTTAAGCAAATGCTACCGAAACAACGCAATCACAAGAATTTTGATTCACCTCTCCCAAAACCCCAATTGGGCAAAGAAACAATGCAATACTACAATTTTGAGAACAAGCCAAAGGCACAAACACCTAACCAATCAGGCCCACCTTGAGAACATGAACAAGTCTTTCCCTCTTATGTGTGTATCATAGATTCTCTACCTAGACCAACTTACAATTCTTCCATCATAGACAATTGTCAAGGAGGCCACAGAGAACATTAGGTCAAAGGATTCCTCGGGCAAAAGAGTTGATCGATAGACAGTATTTTGAACGAAGGTACATAGAAAGTGTGATCATTCAACGAAGGTACACTTGGCACAAATATTTCCTATCCTTACAATAAATAAACTGAGCAGTAATCTTTGTACATTAATTTGCCACACATTTACATTAAAAGAAATTGACAAACTTGAGAAATGAAAAATTAAAATCTTTCTGGTAAATCTGAGGAAGGGCAATTGAATGAGAGAAAAGGGAAATAGAAAGTTGCAATCCTGAAAGATAACCGAGAAAATAGCTTATACAATAAAAAAAAAATATGGAGCAAAAAGGGGTTAAACTATAGACCTCAAAATTTCACCAACGCATACAATTAACTTAAGGATTTCACGAATGTTTTACTAAAGTTACAATCATTACCATAGCATATACAGTTGTTCAACGAGCTACAGACAGAAGAAAATGAATACATCAATTTTTGTAATCTGAAAGCACATGTATATGAAAATATTTTGCCGAATATCCAATCAGAATCACCACCCACATCCACAGAACTGAAGCCAAATCCAGGCCACCAATAACAGATCTACCTATAAAACACAACAATAACAGATCTCCTATAAAACACGAGGATGAAATATCCATTGCAGTTACAAATAATAAGGGAAACCAAATTTGAAAACTGAACCTAGCCAGGAACTATAAGGCATAAATCAACCCTTACTAAACAAAAACAAACAATCACCCAATGGTGATATGGAGGTTTAAAATCACCATATGTCTACATTTCGCTCATCCTATATCACCAAATGGGCACACCAAAACAAACCTCATCATCCATTTCTATCCACCATAATCGCAATTAACCAAATAAAGAAAACCCATCACGAAAACAATTTAAGAACCAATCAAAGCACTTGCAGGATATTTAACAAACTCTTCTGAATTTAAAAAAAAAAAATCAGAAAAACAAAACAAAGTGTGTATACCTGCTGGTATCATTATCGGGATTGTGACTGATAACAATAGCATAATCCCCGGAGGCCCTAGCTAGCACCCCACGATCCCCGACATGGTGCTCAACATTACAAACCACCCCACCCTCAGGAATAGATCTCAACGGCAACACGTTTCCCACCATCAGATTGGCCTTCTTCCCGCAGAAAATGAACTGGCCCGTGTACATCCCTTCGGCCGCGACCATGAGCTCCTTCTGGTGCTTGAACCGGAACGGGTGGCGGAAGGTGACCCGGGCGAGCGGGGCGCCACGACCCGGGTCGTGGATGATCTCGGTGACCACGCCCTTGAGGTATCCGTTGCGCTCGCCGAAGTCGAGGCTGCGGAACCTCGCCGGACCCTTGCGGTGGTGGGTGTGGGACTTGAACACGGAGCCTGCTCCCTTACGCTGGGCTCTGATCACGCGACCCATTTCTCTCTCTCCTCTCTCTCTCTCTCTCTGGTGGGGTTAGGGTTCGTGAAGACGGCTGGAGAGGGAAATGAAGAAGGGAGACTGAGAGGGTTTTTATATATGGGTGGCGGTTAAAATTTCTAGGGTTTCTGTTGGTGGGTTATGGGCCCTTGGCTAGTGAGCGCAGTAATGGGCCGAGTTAGCTACTGGTTGATGGGAGAAGCCCAAGCCCACAACATGGTGAAACTGGTTATCCGAACCCATGGTCCTAATTTCGGTGGAACAAGACTTGAGCTTTTAATGTACATTGACACAGCGCGCGCGCTCTCTCTCTCTCCCTTTTGGAAAAAACGAGAGAAGATTTATTAATTTGTAGTCGTCTAAAATCCGGACGCACCACTAGAGAGGACTTTCCTTGAATTAACATGTGCAGCTCGATTACAATCACGTTTAACAAAATAAAAATCACATGATAGAAAGTCTTGAGAGCCAAACAATTCTGTATCAAAACTGCAATCCGAGGGTGGGTCTTCATGCCAATACAAATCTTAATAATCGCCTTAGCATTCAATTCGATTACTTCCTTGGGATAGTTTTGTGCAATTCCCATGTGCACCCTACCGTATAGCTAGTGGCTCTGCTGTTCTAGAGGAGCTTATACCATCATGAAATTTACCCGAAATACCCAGTATTGCCCATCTGCTCCTCTAGCTATAGCACGGTTAGCACCAGTTTCCACCACGTTTAGCTCCTTTGAAACTGTAATGTCGAGATTAATTTTTACCGTATTGTTTGCACCCATTTTCAACCACATTCTAAAAAGCAATTTGTTAATGGATTAATGGCCCAAAATAACATTTTGGGCCTTGGTTGAATTAGGTCTTAATTGAATTGGGCCTTTTATTGAATTTGTAGTAGGGCACAATTAGGCCGAATTGAATTTGGAAGAATTGAATAGAGTTTGAAAATTAATTGGGCTGCATTATTTTGAAGCCTGACCCAATTAGTTAAATCCCAAGCCCAAATCAATCAAGTAAGGCCTAGGTTTATTGTCAAGCCTAGACCCATTTAGCCCATATATGGTTTAGGCCTAGGCCCAATTAATTAAAGTCCGGGCTAGTTTTTCAGGCCTATTTAGCCCAATTGATATAAGGCCAAGATTCATTTTCAGGTCTGGGCTCAATTTTTTGGATTTATTCAGGCCTGAAAATGAAGAGGTCCAAATAAATATGGTGGAATGAGAAGTAGAGAATAAACTACCCCGGGCCAAGGGGCCCACCACCTAGAATCAAAAGCCAAAGAAAACAGCCTTCAAACTAATTGCCTTCTTTGAAAAGGCATAACCTCCTCACAAGCAACTCAAGGCCCGAATGCCCACCATCCTTCAACATGAAGCAAGGCTTGGGACATATGGCAGCCATGCATGGAGACAGCCCAAGTAGCTCACAAGCAGCTCAAAGGTTTAGAAGGTTCTCTCTGAACAGCTCACAAGTAGCTCAATCAGGTTTGCACAAGCTGCTCACAAGCATCTTACTTAGATCTGCTTGGCCTTTTATTGCCAAAAAAAGAGGGCACAAGTTCCAAAAATTCCTTTTGTCTTGAATCTTCTTGGAAAAGGAACTAATTTAGGAGCATCAAGGGCCCACAAGGGACGAAAAGTGTCTGAAAAAGTCTTGGTCTTTACAAAAGATTTCGGCCTTTAGCCTTAAAAGTCTCAATATTCCCTTTTTTTTTTCCAAATATATTTATGCAAAAAAAGGCAATTTAGGCGTGAAATAAGTTGTTGAAGTTTTGGAGTATGGAGCAAGGTATATGGCCATGTGGCACTCATGCATTGATCTAGCCTAAGCAAGTCAAGCCTGGAATGGACACATGGCAGCTCGATTAGGCCTGCAGAAGCTACTTAGTCGTGCCAGCAGAAGCAGCAATCAAGGCCTGGACAAATCAATTGCTGAAATGAATTCAGCCATTATGCTGCCATCAAATGCTGGAGGTTACAAGAATAATACAGCCATCAATTGCTGAATAATACACCATCATGCCCATCATGGGGAGGGGTTACGGGAGTTACAAAATCCACACATCAATACGCCTATTGATTGTAATGCATCTAGATATAACGAATTCGGGACATGCAAGGTTGCCTCGGGAGACCCTTCGGTAGCCGACTCGGTTTGATATTCTGCCAATTCTGTTTGTATCTCATTCTCTGTAATCTATCTACTGCTTATGTAATCTGTAATTTATTCAATCATGTAATTGTACTGCTATCAATGGAATTGTTCTCTGGAATTTTAAGTGATTGCCGAATTTTTCCCAACAAGCTTAAGAAAGATTCGCCGCCTACCGTCAGTGTTGTAGGTTGCTTCGGCGACTTCCTCCCAGGGTTGGCTCAGCTAAACCGCAAGCCGTTAGAACACCACCTTCGACTGCCTTGGCGAACTAACTACCGCCTGTCACTCTCTCTCAAAGAACAATATGCTGGATTTATTGGAAGGGCTGGAATTATGATTCCTCCAAAACGTGAGCCTCCTTTATATAGAGTGGAGGAGGTAGGAGAGGTGAATGCAGCCATCAATTGCTTAAATGAATTCAGCCATTATGCTGCCATCAAATGTTGGAGGTTACAAGAATAATATAGCCATCAATTGTTGAATAATACACCATCATGGACATCATGGGGAAGGATTACGGGAGTTACAAAATCCACACATCAATACGTCTATTGATTGTGGAGCGTCCAGATACAATGAATCCGGGACATGCACGATTGCCTCAGGACACCCTCTGGTAGCCCCGATTTCATTCATCCGAAATTTCGTAAATTTCCAACATTCATTTCCTTGTACCTAAACTTCGTTAAACCGTTAATGAATTTCTCTTAATTTTCATCGCACCTTATTTCTTTTTCTTTCCATTTTCCACAACGGTTGGAAAATTTTAAGTCTTTATCCCGCAAAGGCAAACTACGAACTACATACCGCCTCATCTCTTAAGTTGTACGCAATCGCTCTAGAAGAAGTCAAATTTGAGACATTCAGGCCTTAGCACGAAGTTGGACTGCAATCCAATCTTGACACGCCCGCAACACAAGCCAATCTGGTTTTGCTCTTTCTGAGTAAAACACGTACCCTCCTCAAGACGTTTCCAAGTATTAGCACCAAAATTTGAATCCCTAAAAATGGCTGAAGGATCCTTCTTGTTTGCATATAGAAACTCGTAAAAATCGACTTTAGCTTTTCCACTGACCGATTCTATTGTCCATCTTGTTCGGTTTTGGATATTTAACCCTTACAGAGTCACCAAAAAAGTTGAACCAAAATAAACAAAGGAGCACAATCTAAAGTACTAAGGGATAACCCAGCTCACCACCCACTGTGTAATCTAATTTCGCATTGCAGGTACCTTATGGAGCAGGTCACAACCGTGCAAATTAGCCATGTTTATCAGGAAGAAAACAAGTGCGCAGATATTCTTGCCAAGGAAGCTCTTAATCATGCTTTAAGATTTATTTCTTTTATGTTCTACCCCAGACTTATTATTTTGATTTAATCTAATTTCGCGCATTCATTACCAAAAAAAAAAAAAAAGAGTTGAAACCATTTCAATTGGGATCATAAGTCTGCTGTCCTATTTGCAATTCGTTCCACACTTGACAAATCTCTCGCACATTGCAGTCTGAAATCACGAGTCAAAGCGCTCAGAGAATGGTTACAATCCTCGACAACGAGATTTGTGAATTGTGATTCCAAGACAAGATTTATTGCTAAGGAGGATAGGCCGTCGCGAAGAGTTTTTTGGACTTGTGTTTTGTTCAAAGAATGTTCCAGATTTGGGGGATTTTTCGGATGCGCTTGTAACCGATGTTCTATATGGGCTTTGCAAGATTCAATTGTTGTTGCTTTGGTTTATGTGGCTAATAACAACGGCCGCGAGCTCTTGGGCCGGGCCAATGTTTGGCCCCTTTCAATCATTCAAACTTCTTCCAACCTCACAAGAACAGTCGTTTATGATCATTGAACAGCAGTAGATGTGTGTTTATAAGATGAGATTATCTAATTTCCCAGAAAAAAAAAAAAAAGATCATGTCATGTCATGTGTGTTTCCTATTAATCGGATAAAGGGATTTTAGTATTATGGACTTCAGAGACATTGAAATTTTCATTTTGTTGGATTCTTCATTTTATGAGCCTGTCAATATAGGATGTTTTATTCAACCTTTATTAGTGGAGATGCTGGAGCCTGTAGACAACGTGGATTTTTATGTATCAAGACAGTTGAACAAGGTTTTCTATAAAAGCGTCAAGCTACGTAACTCTAATGGTCGCGATGTAACGGTATAGGTAGTATCGAATGATACGTAATAAGAATTGGTTGTAAGTTATAATGGGCGGGAATCTTTTTAAAACTCATTTTGGACAAAAGAAATTTTCATGTACCTAAATAACAAGCTAACAGGAGTGAACCGGTACGTGAATTGAAAACATACCGAGACCATGGAAACTGGCAGATACTGTAACGATCCTGATTTTTGGTAAATAAAAATTTCGTTAAATATTTAAATTTTATTGGATTTGCTACTAAAAAATTTCTTTTTAATTTTTATAATCCGTCATAATTAGATTTGAAACTTATAAAGTTATATCTTTCACGTCGAGCAATCTAGTCATTTTCTAAAAACAAGTATGCTTATAAAAGCACTTGTATATTTTCCTAACGAGTTAGATAAAATCTTTAAATCATATTTCTTGGCTAGAAATCCTACTTGGCAAGTAGAGTTAGTTTCCAACCGATTAGTTGGAGGAACCGAACCACCGATTCACCTAGTTACAATACCCTAACCCTAATTGGACCTTTTAGACCATCTTTGAGTCTTATGAACCCCTCCAAACCCTATAGGACCATAGGAGTAATCATTTTTACTCCCATGACAAGTCATTTCAAACCCTAATTATTACCAATATTCCTTTACCCCTTAGTCCATAATTGTTAGGGGAATTTTTGTCCCTTGGTTAATAGACCTTTGACTTGCCAATAAGCATGAAAAGACAAGTCATTCATGGAATCCCATCATTTTGCTTCCAAATGAAGCAAGACTAGCTTTGTCATACATGCACACCTATGTTCTAGCCTCAAACCTAATAATCCTAGACTTACTTTCCTAGATTTTGCTTAGATGTATATATGTAGATATATATACTTGGTACGAGAGAGAGAGGGGCCGAGAGAGAGAGAGAGAGAGAGAGAGAGAGAGGAGGGAGAGTGTAGTATGTTGTACAGTTCAAGCTACCTTTTTAGCCCTTTTTTAGCCTTAAGTCTAATTGACTAGACAACTCATTCTAGTCAATTTCTAGCATAGAACCGTAACCCTAATCATCCTTGATTTGATTCCAAAGTAACCTTTAATCATCTTAGAAATTAACTACAACCTAGACCTATGAAAGACTAAACATGGAAGGCTATGCCTTAGCCTAATCAAACCCTACCCTAGACTTATAAGACTTGTCAACCTAAATTATGATCACCTAGATTTACCTAGAAAGCCTAAGATCCTACTTGATTTTATAGCCTTATGCCTAAAGATTTGGATTTGACAAGTCATGGAAGGCATGGCATGATTGAAAGGCATGAAATGACAATTCAATGGAGCAAAATCCATGGGAAAAGGGAGAGGGAGGGGGGCCGGCCATATGGAGGAGGAGGGAGCCAAGGCTTGTGCCTATAAATAGCAAGCTCACTTCAAGTTTCACTCACACCTTCACTCATTTACTCTCACTTCTCTCTAAAAACCATTTTCATTTCCAGACAGCTTACTGCCCTCCACGAATCTCCATTTTTCTCCTGCTTAAAGTAGTTTTTAGGACCAACTCCTTTCGGAAAAGTTGTAGAGCACTTCAAAACCTTCAAGTTAGACCCAAGAACCATCCCAATCGGTGAAGAAATGACAAAGATATTGGCATCCAAAGTTTAGTAAAAATCTCGGATTTCTATTTCCAGACAGCATACTGTCTTCTCCTTTATCACCGTTTTTCTCCTACCTAAAGTAGTTTCTAGGACCAACTTCATTCACGAAAGTTGTAGAGCACTTTGAGAGTTTCAATTTCGACCTAAGAACGATCATATTCGGCCAAATATTGACCGAGTTACTGCCATCCAAAGTTTGGTCCAGATTTGCAAGTTTTACCGCCCGTAAAAACCTTCCAACTAGCTCATTCGGCCCCAACTTTTCGGATCAAGGTAGATTTTCTCTACTCATTTTCCTAAAGTATAAGTAGGAATCCTAGTCCAATCACTCCACGTATAATATAGAATCGTACGTTAGAAAGTAGAATATTCTTGATTCAAAGTAACGATATCGTAGATAAGATTATCTATTGTTTGGTTTCAAGTAGATAAAGTTATCGTTTAAAATGCATGATTGTCGATAAGTTCATCTCACTAATGGAGGTATGAGCATGTTAGATAAATGACTTGGTCTTAAATAAACATATGTTGTATTGAATTTCTCAAAAAGAAAGAAAGAACGGCTTTCGAAAGATGGAATTTGACACTTGAATATAAGTATTCGTATTTTGATCTTTAGGATGTTTATGAGCATGATTATTAACATAGAATTGGATGATCTTACTAGTTTAGTTTCAAGATTTCAATAAATGATTTATGTTTGTAACAAGTCCTACCGCGGAGTCTATGCATGAGAACGAGACACGAAAATCGAGAAAATAGAATTAGGGTGTGGATAATGATGAGATGTGTTTTGAAACTGCAATGTGGCCGGACTTGGTAACCCATTGTGTGTATGAAAACCCGCGATGAGGCCGGACTTGGTAGCCCATCGTGTGGATTGTGAAAACCGCAACGTGGCCGGACTTGGTAGCCCGTTGTGTGAATAAAAATCCGCAATGTGGCCGGACTTGGTAGCCCATTACGTGGATTTGTGAAAATCTCAATGTGGCCGGACTTGGTAGCCCATTGTGAAGATTGCCAATGGAGCCGGACGTGGTAGCCTCATTGGTAATGTGGCTTGGTTATCCGCGGAGAGGAGCCAATGCAAGTTTTGTGTGCCAATGGGAACCCGGTGCAGCGGAACCATTGTGAGGATACTCGGAAGCCCGGAACAGCGGAACCGAGGTTGGGTGTGTTGAAAACGGATTTTTGAAATAATGAAAAATGGTGACACGGTCTACGATGAGTCGCGTAGGAGAAACTCAGAAAATCATGGACACCAACGATAGGAAGATAACGAATGTGGATGTGTTATTGTTATCCATTTATGCATGAGTTATGTGACAATCATGAGTTGTGTGCTATATCTATGACCTGCTATTTGTAAGTTAAGGGTTGGTGGGTATAGGATTATTCTATTGAGCTTTGTAGCTCACGGTGTTACCTTTGGTGATCCTGACATATTATATTGGTGGCGACGCCGGTATAATGTGTCAGATTCTATAGACGAACAGGGTGAACTCTACACCTTGGAGGCTTTTGGAGCCGAGGAGCTGGCCAGGATGGAGGAAGAAGTGAAGCAGTAGATAGGAATCCTAGTCTACCCTCCTTTTGTTAAATAAGATTATTCTTTTGAGATTATTCTGTAATATTGAGCCACACTCTATTTAAATTTTCAATGAAATTGCCTATTTAACGTACCCAAAATTGGGGGCGTTACAGATACGCTCATGATTTTCCATCTCAACGATACATAAGGTTATAGTAGTATCGAAGGCTCGAAACAGTTACGTATCGGCAGATGCAATACATGAAAGATTTTCCATCTCAACGAAACATTAGGTTATAGTGGTATCAAAGGCTTAAAACAGTTACATATCGGTAGATGCAATACGTACGTAACAAGGAATATTTAAAAGTTTGCATTAGAAAGGAGCATTTCTTAGAACTTTGGAGGGAATAATTTCTGACTTTACGAAAAAGACGTTAGAGGGAAGTCTATTTTTTTCCCCTTCAAATCCCAGCATTTCTGGCCACTTTTAAAAGTTGTAAAAAAAAGTATGTGTAGTATTTGATTGAGGAAGATATCCTACAAAACTAAATATAAACACACAAATCCATCTGTTTGCAGTCAAGAGGCTTATGACCCAATTTCATCGGGAGTTCTCTTATTCTCAAGAGAAAGTAGGTCCAAAAGTTCAATTTTCTTTTCCAAAGTGCTAATTTACCCATTCTAATAATACTGGCTTTCTCCAATAAATAGAAAATGTGCATTTACTTTATAATATAGACAATAGTAAAATCATAAATAGTGTTCCTCTAGTTTTTGCCAACTCTTGTTCTTGTTGGGAAAAATTTCAAAATACCTTCCGAAACTTTGACATCAATTTTAATAGACACTCAAACTTTCTTAAATTTTAAATAGACACCTAAACTTTTGAGGCGTTATTCAATTAGGCTTCTATCGTCTAAATCTGTCAAATTACTAACAGAAATTGCTGATTAGGATTATTTTTTCCTGTTAAATGGGCCCTTTTTATTTTTTGGACCAAATCGAGCCGAAAACAGAGAGGATCGGTTAGACAAAGGTGGGTGAGTTTTGGATGGTTCGATGGCTCGAATTGATAGAGTTCGAAATGGGATTTTAAAGGGGTTTTGGCTTAGAGCATCTCCAACCCATGTTTTATTCCTCCATTTGAGAGTATGGAACTCCTCTAACCCATCATCTCAAGCCTCCTCTATTTGAGAGGATAGGATTTTGATCCTCCATATTTAGAGGATGAGAGAAAATATGGAAGATCTCCTCTAAAATCACTTTATGAATAAATAGAGGGTTTGTGGTTGGAGTAAATAGGAATAGTGATTTCCTCTAAAATCGCTTTATGAATAAAATAGAGTATTTTGATACTCTCAAATAGAGTATTAGATTGGAGATGCTCTTATAGAGTGAGCAGCAAAGAACTAGTTAGTTTTGGAAGGGATTTTGAAATGGTTTTTGGTTTTGGTTATTCAACACCCTAAAAATATTTTCCTCCACACCTTAAATTTTCTCTCCAGTAATCTTAATTTCTCCTTAAACCCATGATTTGCCCTAGTTGGTATTGAAGTGGGTTTTGGTCTGGACGGGTACAGTCTTACAATAACGGGCCGGCTTGTAAGAGTCCCAAAATTTAATTATCCGGTCATTCATAGGAGTTCGATTATAAAAAAATGGTCAATGAGTACGATGACTGCGATGAAAATTTTGATACTTTGCCACCATGTGGCAAGAACTTAAATGAAGTTATTAATTGAAAACAAGTTTTATTCAAACTGAGCACTCAGTGATCGGCTCATACTATTGTGAAAATAAGTTTTATTCAAATCATTTTGATGATTTTTTACTTCAACATAAACATAGAATCTACTATATATTTTAAAGCACAATCTATTTTTAAAATTACAAACAGCCAATTTGAGAAGTTAGTTAGATGAAATTCACACACGTTGTATTTGAAATTATACTCAAATCTAAATTAAACTATCCACCTGTTAAATGTTTAGATTTAAAATTTGAATATATTTTATCCATTATGTTTATATATAAACATCGCAAATACTTTATGATATATGTCCTATATGAGCACATTCTATGTACTTTTCTCGTTTTGCATTAGTTAGACAATTAGTTTGGTTTTATCCAAGATCTTTGTAATGAATTACATCATAATTCCTGATTATTAGCTACTAATATGCTTAATACATAAATAAGTATTTAAAACAATACATAGGTACAAGTATACATTTTGGGTGATGCCGAAGGCCCGTCGCCCCCTTATAGTGCCGCCCTATTTGCACATTATTTTATTAGCACAATTTGACAACTTCAACTCAAATAAAAGAAGGAAAAGGTCCCTGTTATTGGATGTTTTTTTAATCTTCAGTTGGAATGTGCGTCTCTAGTTTGATGCTTCATTCGCATCTCCTCAATGTACCTGTTATCGATTCAAAATAAAGTTCTTTCGCCGATCAAATAAAAAATTCTATGTTACTTCTAACCCTTAATATGTGTTTCCATCTATAAAAAGCGTGTTAATGCTCCAAGGAATTTACCCATCTCTCATCCTTATTAATCTTAGCCAAAACATGTCTTCTTCAAGACTTCTATCTGTTCTGTATCTTCTCTCCCTCTCTCTCCTCCTCCAACTCGCTCTTGGAGCCAACCTCGTCACCTATAAATGCTATGGCTCTGGAAATTTCACTCCCGGTGGTGTTTACAACCAGAACTTGAACAGCCTCTTGAATATTCTCGACTCCAATACCCCGCTGACTGGGTTTGCTTTTAGCTCGCTGGGCCGGAGCCAGAATATTCAGTCCTACGGCCTTGCTCTCTGCCGAGGTGACATCAATACCACAGCCTGCCAATCCTGTGTTGACGAGGCAACCACCGAGATTCAAAACCTTTGCCAATTCAACAACGAAGCAGCCATATGGTATGATGTTTGTCAGGTAAAATACTCGAACGTCGATTTCTTGGGCGTAGTCAGTACCGGGCAATGGGAATTAATATGGAATACTGCTAATGCGAGAAACCCAGTTTATTTCAATACAAAGGTCATAGAGTTATTCGGTCAGTTGAAGGGAGAAGCTAAAGATAGCCCAAAACTGTATGCTGCCAGAGCGTTGGAGATTGGAAATTCGATGACAATATATGGGTTGGTTCAGTGCACCAAAGATCTTTCCGGTGATAATTGTGCCAAGTGTATTGATGTGGCTGTTAAGATTATTGTGCAAGATTCATATGCAAAATTAGGAGCGAATTTCCTGGGTGAGAGTTGTGATGTGCATTATGAGATGTACCCATGGGTCTAAAGAAAATGTACCATGATTGTTAGATGGCACTGATGAATAAGTGTTATAGGAACACCAATCTTTTGAGGTCATTGCATGTTGTTTTTTTGTACTAAATGGATAAAATAATATTTTGTTATTGTTCTGATGATATGGGATTCCCCTTTCCTTAATTAAGGCCCCGTTTGATAAACGGATTAGAGGTTAGGATTGGATTACTAAGGTGATGGTATTAGTAATTCTTTATTTGGTTTTCAAAATTGGTTCGGATTGGTAGTCTCATGGGATAAACAATCCGGTCCATAGGGGGTATTAGCAATACCCCTTGGGACTTGGGGTATTCGTAGTCAAATCACATTCCCTTCTCATTACCAATCTCTTCTCATTATCAATTTCTTCTATCAATCCAATCTCATCATCTAATCACATCTCAAACAAACATGATATTAATAATCTCATCATCTAATCACATCTCAAACAAACATACTCATTATCAATCCCTTTTCATTAGCAATCCCCTTTCATTACTAATTTCAATCTTAATCTCATCTCCTTATGAATCTCATCCATTTACCATTGTTATCAAACGGAGCCTAAACATAGTACGTTTACGAAGGAATTTAAGTAGTCTTGATCTATAAAAGCAAAATAGTAAAGTATTCTGTAGAATTAATTGAACAATCATTATGAAAACTTTTCTCTCTCTTTCTCTATGTTATACACTCGGTAATAACGGACAATAACGACAAGCTTTACAAATTTTCTACTATGTGTCCATAATTTACTCTATATATGTATATATAGTTTTAAGTGAGTATGACTTCTCTGCGTGGAAAACCAATAAGCCTAGACCCATGCTGTAATACCATTTCAGCATACTATTCTTCCAGGGTTTCCAGAGCTCCAAGGCGAATTTGAGAAGCCACAGTCGCCTTGTTTTTTTGCCTGGGAGAGGCACCCCTCTCCCTCCTCCCCTGGGCTCCTCCTCCTCCTCCATCCGCTTTCCCTTCTCCACTTTCCTCCTTCTTCCCCCTCTTTCCTATGGTTATTTTCCTTTTGTTTTCTTCTCCCTCCGATTTGACCCTCTCTATTCGGGAGGGCTCTGCCGCCACCGAAGTCATTTGTCCGCATGTAATCCGTCACCGGAGTCCTTGTGGCAGCAACGGTGGAGGTAGTGAGGGTTGCGATTCGTTCGGCAGTTTTTGGGCAGTGGGATTTATAGCAAGATCTGGGGGAGTTTTGTCTCTCATTGTGAGAGTTATGTCTCTCCTTGTGAGCGTAATAAAGTTCACCTATGGGTAGGGCTGTAAACATCTGAGCCGCTCGCGAGCGGCTCGGAGCTCGGCTCGATAACGGCTAGGCTCGGCTCGGTTAGAGACAAAAACGAACGACTCGAGCTCGAGTCCTGCGCTCGTTTCATAAACGAGCCGAGCTCGAGCTAGTCGAAACTCGGCTCGAATTGGCTCGCGAGCTCGACTATATATATATATATATATATATATATATATATATATATATTTGTTTCATAAACGAGCCGAACGAGCCGAGCTCGAGTTCTGCAGCTCGTCACGAGCTCGAGCCGAGCTCGAGCCAACTAAATTTTTGGCGAGTCGAGCTCGAACACTCTAAAATTTGGCTCTGCTCGGCTCGTTTGCAGCCCTACCTATGGACGATTTGTTTATTGTTCGGGCTCAAGAAGATTAGTATGTATCTATTGGTGGTTTGCTAGAAATTCATTAGTGTGTTCATTTCTGGTTGAAATTCATTTGATCGTCTGGGTTCTTATTGTATTTTTTTCTTGGCTAGCAATGTATTTCTTTTTGAGACTGCTATAGAATATATGAATTTTTCGCTCAGCAAAAGGTGCATAAGGCGATATCTGGGCTAGGGATGAAAGAGATGATTAGTTTGGCTTTGTCCAAATTATCTGTAATGAATTTTGTTGTATAAGTGCCGTTGGGCACCTCTCACTTTTGTCCAAAAAAAAAAGACTTCTCTACAAGTATCTTAATTTCCCAATATATAAATGTACTTATGCCTCCATCAGATCGATTTTGGATTTCTATGTGGTAGTTATTATTAGAAATAGAAAAAAAAGGAATTTGAATTTTTTTTCAAATAAAAATAGCTTGTTTTTAAAAACAGTTTAAAAAAACAAAAATGCTGCTGGTACAGCAGCTGCTGTACATGTCACGCCCTCGATTTTCAACATAATTAAGTAATACATTTCAATAAAAGAGAAACCTCGCATGTCAAATACATTACCCAAAAGAGTTTCCCACTGGTTTAATTTACAAACAAATCCTTAAGTTTAGATAATTACAACTCTGGTCAAAAGAAAATTCAGTAGTAATTAATTACAAAATTATCTTTAACAAAATGAGATCTTCACAACGATGACGAAATAACCAGTGGTGTCAGCTTCCAAGAGTCTTTTACTGTTAAGCACACAATGCATGCAATCTATTGCCTGGCATCAGAACCTGAAAAGAAAGATTTGGTTGAGCTACACTAGCCCAGTAGAAAATTCTAAACTCAAGCTATATGTAATTTGAATGAACCATGCACCGAGAATGAATGAGTATGGACAGATACGCCTATCGTACAAGTGACTACCAACAAGCTGCAAATTATCGCCTAAGGGTCCTAGACTTCACATCAATATCACTAGCCGTTTACTTCTTTAACTAATTATATTATTAAACTCACGTCGTTCCACATTTGTCTATAATCAAATCAAAACATCTTATCATTTTTCGTACGGTAGTACAATTTTTCTCGTGTCCACATTGACCTTCATTAAATCCCTTTATTGCAAAACCTTTCTTTTCCTTTAATCCGGTATTTCCCATCAAATAATCACTAGGGTCACCTCGGGTCTAGTTCCCTCGAGCGCAGGGTCACCCCGAGTCTTTTCCCTCAATAACAATAATCAGGTGGGGTCACCTTGGGTCTAGTTCCCTCGAGCGCAGGGTCACCCCAAGTCTTTTCCTCCAATAATATGAATCAGTTGGGTCACCTCGGGTCTAGTTCCCTCGAGCGCAGGGTCACCCCGAGTCTTTTCCCTCAATAACGACCACTTGGGTCACCTTTCACACTTTTCACAATCGATATCGTTTCATAATCAATTTCATCATCCCTTTGATGGTTATACCATTGAATTTTAATTAATCATTACGTGACTCCACAAATGTACACATTTATGCCTCCTCTTTTGTTTACATACCCGCATCTTACATGACGTACTAAGCCCATATATAAATTCCTACAATACTCTATCCATTAGTTATTCACTGTCATTCCGCTTCCCATTTCACAAACATCCATTCATTCAATTAAATCCAAAGACAATTTAATCAATCGCATGGTATTATAAGACCAACAATCTACCATATCGCATATACTCAAATACACACGTCCTCACCGTACCCCTAAGTACACCCCCGTACCTTCGCATTCCACATATCAACCCACGACTAGACTCTACGATGCCCGATTATCTAGTTTCTATACTCGTAGTCTGTAAAAGCATGTACTAAAGGAATCTAAGAATCCTACGAGTCGAGAGAGAGACCAGATTACCATACTACTCGTCGAATCCCTAGACATGTTCACTTTAGTCCATTGAATGCCACTCTAAGTGAGGAACGAGTAATACCCACCAAAACACTTAGAAGGATGCATAAACAAACTCATTAGCGTCAAAGAAAAACTTCGACATGGGAGTTGAAAGATATAGGGAAGCAGCTGAAAGATACTGCAGCAGCTCAAAGAAGCAGCTCAAAGCAGCTCAAACTCTTACTCTCCTACCGGTAGGCAGGCAAGTCCTACCGGTAGAGCTTGAAGACAGAAAGGCCAACATTCCGGTAGAACCTAGACCTACCGGTAGGTGAACAAGTCCTACCGGTAGAAACTCCAATTCATGCAACCTACCGGTAGGCAAGCAAGTCCTACCGGTAGAACTTGGAAACAAAAAGGTCAACATTCAAATTCGAGGCTGACCTACCGGTAGGTAAGCAAGTCCTACCGGTAGAAGTTCGATACGTGCTTTACCTACCGGTAGGTAAGAATTTCCTACCGGTAGAAGTTCGATACATTGAGCAGCTTTTGAGCTGCTGCTATACGTTTGAGCTGGTTGACGAAATTTCTCAAACGTTCTACCGGTAGGGAAAAAGCTACTACCGGTAGGGAATCGATTTTCTGGTAAAGTAACAACGTTCTACCGGTAGAGAGGACGGGCCTACCGGTAGGAATCCAGGAAGAACAGACAATTCTGACAGAAACTACGAATTTTCAATCCAAACTTAAACACGACATTACAAGCACGATTCATGCACCAAATCACTCATAAAACATATAAAGAGAGGTAGAATTCCCTACCTCAAGTGATTCGATCGAAACCCAAGCGATTGATCAAGCCCTAGACTCCGAAAACTTCAAAATCAATCGAATCTCCTCCTCCGAGCGAAACCCACGAGATTCAAGGCTGGAGTCGCGTATAGAAGTCAAAATGGAGGTGGGTTTGTATGGGTTTTGTACCAATTTGATGAGCTTTGGTGGAGAGGTCGAGAGAGAGAGATGAGAGCCGGAGAGAGACGAGAGAATTAGAGAGAGGGACAGCCAAGGAAAAAAATAAAAGGGGAAGGTGTCCCTGGAAATAAAAGAGGTGGGGGAAATAATCCCATGCCCTCACACCACACACTCACACATGCACCTCTCAACTATTTACCTTTATATCCTTCTACAAACACGTCATTCCATATATCCACACCGTTCATCTCGACAAGCCGTACAATTATATAAAAAAAATAGGCCTAAAATACGGGTCCTTACACCCTACCCTCCTTAAAGAAATTTCGTCCTCGAAATTTGATAAAGCAAGCCTAATCATGCCAAGCATCACATCAACACACTCCAACTGTAACACTATCCATCACGCAACAATTCAACAATCATCGAAGTCTATGTCTAGATTCATATCAAGTAAACCACAATAAACACGCGTATATCTTTCGAACTTCGTACCCCCATTACCACGTAACCATGCACCAACAACATCAGCTTACCTTTCAACCATGGACTACGCGAGTCTAAGGTACGCATCGGTTTCTTTTCATAGGACACTTGAGCTCCTAATTCAATTTCGGACCTCTTTAACACATGCAATGGATTTATTTCATACCTCCTCAATCTCCGTATACATAATGCGGCATATATTTTGAAAAAGTCAGGCGGTAACGTCAAACGGTTCACAGTTTCTAAACTTTTCTTTATTGCACAAATCATATACACGATTATCTATCTCACCGTAAAGATCTTACCTCTTAAGTATAACCAGATAATCCAATTGACTTCCCGAGACTTCCATCTAGAATGGGCGGTGATCAAGCGCCTCTTCCAAGTGGATTTCACCGGTTGTCGCCTGGGTATCCCAAAACACGCACATAGTATCCGACACTTAAACTATCTTTCTTACAGTGAACGCTTCCTTTCTGCCCAAAACGAGACAAACCCCAACGCAAGTACGCTTTTTTGAAACTCAAGATTTCCCTTCTTCAAATAACATTGGGTGGCGTCGACGGTCAACACAATCCTTTGGTCGGCCCTCTGCAGTTAGCAATCTTTGACGGTTTTTACTTTTCTCTTTTCGGTCATTCTCCCTCGAGCTTCCAAATATCGTTAGCGAATCGAATTAATTATTTTAGCGGGTCCATAACATAAGCTAATTCTTCTAAAAGCCGCACAAAATTTTCACTCTAGGTTGGGTCATTCTATATTACGAGAAGGATTCGATTTGTCATCTCAAACGAAACGAATAAGCAACAAAACTCAAGCAGCGTTAATTAAGAATTGGAAGAATGGTAACGAGGCATCCGAAATTCAAAGAACACGTGAAATTCTTCAGGGCGGTTTGGCAATAATTCAAATAACCTTTTTATGATAACCCAAGAAATTTGAAATGACAGATCATAACTCTCTTATTTCTCTACAAGTCAGAGGCGTCAACGGATAATTTTTTTTCAAACGAAAGATTTCGATATTAAGAATAAGTACCAGGTAATGAGATTGATCTCTTGCAAACCAATTGATCCAAAATAGGAAATTTCCCATACTAAAAATGAGTAGAACTTTCAACAATTTGAGACTAAGCATTACAAGATGAATCATGTACCTTCAGAATCGAGGAACCACGACAGAGTAAAATAACAC
This sequence comes from Rhododendron ovatum, assembly GCA_019656835.1. Lineage (NCBI taxonomy): Eukaryota > Viridiplantae > Streptophyta > Magnoliopsida > Ericales > Ericaceae > Rhododendron > Rhododendron ovatum. The sequence continues at coordinate 12,299,031 of CM033795.1, forward strand.
TTAAAGTAATTTCCACAATTGAATTTGTATTGAACGGTGTCAATGAACAGACATCAATAGATATGTCACTACAAGATTTGACTCCAACAATGGAAATTAGAACCAACCAAATAGGCAAGGGCAAACAAATAGATACGAAGTGGATATGAGTTCAAATCATATGACTTCTTAGTCATGGGATCAAAATGGACGATGGCCCAAGCAAACAATAATGGGAACAAGGTTTAAATTTTGATAGTGCTAACGAATTTGTATTTCATACGGTACATAACCAAAGGTTGGGTTCAATAGATTGATGTTGCAAATTAAATACTCATATGGAATAAAGGTTACAAGCAAACGATGAAAATGATAATCGCATCAAGGAAATCTAAACTGACCAATGGAAATTTATCTCAAGCAGGGTGATGTCAAAATAAGACCTTGAATAGGGAACGAGGAACATTTGTCAAATTTGATGGCAACAGTGTCATAGGACACTTTGCTACAAGAATTTAAATATGCCCAAGAAAAGTTAGGAAGGGATTGCATGACAATTGACTCAAATACTAAGAATTACAACAGGTCATCTACACACTGAATTTCACGGAAGAATAAATTACGATACAATTCTAACAATGTTCAGCTTGGCCAATGTAAGATGGTAATAAAAGAAGCAACTCTTCTAAAATCACATTTGAGATGTCACCAATCATCATGGATACAACTAATCCCTGTCCAAATCCAATCAAATCTCGATATAAGTAGTTTAAAGAGGTCAAAGACAACACTTCAATATGGAATGATTAACCCCGAATCTCGGCAAATATAATCTATTGATATTTCTCAACACACGTGGACTAAAATTTCTTATTTTTCTATTCCAAACATGGACAAGAATAGGATTCTCAATGAGTGATATGCTTCCAAATCAAAAGTATTGTAGAGAGTGAGTAGAACAACTAGGAATAAACGATACCTCAAACAAGTGACGCTTCTAAGAGCTAGAAAATAGTATGAAGTGGTAGTTTAGCTACAGAACTGCATCTGTTGTTGTTTCAACGTTTGCGTATCCTGCTGCATTGAGCTCGACTCACCAGGTACTCCCAATCCCCGAGGACAATTCCTTGCCATGTGGCCATGTTCACCGCAAGTATAACAAGATCCCCCACGCCATGGACATTGAGAACGAATATGACCAAACTGACGACATCGATAACACATAGTCTGACACTTGAGAAGAGCTTTTGGAGTCTCGATATAAAGAGGTGGCTTAAAGCCCTGCTGGTCCTGAATAAAGTGATCTGATACTCTAGGTTTCTTCCTTCCTGAACTCTCAACAGTCTCTGAAGACGATTTTGTGCTAACGACTCGATGCCTAGTTTCTCCCACATTCACACCACCTTGCACACCTTCCAGTGTCTCGACACCTTTCCCGCACTCAACAATCTCAGGAAACATCGCTTCATCCCTGGTACATTGACTCACTTCATTCTCCCCGTTTGCACTACAGCCCTGGTGCTCACGATCCCCGGTCTCACCACACCTATCTCCACGTTTCGAAGACATCCTACTATGGAAGCATAAGAAATGAATCATTAACGTTAGCCACCTAATTATGTGCTACAGGTCTCCAACCTTTCCAACCGAATTCAACAACTTTGTGCCACTCTATTGTGATATAAATATGCAATGTCACATTGACATACTGACTCTTCATGCAAGCACACATGTGATTTTGTAAAAAGATGCATCGATTTTTGAACCCATGAGACTAAAAGTCTCCCCACGGTCTCGAGGTATTCTAAACTTATGCTTTGATACCAAGTTGTCACGCCCTCGATTTTCAACATAATTAAGTAATACATTTCAATAAAAGAGAAACCTCGCATGTCAAATACATTACCCAAAAGAGTTTCCCACTGGTTTAATTTACAAACAAATCCTTAAGTTTAGATAATTACAACTCTGGTCAAAAGAAAATTCAGTAGTAATTAATTACAAAATTATCTTTAACAAAATGAGATCTTCACAACGATGACGAAATAACCAGTGGTGTCAGCTTCCAAGAGTCTTTTACTGTTAAGCACACAATGCATGCAATCTATTGCCTGGCATCAGAACCTGAAAAGAAAGATTTGGTTGAGCTACACTAGCCCAGTAGAAAATTCTAAACTCAAGCTATATGTAATTTGAATGAACCATGCACCGAGAATGAATGAGTATGGACAGATACGCCTATCGTACAAGTGACTACCAACAAGCTGCAAATTATCGCCTAAGGGTCCTAGACTTCACATCAATATCACTAGCCGTTTACTTCTTTAACTAATTATATTATTAAACTCACGTCGTTCCACATTTGTCTATAATCAAATCAAAACATCTTATCATTTTTCGTACGGTAGTACAATTTTTCTCGTGTCCACATTGACCTTCATTAAATCCCTTTATTGCAAAACCTTTCTTTTCCTTTAATCCGGTATTTCCCATCAAATAATCACTAGGGTCACCTCGGGTCTAGTTCCCTCGAGCGCAGGGTCACCCCGAGTCTTTTCCCTCAATAACAATAATCAGGTGGGGTCACCTTGGGTCTAGTTCCCTCGAGCGCAGGGTCACCCCAAGTCTTTTCCTCCAATAATATGAATCAGTTGGGTCACCTCGGGTCTAGTTCCCTCGAGCGCAGGGTCACCCCGAGTCTTTTCCCTCAATAACGACCACTTGGGTCACCTTTCACACTTTTCACAATCGATATCGTTTCATAATCAATTTCATCATCCCTTTGATGGTTATACCATTGAATTTTAATTAATCATTACGTGACTCCACAAATGTACACATTTATGCCTCCTCTTTTGTTTACATACCCGCATCTTACATGACGTACTAAGCCCATATATAAATTCCTACAATACTCTATCCATTAGTTATTCACTGTCATTCCGCTTCCCATTTCACAAACATCCATTCATTCAATTAAATCCAAAGACAATTTAATCAATCGCATGGTATTATAAGACCAACAATCTACCATATCGCATATACTCAAATACACACGTCCTCACCGTACCCCTAAGTACACCCCCGTACCTTCGCATTCCACATATCAACCCACGACTAGACTCTACGATGCCCGATTATCTAGTTTCTATACTCGTAGTCTGTAAAAGCATGTACTAAAGGAATCTAAGAATCCTACGAGTCGAGAGAGAGACCAGATTACCATACTACTCGTCGAATCCCTAGACATGTTCACTTTAGTCCATTGAATGCCACTCTAAGTGAGGAACGAGTAATACCCACCAAAACACTTAGAAGGATGCATAAACAAACTCATTAGCGTCAAAGAAAAACTTCGACATGGGAGTTGAAAGATATAGGGAAGCAGCTGAAAGATACTGCAGCAGCTCAAAGAAGCAGCTCAAAGCAGCTCAAACTCTTACTCTCCTACCGGTAGGCAGGCAAGTCCTACCGGTAGAGCTTGAAGACAGAAAGGCCAACATTCCGGTAGAACCTAGACCTACCGGTAGGTGAACAAGTCCTACCGGTAGAAACTCCAATTCATGCAACCTACCGGTAGGCAAGCAAGTCCTACCGGTAGAACTTGGAAACAAAAAGGTCAACATTCAAATTCGAGGCTGACCTACCGGTAGGTAAGCAAGTCCTACCGGTAGAAGTTCGATACGTGCTTTACCTACCGGTAGGTAAGAATTTCCTACCGGTAGAAGTTCGATACATTGAGCAGCTTTTGAGCTGCTGCTATACGTTTGAGCTGGTTGACGAAATTTCTCAAACGTTCTACCGGTAGGGAAAAAGCTACTACCGGTAGGGAATCGATTTTCTGGTAAAGTAACAACGTTCTACCGGTAGAGAGGACGGGCCTACCGGTAGGAATCCAGGAAGAACAGACAATTCTGACAGAAACTACGAATTTTCAATCCAAACTTAAACACGACATTACAAGCACGATTCATGCACCAAATCACTCATAAAACATATAAAGAGAGGTAGAATTCCCTACCTCAAGTGATTCGATCGAAACCCAAGCGATTGATCAAGCCCTAGACTCCGAAAACTTCAAAATCAATCGAATCTCCTCCTCCGAGCGAAACCCACGAGATTCAAGGCTGGAGTCGCGTATAGAAGTCAAAATGGAGGTGGGTTTGTATGGGTTTTGTACCAATTTGATGAGCTTTGGTGGAGAGGTCGAGAGAGAGAGATGAGAGCCGGAGAGAGACGAGAGAATTAGAGAGAGGGACAGCCAAGGAAAAAAAATAAAAGGGGAAGGTGTCCCTGGAAATAAAAGAGGTGGGGGAAATAATCCCATGCCCTCACACCACACACTCACACATGCACCTCTCAACTATTTACCTTTATATCCTTCTACAAACACGTCATTCCATATATCCACACCGTTCATCTCGACAAGCCGTACAATTATATAAAAAAAATAGGCCTAAAATACGGGTCCTTACAGTACAGATCCCCTTTGCGCCCGCCTCGGGTCCCGCAAAGATGATCGGAGCCGCTCATTTTGTTCAAAATACGTCGTTTAAGGTCCCTGAAAAAAATCACCTCAATCCGATATCGGGAAGGGTGTTTACGAATCATCCAATTTTGCTTCAAAATTTAGGCTAAATTTTTGTGTAACTAGAGTTTGTAAAAAAATAATCTGTACTAGAGTTTGTAAAAATTTAGGCTGTACAAGTAGCACTACTCTTTAAAAAAAGGTTTTTGTGTAACTAGAGTTTGTAAAAAAATAATTTTTATATGAGAAAAAGTTTTTTAAAAAATAGTTTAAAAAATAGATTTTCAATTTGTATAAAAATTGTTTTTGAGAAACCGTTAAAAAAATAATTTGGGGGAAAAAATAGGTTTCTAGTAAAATATAAAGAGAGAGAACGCTTTTGTGTAATGATGGCTGTATTTAATTGAGAATATGTGAGATTCATTAAATTTGGTTATTGGCGAAAGATTGTTAATTTTGATTATCCAAAATCCAAAATTTGATTTTTTTTAAGGAGTTTGGTAGGTTTGATTATAGCGTTGTGGATACCCTGGGACTGGGAGTGTCTCTAATTTGATGATCAAAACTAAAAAAAAAATTGTAAAGTTAGCAACGTTGGTCCAATAAATGGCTCACGATGGTATAACTAAATTTAGCAACTCTTTAACCAATAATCAAATTTTGACATTTGGATAGCCAAAACTAAAAATCTTTCCTCTTTCAATAATCAAATATAATGGGACCACACTCTTTTTTTCCTCTCTATTTCTATTTCCTCTCATCACTATCAATGGGTCAAGAGTATCCACAACGGCATAATCAAAAGAGATATGTTCAAACTAAGCAACCTCCATAGAAATAATCAAATTTTGAATAACCAAAATTAATAACCCAATTAACCAAATTTAATGAACCCTAGATTCTCAATTAAATACACCTATCATTAGAAAAAACGTAACAACACCTCCCCCCCCCCCCCCAACCAATTCTTTTTCAACAATGTTTCGGAAAAAAATATTTTACTAAAGAATTTTTTTTTTTAACTGCTTTCCCCCAAAAAAGTGTTTTTTAACTGTTTGTAAAAAACATTTTTATGCAAAACAAACTGTTCTTTTTTTCAAAAAATTATTTTGTTTTTAAAACTGTTTTTTTTCAATACATTTTCTTATATAAAATTTATTTTTTTAAAAGAAAACAATATTTTTGAAAAAATGTAAAAATTATTTTCTATTTATAATAAATAGTTTTTATTAGTCTCAAAACTATTTTTAGAAAAAACTATTTCCTATGTTCACAGTTTTAATTTTTTTTTAATTTGAAAAAGTAATATGACAAGTTTTGATTGTTCAATTTTGATTATGCCATTATGCACCTCTGCATTGCTACCCTTAGCAATCTCTTAAATGGATAATTAAAAGCTGATGTGAAAACTTTTTGTTATCCGGTTTTGATTATAGCATTGTGGATACACTAACTATCCGCTTACATTTATTCTCAACTCTCTCTATCTTTGTCTAATAAAATAATTTTTTAACCACGAGCCATTGTGGGATATCATGATGTTAATTCTAACAACCTCTAAATAGATAATCAAACAATGAAGTGATAAGTTTTGTTTACCTAATTTTGATTATGTCAGTTAAGATACCCTAAGTCATATAAAGTAAGACATGAGATCACGAGTGTGAAAGTTTCTTTTCAAAATATCTCGAACCAAAATTTTGCTAGAGTTAAATTAAGAGGCAGGGTGTAAATGGTGAATTAGGTTTTCCTGAAAAGCTACTCGTACTTGACCTAAAAGTTTAGACACTCGTTGGTTTTGCTCTATGTGTTTATTGATTATTTCCTCCGTTCTTTATTTTGTGTCCAGTATTTTATTTTGGACTGTCCCTTAATAAGTGTTCATTTTGTAAAGTTAGGGGGTAAAAGTTGACGAATTGTCTATTTTGTTCCTAAAAGTAAATTTCATTTTAAAAAGTTAGTAAGTAAAAATGTAATGATGATGGGTAAGTAGGGAAAGTGGAGGAAAAAGTTAATGTGAAAAGTGTAATGATGATGTCTTTTTAATAAGTTGGAGGTACGAAGCAGGACTCTTAAAAAGGGACGGAGGAAATATATTTTAGTTCGATCCGGATTGGGTGTAT
>CM033795.1:12305760-12320017 GCA_019656835.1 Rhododendron ovatum
TGAAGGAAGGTACAATGGACTCAAATGTCACTTTCATTTAGCCGTTGTATATTTTAAATATATTCCCGTTGTATTTTAAATCCGGGTACAAGGTTAGTGGGTTTCATTCCTTTAAAAGAATACTCTATCTCTTCAAGTTAACCAACATAGATGTAGCTCATTAAAAATGCATTCTTCTTTGCTAGCTAACTAAGTTTTTAACACATAAAATAGGGTCTCATACGTGGTTAGATGTACACTCTAACAAGCAAATTTTAACTCTTCCACCAGAGATGCTCTTGGGCTTTGAACAGCGCTAGACTGGACCGTCCAATCCCTTTATGGAACTGGAGGTGATCCTCATCCCCTTTGATGATTGAAGCAACCTAATTGAAGAAGGGCAGCTCGCTTGGATGGCAGGATTAGCAGCCATGTTGGAAGCTAAGTTGTGTTTAGAAGCTTTAAGGTGGTGCTTGAAATGATAAATGAACAGCCTTTTTGATCTTTAGGTTTCTCAGCTCCTTCATTTTTGGTATCTTAGCTAGAGGAGAAAGAGAGAGGGATGTGTCATCATCATCACTTATCTCTTCTGGAGATTTTGATATATCATGAAACAAGAATAACCTAATTTAAGAACCATAGATTTTAGGTTCTCAAAGCTCGATCAGCAGGCATACAACTTGAAAGGGGGTGGGAGGAAACCATAATTGAAGTTGGATATCCTTTGGCTTCTGCCTTCATGCTTCGTTCTCAAGGCTTACTGATGCAGGGAGGCGTGTCGAAATAGAAGGACGCGCAACAGAGACAAACACGAACAAGTATGAACTAGAGGTACTCCCTCTACGAACACACAATAATGAGAAAACTCTCAATTTTCATTAATAATTCATAAACAACTCCCTTACCCTAATGGCTACAATCTTATTATATAGTACTAGCCACCCTAGAATTAAAAAGGAATAAAAATATTTGGAATCAATCGTACTTCTTGTAAAACAAGAAAACATAAAATAAGAAACTGAATCAACCTAAATTAAGAAACTAAATAATTCTATGTTAACACTCCTAAATTATAAGATTCCTAACAAAATTCTAAAACTAAAGTCGTAAAATAAAATACTATTTTTTCTAAAATCCATTCTGCATCATCCTTCCCAGCTTGAAGAAACTCGTCCTCGAGTTTATAAAGTTGAATACGCCAAAATTTGTCTGCATCAATCTTGTACTTCAAATTTATTTTTCCAACACGAAATTGTAAACAACCCTTTAAAAATAACAGAAGAATTTTTGTCAGAAAATTAAATCCATCAATAGGCTTCAGAATGGATAGCGATGGACTCTTGCTCGAGTAGTCTTCATAAGGTTTCCAAAAAGGATCTTGATTTCTGATGTTGCCATGAATGCTGCTCTTTACTTGTTCTTGTGCACCTATAGTGATAGTGGGGCTTTTCACATAGGATAATTTGGCTTTATTATCAACTGGATACACCAAATTTCGACCAATCAAATCCATTGGATCTTCATCATCTACTAATCCCACATCAGATGCAAGAAGAGTATAATGTTGCACCCTAACTAAACTCTCTACTGAAGGATCTTTCTTTATCACCCAATTAGAATTTTGGATGCAGACTTCCTTCTCACTGCTTGTTGCGTGATGTCCTGAAAACACACCATTTCTGGACCGCACGTTACTAGTTGGCAAAAAAGTATCATCAACACCCGGATAAACTTTTCCACCCTCACTTGTTTGAGTAACTTCTTCATCGAAAACAGGTGGAGTACTCCAATTCACAATCGAATCGGGAATAATTTTTGATGTGAATGGCCACTCAATGGTAGCTTCATCCACCATTGTCCTCCCCCTCGACTGATGGTTACCAGCCAAAGGTTTGGTGATGGAAACATCATCCGGCACCTCCTCCTCTTTCGAAAACCGAGGTTGAATTAGACGACGGTGAGACGGGTTTCCACCAACAGACAAGGGAGCAATCTGATCGGTCAGCACACCAAACGCCTCCTCCATCCACTGCTCAAGTTGTTGAAACCGCACCTCCATTCATGCTTCTCGTGCAGCATTACTTCGTTCATACACATCTTCGGCAACAGCATAACGACCATAACAAACTCCTTGTCACGCCATGATCCGGAATTGAGCGCAGGCTTTGATACCAACTGATGCAGGGAGGCGTGTCGAAAAAGAAGAAACGCACAATAAGGACAATCACGAATAAGTTTGAACTAGAGATACTCTCTCTACGAACAAACAATTTTGAGAAACTTCTCAAATTTTCATTAATTCAATCATAAAACAACTCTCTTGCCCTAATAGCTACAATCTTATTATATAGTAGTAGCTACCCTAGAATTAAAAAGGAATAAAAATATTAGAAAGCAATTCTACTTCATGTAAAACAAGAAAACATAAAATAAGAAACTGAATCAACCTAAATTAAGAAACTAAATAATTCTATGTTAACACTCCTAAATTACAAGATTCCTAATAAAATACTAAAACTAAAGCTGTAAAATAAAATACTAATTTCCTAAAATCCAATCTGCATCACTTACTAAAATTCCGGTGTGCAAGCAAATATGTGGGGGAACCGGTGGAATCCATCCAACTGAACAACAATTAGAACTGCCAATCTTTGAAAAATTCAGCGACCATGTTGGCAACAACTTTCGGCAAACAGTATTCTTGGAGTTGTACAGAGCAGCTAAATCAAAACCATGATCCACAGACAGCCCAACTACAAACTTCTAAGCTTTAATGAGGTTTAATTCTAGTTCCATTGACCTAAACTTCAATCTTCTTTAAGTGCACCCGTATCTGTAAGTCACTAGACGCCCAACTTCGGAGCACATCCACATCATGCCAAGTTCCAGTTCTTCTGTGCTTTCAGGAACTGAAGGCTTAGGTGAGGTCCCGGGGAGCATGCTTCCTCAGGATATTGTTCATCACTTGATAGATTTCTGTAAAACATAGAACAATCGAACTTGATTACATGAACTGAAATGTTTGAGAAAATCCCTTTTTCTGAAAAAGGAATAGACCTCAAGCGATGTCATGACTTTTGACTGCTTGAGGTTGAAAAAACATCAAAAGGAGCTTGCACAAAGTACAATCCAACCAAAGTAACGTAATCGATTTGGAAGTTGAAAGTTTTTCCTACAAGTATACTGATTCAATACCTTTTTATGTTCGAATTTGCAGACTCATTGGTGTTTGGATCTTCTTCCCGCACATTAAATGAAGCTATCTGCAAGATAGTACCAAGCAATAGAAGTTTTTAAGGCAAAAAGATGGACAGTAATCTTAAGACTGATAATAAGTCCACAAAAAGTACAAAACAAGTACTGGAAAGCCACGAAAAAAAGGAGATAAGAGGCAAACTGCTTAATTGTTCCTCGATTGGATTTCCTTTCCCTGGCTAAAACTGACTAAAAGGAATGCAAGTCTTTGCTGAGTACTATGGTCAAAGCTTGTATCAGTGCCTCATTTTGGTTAGCTTCGAAACTTAAAGTCTAGCATACATTTTGGTTAACTTCAAAAGTCTAAAACCGCAATGCCCTGATAAGAGTTGTTAAAACTTTTATGCAAGTTTGCTGAATAAGAGTAGACATAACTTAACGTTTCGGCTTCCGCTGGTTCATTTCGGTACGCTTTAACTTCCAACTTCCATCCTTTTTCTAGTAAAAACATTACTGATTTCCTGGCAAATATTCTAGTCTCGGATTGTTCTAGGAAAATGGGTAAAACTTTTGATACAATTCAGTTGAATAATCCCAAATTTTTTCTCCAATATCCTCATGTTGCCGTCGTATCTTCAGTTTCTATCTGCACAATCTGGTTACCTACCAATAATTTTGGCCTGCTATGCAAAACATTAATCTCTTACAAGAAAAATCACAAGATTTGGTACGTAAAAGGAAGAAAATAATTTTTTGACAAGGAAAAGCACAAGATTTGGTGGGCATGCCTACTACACCCTCTCGGTGAGGATTTTTTTTTTCCTAGAGGGAGAGGGGAGGATTATTATGCACTCACTTTTGACTGTTCTACTTGTTCTATTGCATTCTCAATGAATTGTTGGTACACTCCAGCTTCAAAGAGAGAGTCAATATTCTCCACATTTGGATTGTAATATCTGTCATAAGAAAAACAAGAATACGGACAGTAGATTAAAGCCCATCTACCACTATATTGTCAGGAATTCAGAACTTCCACAGGCATTATCACTTTGCACATACAAGTTTGTAACAGGTTAAAAGGAAATAAATACCCAGGACAACAATTACCTCATCTTTTCCTCTGTCTCCCGTTGCTGCTATTGAGTTTGAAAGTGTAGTCTCCAAAGCCTAGTTGAAGTCATACATAGATGAAATAGGTGGAAAGTAATAAGCTTATAACTTCGAAGGCTGCCTTGGGTTTTGTTTTCTCCATCGGGGGAGAAGTAGCGGCGTTTTCAAAACCTGGACCTAACTGATCAAATAATGGAATGGTTTCGACCACAAGGTAAAACTTCTCGTGAGGTTTGGCAGTGCCACTTTTGAGAAAGTCCGACCTGGTTTTATGATATCTTCATGAAACTTGTCTCAATTCCTGATTTTTGTTTTATCAAATAAATAACGTCTTTTATCATCGTAATTTTAAAGGAAAAAGGATGGCAGAGGACGTGTTTTGATAATTAATACCCGACATGCTGAGAACATTTATTAATGCTGAAAATATCCTTGGTGGGTATTAATTATCAAAACACGTCATTGACCGTGATTTTCCCTAGTTTTAACCCCCTTGTGTGATACAGGAAGTCTGGTCCAGTACAGCAAACGTGCTCAAAAAAGGCTTTTTAAACAAACAGATCTTATCTTGCCTCTATTCTGTCCTTGTCATCCAATCAAGAGCAAGAGAATCGTTGATAGGAGGAAAAAGCAAAATTTTCATCAGCAAAAAGATTCAGAGTTATGTAAAAACAAGTTTTTGTGCCCATTCATTTCCCCGCTTATTCATTGATGTATTGAGAGAGAGAGAGAGAGAGAGAGAGAGAGAGAGAGTTGGCCATCTTTTCCAGCATTTCTCCTTCCTGCATTAACTGCTTGAGCCTTCCGGACAAATACTGCAAATAGAAAATTTGATATCTGGTTACCTAAATACACCTGCACGAACCTCATGCACATACTCCAAGGAAAGAGAGTTAAAGATTCTTCCGGTATAGGCCTGCATCCTCGGAGAAGTATCAAGGTTGGGAAAAAGAAAGAATCAAATACGATTACTTAGGCGAGGACACAACTTAAGATATATCAATATAATCAGAAAAGTGAGATGTTGTAACCAAACATACCCCCTTTCATTCGTCAGCCCGGCTAATAATTAGAAGATATCCTCAATGCTTAGCCTCGAACCTAAACGTTGAATAGGTTGAAAACCCCAAGTATAGAGCTAGGTCATTGTCAGCATAATATTCAAAAAGACCGGGATCGTACCTAGGGAGCTTCGAATATAGCTAGTTTAGATTATAAATTTCAGGATTTGCTGCGTTAAACGGCCAACTTTTAGTTTTGCTTTGAAAGGGAGATCTCTCTCGAAAAACTAAAAACGGATTTGATTAACTAAAGAAGCAAGTCTAGAGATCACCCTTCCGTGACTTAGGCCGTTATCGATTCGAAGATAACTCAAGTGAGAGTCACGACCATGCGCTCTCACCCGGAAGATTTAACGTTGAATATTGTTTAAATCAAATGATAAAGTTTTCCGGAATAGAGATAAACTCATTTTTAGCACATTTATCAAAACCTATGAGTGACAGAGTTTCAAGCATGTCGTGTGCCAAGGTTCATTGTCTAAACGGCATCAAAAGTTAACAACTCTAGTTTAGACCAAAAAAACACAAGTTTAGTATATTCCGGAACCCATTCTTTAAGCCGAGTTTACGAGAATGAATAACAACCTAAATCATCAGGAAAGAGTCACCCCAAGCCTTAGCCAGAAGACTGCTCACAATACTTGAAAGATTAAGGATAAAGCCAGAAATGACAAACATATTTAACTGATGAAAACTGAAATAAACTTGATATTAAAGAAGATCCAAAGAGTAGCTACAACATTAATGCTTGAAAAAAAAATTAACAAACTAACTAAACTTACTTGAGTTCTTGAAGAAATTAAACTAGAGCAACAATGGAATAAAAATCCTAGAGAGTAGCGAGAGATACAAAAAGCTAGATAATGTCTAAAGAGAGAGAGGGTGTGCTATCTATACAATCAGCATTTCTCTCTACAAATATCCAAAAAAAAAAAATCAGACTTTTAAAGAAAAATTTCCATAAATAGAAAGCTGATAAAGCAACAAATATCTTGGTCGAAAGGCATTGGTATTGATGCAGACGACATAGATCGATACCAAAGCAGAAAGGTGTAGATACCCTCAATAAACCACTGGTATCGAATTGATACATTTTTGCCATAGTATCGATACCAATGCTGTTAGTGACTTTTCCCGTAGACGATGGGTATCGATACCTTTTGACAAGGTATTGATACCCCCATTTCTGTCCAAAATTGAGACCAATTGGTATCGATACCTCATTAACATGGTATCAATACCAAATGGCTAGTGACAGATTCTAAACTTGGCCTTCCTCCCTTGACCTTCAAACATCCGGCACCCTTGTGCTTCATTTCTCAGTTCTTGGGACTCGCGGCAACGCCACATGGCCTTGGGTACACACCCACAAGGGTTATCCTCGGCGTCAAAACCCGCCTTATTCTCGCAGTTTACCTGAAACACTTAAAAAACTACCTTATGTGCAATATCGCATAAAAATGACAATATATATTTACAAACACAACATACTACAGGACTTAAGCACCAATAATCTACATTATTCATTATTGGGTGCTTATAACACCCCCAACTTGAACTTTGCTAGTCTCTAGCAAACAAAACATAGAGACAACAAAACTGCACAATCCTTCCGACAAAACAACTTAGGCACATGCTCACACCGTATCCAACAAGCAAGAGTTCAAAACCACAACTTTTATTCTAAACCACAACTCGTAGCTGAAAACTATTTGAACAACTAAGTACTAAGCATGATCTAAGCAAGCATCCAAAACAAGTATTCGCATTCAAACGAGGCTTCGGATTTTCCAACTAATATGTATGCAAAACAACCATATCCCACAAAAAGTGTATGAAAATAGGCGTGGTGAAAAAAAATGCCTCGCCTCATATGTGGAAGCACCATTAACTGGAAATTATAACTAAACAATTCAAAACTTATTTACTGAAAGTAAAGCATGCCACAAACTAAGTATGCAAACTATCACTACGAATCAAAACGGAATCAACGCATTAAGGATCAACTAAGGACTTAATAAGCATATAATGACCATGGTTTCAAAAGAAAGTTAACAAAAAGGGTGACGGCCATATACTTGCTCGAGAACTACCCCTTGACCGCCACCAACACAAAAGCTACCAAGTCAAAGGCACATGCCGGCCATAGCAAAAACATAATACGACTACCAATAAACAACTACTAATTAAAGTTAGACTAGACAACAAAAATGAAAGGGGTGGAATGTCAACCCCAATACCCCGACCAAGTTAGAGATTTCTAACTTCACTACCATGAGGCCTCTCACTCATTCTCCTCCTCCTCATTCCCTTCTCCCTCCTCACTGCTATTGGCCACCTCAACTTCCGGAGGTGCCTCGTACCTCTCATCCGTAGTGCTTGCAATGTAGCGCGTGTGCCAGCTCAACTCGCCTTGGAGTTTCCCAATCTCCTTCATCATTTTCTTCCTCTCTTTCCTCTCCCTCTTTTGCATTTTCAAGATGGCCACATTTTGGCAAAAGATCTTCCTCAACCAACTTTCCAGCGGAGCTCTAGGTCCGGGCATCGTATACAAGGATCCTTTGGGGGGAGCGGGAACTGACGGCCCTGCCCCATAAGCTTTGGATTGGGACTTGCTCTTCTCCAAAACAGAAAGAGTAATGTCCCCCGGGGAAGGTTGGTCCAATTTAGCATATTGTGACCCGCGCACTCCTTGGTCTTTCAGAATTCCAGTGATCATGCACGGGAATGGCATACGGGCCGAGCCGATAGTATTGCCTTTAAAATCCACCAATTGCTCAAAAATGCACTTCGCCCAATCCATCACATAGTTGTCATGCATAAACACATACAACAACTCCGCGCTTTTCTTCGAAGGCTTACTCTCTGTCCCACGGGGATAGAGATTGTAATGCAAAGCTTGGTTCAAGACACGGTAAACATCTCTAAACTTCCCCGGTTTGTGCGGAAGAATTGCATGGTTGGGATTAGTGTAAAGGGCTTGGTTTATGTCATCTGGGTCAATCGGCTCGGGTTGAGGATAGTTGGTGACTTCCGGAGCGGGCCTGATATACTTCAAATATTTAGCTATTGTACAGGCATCCACCTCAATAACCTTGTTGGCTACTTTCGAAGTAATTTTACCGGTGGCCAACACATTCTCAATATTCATTTTCTGATAAAATTCAATAACCCCCTTAGCATTATAACCGTCAAGAGAACGAGTCCAGAAATTCAAACCTCGTTTGGTGATTTGCTGAATGCTAGCACTGTCCTTGCCCAAACTCATCGCGTGGACTCGCCTCTCACTTTGAAGCCCCTCGCCGCCATCTTCGCTTCCCAATTGGTTTTCAAATCAGCCGCCATTTCCTCTTAGTCCTTCTCTTGGGTTTTTCCGGTCGACCCGGATGAAGATCCGATGGTACAAAGATCTCATCAACCTTCACGCCCTTCATCTCTCCTTTGAATCCCTCTTTCAACCCACCAACCCCTTTCCCATTCTCTTTAGGCTGCAAGGCTACAGAATCTTCCAGCTTAACCGTCTTCCTCGCTCTCTCATTCCTACTCTTCCCATTCTTATCAACTCCATTACTACTGTCCTTTCCACCTCCCCACACCTTCTTCGAAAGCTCAAAGCACTTGTGCTCATGGGGCTTCGAAAAAACCAGGTCCGCCCCCTTTTCCCTCTGCCCAGCATTGATCTCGTACTTCTTCTTCAGCCTCCTAACCTTATCCATCAACTGACTCCTCGAAACTTCGACACTAAGCGATTTCTTAATAAACTCGTGAAACTCACCCGTGAGCAAATATGGATCCGCCCCTTTCTTCGACTGGAAGTCAGCCATCCCCTTAAGTATCACAGTCTCATTATCCTCGCTCCACAACCGATTAACCGAGCCACCGGACTTCTCCTCCTCCTCCTCCTCAACCTTGGCCTTTTTCTTGGGATTCTTTTCATCAGTCTCTGTAACGGGGCGTTTGGCGGAGGGTTTAGAGGTGGGTTTCTTGGGGTTTTCCATGGGCTTGGAATCGATGGGTTTGATGGTGAAAACGGAGGCGGTGGGAGAGGGTTGGGCCGAGCGGGTTTCGGAGTCGGATCCTGAGTCGGAGTCCGACGGCGAGTTGGGTTGTGGGGTTTTTGTGGCGGTGGTTGTTGGAGTGGGTTTTTGGACAGAGGGTTTGTTGTTCTTTACCTCTTCTTCTTCTTCATCTTCATCTTCGTCTTCAGACGATTCAGATTCTGCTGTTTCTTTGGGTAGTTCATGATTATGGTTTTCTTCTTGTTCGTTGTCGGTGGGTTGGTCATCTTCCGATGTTGATGATGATGAAGCGGAAGGAGGATCTTCTTCCAGGGGAGCTCGCTTCTGAGCCAGCTTCGGAGCCATCGAATAGGAGAGAGAGAGAGAGGGGTAGAGAGTGTTGAGGAGTGAGAGTAGTGTAGTAGGAGGGTTTCGAAGGTTTTCGAGGAAAATTTTTTCAGTGCCGAGTGGTACCCGCTCGCGCACCTGAGACATTGATTATGTGTTTGGATGGCTTTGATTTGAAGGGAGAAAATGAGAAAAAGTATTGAAATGAGAGGAGAGAGTATATTTTAATTCGAACCGTCTAAAAATATATCAGACTAGTGTTAATCCATGCCTACGGCACTACGCATTCCGATTGGAAAGGGATGACAGTTGTGTGATTTAGATGAAAACCATGAGCACTTAACCGGAAAGTGGAAGGATGTACTATAGCCTTTAGATCAAATGAATCTAAGCCGTTCCAACAACTTGTCCGCACATCCTTCTGTTTTATAATATATATATATATATATGACTCGAATACGCCGAGCAGGTGCCACGTCGGGAATACCTGCTCGGCACTGAAATATTCCTCGTTTTCGAGAGGTGTAGCCGCGATGGCCCATTCGACTCGACTCACGAGGTCATACGATAGATACGATTGTGTCTTCAGTGTGCACGTTGCCGTCGTTTGGATTAAACTAAGGTGTCGTTCGGTCCAGAAACGGGTCTCCTCATTGGATTTTAGGTGGAGTATAAATTTTTTACGTCGTCGGTATAAATATTTATTTATTTTAAATAAATTATATTGCGCCATTTGGTCATGTTTTATTAATTGGAACCAATATTTTAACACGTGTCGCGATGCAATTGATTTGGAGGAAACAAATATTTACATCGACAGTTTAAAGAATTTATTCTCTTTCAGGTGAGTTTGGATCGAAAAGTAAAGTAACTTATTTTTTTTAATCTTTATTTGAATTTTTTTTTCTTTTGTTTATTTTGCGTCAAATTTTTATAACTTATTAATTCGTCTCGATAAGAGAAATCGAAAAAATAAAAAATTTTGATCGAAACTCATAATTTTTTGAATAAAAAAAAAAAGAGTCAATAACTCATACTTATTCTTGTCTTTTTGAAAAAAATTATTAGTTTTGATCAAAAAAATTTACTCTTCTGATTCTTCTCGTCGAGACGAATTAATAAGTCATAAAAATTTGACGCAAAATTATCAAATACAATTTTTTTGAATAAAGACGAAAAAAAAGGTATTGTTTTAGTTTTAAAGCTATTGTTTTAGTTTTAAAGCGAAATGAGCCCAGAGGCATGGGTGTAGTTAGAGGTGTTAAACGGGTCATGCCTCCGGAATTTGCTTCATGAGGTTTGAGATTTACGGATTTACTTTCTCCTAAGATTTTAGTTTCAAAACTTTGGAGGTGCTATCAACTTTTTTGGAGTCAGTCTCCCAATATTAGTCAAGATGTGTGCAAGCTGGATCGAACACCTGAATTACAAAAAAACAGGTTGTGCCCTGTCGGCCCGACTTAATCGTGCAGTGTCATTTTTTATTCATGTCATACTATTTTTTAATCGTGTTTTGTGTTATGTCATGCCCATGTCAGCCCACCTCCAATCAAGTTTATTTGTTGTGTTGTGCCCCGTGCCCTTTTGTGCCTGTATAGAACCGTGCCATGTCTAACCCGTCTAAAACCGTGTACGCGTAGTGTCGTGCCCACATTAAAACGTGTTGCGCAAGCCCAACCTGTTTAACATCTCTAGGCATAGTACAATTCGAGCCATCCATCTCTACTATTTTCGACAACTTGAATTGCCCACTACCCTCCTCTAATACACCTCTACACTACAGTACAGACTACAGAGTCCCTGAGTCCTTTCTGAGCACACTTCAATAACTCCGAATGTTCTTTTCTTTATTGGATCAAAATATTCGTTCAAAGCCACATTGTTGAGGAGGCGAAAAGAATTGTTTCAAGAACCAACTCCAACATATATATATATATATATAGGAATTTTCAAGTGAGGGATCCAGGGACTTTTATTTCCCGATCAAATTTTGAAAATCCGAACCGTTCAATGTGTGCAGAACGTAATTTTAAGGGTCTCCGCAAGAAATTAGCAAAAAAAATGATTGGGAAGGGCGTCATCCGAGCAGTTTTTTTTTTTGAACCGTTCAATGAAAACTGCTCGGATGAAGCCCTTCCCGGTCATTTTTTTTGCTGATTTCTCACGAGGACCCTTAAAATCACGTTCTGATCACTTTGAGCGGCTCGGATCATCGAAATTCAATCGGGAAGGGGAGTTCCGCATTTTAATAAAATGAGGGATCCCTCATATATATATATATCTGTCGCCAAGCAAATCAAACCGCGGATTGTTTGGCTCGGCTTGTTTCTCAGCAGGATGAGGAGCTAATAGTTACCAGTAGCGTTCCATTGGTTGCTTGGGAATTTGTTATAGCTGATGCTATGGAGGCGGGACACATTAGGACGTGGTGGTGGAACTCGTTTCCCTCGAACTTATGGTTACATATATTTGAGGAGAATGAGTTTCCATCTAGTGTTTCTATTTCTTTTCAAAATATATATATACTAGTGCATGCCCGTGCCTGAAGGCACGGGTTGAACGATCGACCCACAAAAATAAGCACTGAACTCACGTAAAATATATCATCAACTACTCAATGGATTCAACTATGCAAAAAACAATAACCCAAACATATTCGAGTGACCTTAATTATGTGTGAACAAACTGATTGTGCCCAAAGGCACATACCAACATAATTTTATCACCACAAAGAACAAACCAATTACTCTTGCCGACAACACTATCTACAAATTTAGAGTGGATTTACTCATAAATTCATATTGTGCATCCCCTCACTTTCTCTTCCATTTGATTGAAGCCAACCACCAAAGCAATACAACACACACCACATGACCATAAGAGAAATGACCAAAACAAAAACATAAAAGACAGGAAGATCTTGCATTCCTTGATCAGATTGCTATGAAGCTGGTTTTCTTTGATCAGATTCACCGCTTTCAGCCCCCTATTTCTACTCAAGTCGGTCCTTGTCCCCAGATGTATCCAAGTCTTGGGGCTAACCCCCCGAAGTCCAGCCTCCATGCTAGCGCAGTAATGCAACCGTCATCCCTATGTACTCCACCAAAGTAGGCAATTAATTTCGAAGTAGTCAATTTCATGTTAAACCGCATTATGCAAGAAAATTGTAAGTCACTTAATGGCAAGTATATCGACCAAAGACACCAAGTTTGAGAACATTACATGCTAATGGCTTAACTGGAAGTTATTCCTAAACAAACCTTAAAGAAATAAATAAATCTAAGACCATTATTTCCATGAAACTATATCCAGACACATCCCCATCAATATCGCAGTCCCTGGACAATACAACCAATACAAAAACCGTTCATAAAGACGCCGAACAATTGAAACTCAAATTTAGTGTGCCAACAAAATCTCAATCAGAGAAGCGGCACCCGATGAAACATACTCCGAAGTCCAAATTATTAATTTTTTAGAAAGTGTCCAGAATGTTATCTGGCATCATTTCATCTACAAAATGTGTCATTTTCAGTTTTCACTAAATGCATAAATAATCATAACAACCGGCGTAATGTTATCGACGTGATATTGTGGACATTTTTCTGTCAAAAAGAAAGAATGTGGGTCTGAAGGAAGTTTTAGAAACAAACCATCCATGGTTTGTATCAGTGAAGATTATGAAGCATAAACTTATTTACCTCTTTTTTATCAGTGACCACAAATAGATATAGACATACGCAGATTCATTTCTGCAAACTATAGTCACATAGGGTCAGAAATGAACTGTAGGATAAACAAACCCGTATTATGCAGGAAAATAATTTCAAAGAAATTACTCAAGTAATTTCACATCACAGCTCAGTCATAGCTTCATTCCTGGAAAGAAAAAATAAAAAGGTTTGAGAGGCTGTGAGATATTTGAATTTTAAATTTGTGTGCATTATCCAGTGTTCTAAAACTCACTACTCGCTCGGCCAAGCACCTTGGAGCGAGTACTCGGCGAGTAGTGCCCACCAAGTAAGGGATTAGTCCCCTCGGCCAGGCACATTGGAGTGAGTACTCGGCAAGGAATACCGAGTTTTAGAACACTGGCATTATCTTAAGTGATACTTCATTGAATGCAATACTTTCATTGAAATTTATCTTAAGTGCATTATCATAGAGTTCAAAGATAACCATATCATGGAACACATTAACCGAAAAGGGCATAACCATAACCTCTGCGCCGCTGAAAGTGGGAGCGTCGCACTGCTCCAAGCATTTTTTCCCTATTACACATATAGACCTCACTAAAAAAAATTTTGATCATACAGAACTCACTCAATTTTTTTTTTCAATCTGTGTAATCGCCTCAAGGGCTACAAAACTCACTCAATTGGAAAGAACTAAAAGCACCCAAATACCTTGAAGTAAGAAACCAAATGAAGATACCAAATTAAATGGCTTAATCTATTATGGATCCAACAAACAAACCACACTTTACGCAATACTTCATTGAATGCAATACATTCGTTGAAATTTTTTACCTTTTGAAACTAACCAGTGGCAGTGTTGGGTTTAACT
>CM033795.1:12320117-12485080 GCA_019656835.1 Rhododendron ovatum
TTTAAAGATTGCTTTGCTTGGGACTATCCTGATATGCCTGGTTTGAATAGATCATTGGTTGAACATAAAATTCCTATTAAAGAGGACTTTGTTCCATATCAACAAATTCCAAGACAGATGACACCTGAAGTTCAAAGAGAAGTAAAGAAAGAAATGGAACGATTATTTAAGGCCAAATTTATTAGGCCTGTTAAATATGTTGAATGGATTTCAAATATTGTTCCTGTAATTAAGAAAAATGGTAAGGTAAGAATATGCATCGATTTTAGAAATTTAAATACAGCATCACCAAAAGATGAGTATCATATGCCTGTTGTAGACCATTTAGTGGATGCAACTGCAGGCCATCGATTTCTTTCTTTCATGGATGGTTATTCTGGGTATAACCAGATATTTATTGCAAGAAGATACACACAAAACTGCATTTAGATGTCCAGGGTATATTGGACTGTTTGAATGGATTGTTATGGCATTTGGATTAAAAAATGCAGGGACTTATCAGAGAACAATGAATGTAATTTTTCATGACCTAATTGGAAGGTTTATGGAAGTTTACATTGATGATAGTAGTAAAATCACATACATTTGATGAGCATATAGACTACTTAAGGCAAGTCTTGATGAGGATGAGACAATACAAGTTGAAAATGAATGCAATGAAATGCGCTTTTGGAGTTACTGCTGGAAATTTTTTGGGATTTCTGGTTCATAAGAAAGGGATTGAGGTTGATAAAGATAAGGCTAAAGCTATAATAGAAGCACAGCCTCCAACAAATAAACAAGAACTTCAACAGTTTTTGGGACAGGTAAATTTTCTCAGGAGATTTATCTCCAATTTATCTGGAAAAACTCTTGCTTTTTCCCCACTTTTGAAATTAAAGTCTCAGAAAGATTTTAAATGGGAAAAAGAACATCAGAAAGCTTTTGAGTTTTTAAAACAATCATTGGTAAGGCCTCCTGTTCTGATGCCACCAATAATTGGAAAACCTTTAAAATTGTATATTTCAGCAGGACACCAATCAATTGGTTGTCTTTTGGCTCAAGATAATGAAAATGGTCATGAACAAGCCATTTATTATCTTAGTAGGAGATTAAATGAATGTGAGATAAAATATAAGCCTATTGAGAAGTTATGCTTAACATTATATTTTTCTGCAATCAAGTTAAGATATTACATGTTACCGTCGACGGTGCATGTAATTGCACAGACAGATATCATTAAATATATCTTAACAAGGCCCATATTAAGAGGCAAACAAGGAAAATGATTGTTATCTCTAATAGAATATGATTTACAGTACGTGCCTCAAAAGGCAGTAAAAGGGCAAGCTTTAGCTGATTTTGTAGCTAATCATCCTAACATGTTAATGGAAAAGGATGAATTTGAGATACATATGATTGAAATAAAACCATGGAAATTATCATTCGATGGTTCTAAAACTGACAGAGGGGTTGGAGCAAGCATAGTTTTTACATCTCCGAAAGGGTAACTTTTACAGTTTTCCTTTTAATTAGATGAAAGTAGGATTTTAACCAATAATCAAGCTGAGTATGAAGTTTTGATTATCTGTTTAGAGAGTGCAAAAGAATTGAATGTTAGGTATTTAAATGTTACGGGGGATTCACAATTGGTGATTCGACAAATAACAGGTGAATATAAGTGTAATCATCCTTTGCTAGAATTACAACTACAGAAAGTTAAAATTCTTGTATCATATTTTGATGAAGTACAGTAACAACATGTTTATAAATTAGAAAATGGTGATACTAATCAAATGGCAGAAATTGCTTCTGGAATTAGGATTCTAGAAGGACGAAATGAAAAATTAATAAGAGTCCAAAAGAGATTCTTGCCTTTCTCTATCGAAAGAGATATGAATGATTTTGATATTATAGAACTAAATTTGGTTGATGATTGGAGAGTTCCAATAAGGAAATTCCTAGAGAATCCGAGTGAAAAAACAGATAGAAATATAAAGTAAAGGGCCATTAACTATGTTATAATAGGCAATGATTTGTTTAGAAAATCTTCAGATGAAGTATTATTGCTTTGTATTGCTAAACCCCAAACAATGATAGTTATGGGAGAAGTTCATGAAGGAACTTGTGGTTCTCATCAATCTGGAGAGAAAATGAAATGGTTACTTAAAAGATATGGCTATTATTGGCCAACAATAAGGGAATATTGCATCTCTTATGCTAAGGGATGTCAAAAATGTCAACAATATGGACCCATTCAAAGGGTTCCAGCTTTTCCTTTACAATCAATTGTTAAACCATGGCCTTTCAGAGGCTGGGCAATTGATATGATTGGAGAAATAATTCCTCATTCTTCTCAACAACATGAGTATGTAATGGTAGCTACTGATTATTTTACGAAATGGACAGAAGCTATCCCATTGAAGAGTGTAGCACAAAAATAGGTAATTGATTTCATTGAGGAGTATATTTTCTGTCGATTTGGTATTCCTGAAACAATTACGGTAGACCAAGCATCTGTGTTCAATGGTCACGAAGTAATGACTTATGTTAATTCATATGGAGTAAAAATCTTGAATTCTTCTCCTTATTATGCCCAAGCAAATGGGCAAGTGGAATCTACTAATAAAATTATTAAGAATACTCTATCTAAAATGATAACTGATAATCCCAGAGAATGGCATGATTTATTGCCAAAAGTGTTATGGGCTTACAGGACTTCAAAAAGGGAAAGCACGAGAGCTACACCATATGAGTTAGTATATGGCCAAGCTGCAGTATTACCCGTTGAAATTAATGTTACATCTCATAGAGTTGCTAGGCATTATGACCCAAATAATGTTGATTTCGAAGAAGCAATGTATAAAGAGTTAGATGGACTAGAAGAGTCCAGAATAGATGCTTTAAATAATATACAAGCACAAAAGAAAAATCTAGAGAGAGTTTATAATAAAAGAGTTCATGAGAAATCATTTGCAGAAGGTGATTTGGTTTGGAAGGCAATTTTGCCTTTAGATAAGAAAAAGAAAAGATATTTTGGTAAATGGTCTCCAAATTGGGAGGGACCATTTCGTGTATTAAAAGTATTGAGAGGTGGAGCTTATTAGTTAGAATCCATTTTTGGAACTGTACATGAAAGAACAATCAATGGAAAGTATTTAAAGGCATATTTTCCATCTCCTTAGGAGTTAATCGATGGATAAAAGAGTTAAAGGTAATTCATACATAAACAGATCATTTGCAAAAGCCTACAAACTAAGGCTTACTTCTTATTCAACATAAAACAAGTTACATTTCCTACTTACAAAAAGGAAATAAAACATAATATTTCCTACTCAAAAAGGAAACAGAATATAAAAAAATAGAATTTAAATAATGCCTATAAATTTAGGCATTGACAGGCGCAATAGCGTTACCATCAGCATCAATTCAAATGATTTCGAAATAATGTGGGAAACTCCAAGTGACAAAAACATGGAATTTTTTTCAAGCATAGGTTAGGAATTCATGCTCTTTGTCCCTAGCCATTTCCTCTGCATCCATCTTTATTTTTTTATCTACTAATGGCCTCATGGCCATTACACCCTTCTCAGCTTTAGCCAAGAGATTGGCTCTCTTGTGGTTTTTCTTTCGGAGCCAGTTCTGATGTTTCTTGAGCAGAGTTTTTGAGGGGTTCGGTGGTAGCTCCCAGTTGAAGTGATCTAGGTCCAATACTTTGTTATGAAGTTTAACCACTTTTTCATGGTGAACTTCATAATTAACCCAAAAGGGATCATAGTGAGCAGCAGTGATGGTCTTCATCCGGAGCCTCATAAGAAGCAATGCAGATTTAAACCCATGAAGGTGGGTAGTAATGAGACCGCTCTCATAAAACTGAAGGGTTTCACATGCCCACAAAAAGTTCAAATATGGGACATGTTCTTCCAGAATGTGGAAATCCAGAAAGGCAAAAGCAGCGAGTAGTTCTTTGGCTGTATTTTCATCAGAGCCTCGATAAATCGAATACCCTGCATGGACATGAGACAGTGGAGGGTTGTACCTTAATTTCTCCAATTCTTGGAACCAATCAGGGTTCTCAGGGAGAGGAGAGATGTCAGGCTGATCATCAGAAAAGCCATCAGGAAAACATGGCTTTCTCACCACTTTTTTCCAATAAGCTTGTTGATTTTTTGCCCTCTTGAAAAGGGATTCGTCATTTTCCAAGCTTGGCTTGCCGCCTGCCTCTGCCAGTTGAAATGGCATTGGCCTATATTGCAAGGAAAGTAGTGAATCCAATAACATTGCCATTGGTTCCTCTCTGACCCAGGGGAATTGATAGCTGACTTTGACATATGAGCGTCGAATACTTGAGTTGGGATACAGAGGAGGATCCTCCATTCTTACGACCACCCTTTCAGTGGGTGGTTTGACGCTCCAACTGGCTGGAGGATTGGATGGCAAAGGGTCATCCTAGCCAAAAATGGCCGTAATGGGAGAGAGTGGTTGATCGACGGCATCAAAAGAAGACGAAGGGGTGGTTAGATCAATTTCCATGGCGTCAATTTGACTATGAGCAGAAAAATTATGAAAAATGAGAAGCCAAGTTAGAATAAAAGAGAGTCGATATGAAACCATTCCATAAAGGTTTAATGTATAAAAGAAAAGATCAATAACGGTTCAGTTTTCTAAGCAATTGATCGAGCAGTTATTACGCATGATCATCTCCACTATTAGGAAGTGAAGGAGACGGTTGGTGTTTCCCATGGAATGTCATTGGTTTATCCCATCAATGAAGAGTTAATATTTAGCCGCAATTTATATCCACTATCAAGAAACGAAATAGTCGGTTAATGGTTTTATGATTTCCTATGAAGTGACCCTATCAATAAGGGTTGACGAATAGTCATAATTTGTTGCTTCAAGTGTAAAGAGGTAAACAGGTGAGGTTTGGTATTTCCCTGTCGATTCCGAATGGGAATTGATTAGAGATCTTTATAGTTTTGAGAAATGCAGGAATGAGATAAACATACTCAAAATGAATATAAATGTTCTTATCACAGAAGACAAAAGCCATAAAAGCTTGAAAAGTAGGCAAAACATTACAAGAAAATAAAAGATATAACTAAAGAAGCCTGAAACATATAGGCCAAATTTACAGTTGTACTATACAGACTAGTTAATGATTCTTGGACTTAACTTTCAAGAACAACTTGGAGAAGTGGCTCCACTTGCTATTTGTAGCACTGTATTTCTCTTGATATTTCAGAAAGTCAGTGTTGGCCATTGTTATGATGGCTTTAGTCCCCTGCTCATCACAGGAGATCTTGGACAATTCATGATTGATCAACTCTTTCCGTGCTAATAAAATTTTCTGTTGCTCATCGAGTTGACTTAAGCGTGCAAGGAGTTCAGCCTTTTCATTCTCAATTTGTTGCAATTCATCATTCAGTTGATGAATGTCACTCCCCATTGTGTCTAATTTTGTTAAAATAGTTGCAAATTGACTGAGAGTATCTTGCTTGTTCTTCATTTCATTCTGGCAATAGGCTGCTATTGTCAGACTCTCGTTTATAATTGAGCCAAACGCCTCAAGTTTGATTTGCTCAGATAATGAAAAAACCTTCTTGGATATCAAATAATTCACACAGCTAGTAAAAGCTGTAGTGTGATCAGTAGCAATCTCCGATAAAGGAAGCTCAAGCAACTCAAAAAAGGTTTTCATTTCATCTTTGGTCTCTTCACTAAGTTCAGAGGAATTTGAAGGAGTCAAAGATTCAGAAATTCAGAGATGGACCTTGAGTAGAATTCAGAAATTTTCTTGGTTTTAGTCAGCATGAGGTTCAAGTCAGAGGTTGGTGAATTGGTTGTCAAATCAGCATCAGCCCTATTAACAGATGGAGGAGAGGCCATTAGAGTTGTGGATTTAATGGTCAAATTTGGGGTGTCGATTCCCACTTCAGTCTGTGGCTGCTCTAGAACCTCAGTAGCCTCAATCGATGGTTTCATTGAAAGAAAAGGCTCTGGCACTATTTCTCCTTGAGTAAGAGAATGCTCTGGCTGTTCAACATTAAAAGTCTCCTTTTCTACAGGAGGTTCAACTTCTAGAATCGTAGGAAAATTAGGAACTGAACTCAAAATGAGGTCAGTAATAGGATCGAATGGTAAAACCCTTGGGGAAGTTGATATATTTCCTATGTCAGAAATATTGTCACCTTCATCCAAAATTGGTGCTGGACATTTCAAAAGTGAAAGGGGGCATTAGATGAAAGATCAGGTTTATTGACAGAAGAGGGATTGACATGAGTTAACAGGTTTGTAATCGAACCTTTGTCTTTATCACCTTCATCATCGGATTGAGGTGCTAGTTGGAGTTTTCTCCTTGTTTTCTAACTTAAAAGAAAAGAAATGAATCAATAAAGGACTAAAATATGATATCTAAGTCCAATAAATTAGCAGAAAAAATGAAATTATTACCCTTTGAAATGTTACCAATATCTCTGAGTCCTCAGCTATCTTTGTTAGACTTGTCTGTCGATCGGGTAAGTTAAGTCCCTTCATTGCATCTGCCATAAGTGGGGAATCTCGCAATGTATCTTGGACTCGAGAACTCCTGGTTCTTTTCTTTGTTGGAGATAAAATCTCAGGTTTCTTTTCTTTATCTTGACTTCTTGGACCTCTTGGTTTAGAAACAGGAACCTTCTTAGGAACTGAAATTATGAGAAATCACTAGTAAGAATATAACCCTTATGACCATTAAGTAAAGGATGATTTCATAAACATAATAAAGGATACCTGGCAAGGAATCTTCAGGGTCAAGCCTCAAAAGACAGTTACTCAACTCTTTGTTGAATATGGTAGATTTGACACAATCCCAAAACAACTTGAATTCTGAAGTAAAAGAAGGATCGGCCACAAAACTCATAAGCTAGAAATTGGCCTAGATACCTTGAAATTGATCAGTCAATTCCTCGATCAGAGAAGTTTGAGTTACATTTGGCCTTGTCTTAGCCAAATCCTTAATCCTTAGCCAAACTGTCTAGCACATTGATTTGGCATATAAACTTCAAAACTACAGTTTGAGAAGCGCGTAGTTGATGGAGAGAATCCTATCGATAGGAATCTCGAGATCAAGATACTAGCCCAAAATTCATTGACCGTTTGGGTTGGAACTAAAAATTTAAGGATGGGTTCTATCCTTTTTGATGTTGAGTAATGGCAGTCCTTAAAAGGAAGCCAATTAGGTAGTTCTTCAAAAACAGGGCTATAAAAAGCCTTGAAATACCTCTTGAAAGATGAATCTTCATGTTTGGGTTCATGAGCTAGTAAGTGTTCCGCATAGCTCAAGCATTCGCCCCAATCTTTCCTCTTCGGATAAAAACTCATGGGCTTAAGATATGGAAAGTAGGCGTATAGCCATGCCTGGAGGATCCAGAAGGGACCATCACAATTGCTAGTGATTTGATTCTATGTGAATGTCCATAATCCTTTATATAATGTCCCTAGCACGAAGGGAGCTAATGCAAGCTTTGCATCTTGAGCCAAGCAAATGGCTAAGTGAAAATATTCTTTGGCAATCTTCAAACCAGACACACATAGTACATATTTGTCGAGCCAATACAAGTAAAATGCTACTTTTTTAGTAAATGATGGCTCTCTGAGATCAGAAGTACTAAAAATGGATATAAAATTTGCATAATTCCATGAGTTATCAGAATCCTCGAAAACGGTGGATCACAGGGGTGATGATCCAGGGTAGTATTAACTTCTGCGCCCGTACTCGATAGGCTAGTCAGATGAATAACGTCCAAAACAGTGAGACTTATGGGGCCATACGAAAAAACAAAAGCGTTGGATGAAACAGACAAAAAACAAGCGACAATAGCAATCAAATTAGGGTTAAATTCGAAGGCCTGTGTAGATAGGTCTATAGCTTCATAAATACCCATTGCATGCCACGAGAGATGTAAATATCTCTTCATATGATCAACCCACTTTGCCCAAGATGGGAACACGGTGGGCCATGATCGAATTGTTCCTTTGGTATTCCAACCAGTGCAATGGAGACC
The DNA here is from genome assembly GCA_019656835.1 of Rhododendron ovatum. Taxonomy (NCBI): domain Eukaryota; kingdom Viridiplantae; phylum Streptophyta; class Magnoliopsida; order Ericales; family Ericaceae; genus Rhododendron; species Rhododendron ovatum. The sequence goes on from CM033795.1 coordinate 12,328,142, forward strand.
TGGGAGCGAAAAGAGCAAAGGCTCGTCGAAATTCACCGGATAGTAGGTCGGTAATGCTTCAGGGAAATTTGGAGAGTAAATAGGACCCAATACGAATTTGGAGGGATAATTAACTATAGGAATGAAATAGAGAGTTAATTGAGGTGCCTCCCTTAGACATTGAGGGTACCTTGGAACATATGACTCCGTTGGGGTCTCAGTTTCTTGAGAACTCGATTCTTTCTTCTTGCTTGACTGAGGGGTCGATGACTTGGAAGAAGCCTTTGAGGCCATTGCTTTGCTTAGTAGAGCTTTCTTTGGAGCCATCGATTCCGGAGTTAATTGTTTGCAACGGTGCCCTAATTTTTATAAATGAAAGGGTATATATACGTTGGAAGAACCCCGTGTGTTGATCACGCCTTTTAAAAAGGTGAAAGAATTATTTATTCGAGTTAAATGATTTTAACTCAAATAAATAAGGGGGGCATTGTTTGTACCATAACTGAGATTTCCTTTTTACCCGTCGATCGGGCGACACGTGGCAAGGGTAAATATGGGCAAATAAAAGAATAGAATGGACTCACCTTAATTAATTAGGATGGAATTGAATCGATGATGAAACTATGAAAAAGTCTTGTCCGTCGATTGGCCAATACGTGGCATATTTTTATGGTCCTTTGGTCCGTCAATCTGGTGACAGATGTCAAAGGGAATTAAGTCCCATGATTCCATAATTAAAGGGGATGTTAACCACAATTAACGAAACAGTTTTCCAGACGTGGGCATGGTCGGCAGTTGAAGAAGTTACTTCGCCAGAATTTGAAGGAGTTTCAACTGCTACTTCGGAGGGAAGATTTGAATTCAAAAGTAAAGGGATCTCTATTTATAATCAAAGTGTAAGACGATTTACGGACACACAAATAACGCCAATCAGGCCTTTATCTTTTCTTTTCTAGGAGTAGAGTTAACTTGTAATTGTTCACTCAATCATCTTGATTGATTGTTCTTCTACTTTGAGGATTAATAAAGTCCATTTTGTTAATCTTCTTTCATACTTCATCCACTTCATTGTTTGTTTTCAAAGAAGTCCTGAAACACGGCAAGGAACCAAATTCCACTTTTCACACCCACATTCCAGCAACCTTACGATACGATTTCCCGTCGATTCTCCATCGATTGGAAAGAAAACAAGAATTTTGGGTAACATCCACTCCACCCCCCCCCCCCCCCCCCCTCCCCCCTTCAATGGGAACAATCAACCTCCTATCATCACCTCCTCCTCTGTGCTTATCCACATCCCTAACTGAACCACGCCTTCAAACTACTGTCGTATTTCACAGTGGGTTGGTCGAAGGAGGTGGTGTGACTCCTTTATGTTGTTGGGTACAGGCTACAAAGGTGGTAGTGGCTCTCAATTAAGGATCAAATCTTTATCCAATTTCAATCAAACTACAGGATTATAGATGTGTGCTCGCTTTTATGTGCTTTTCATGGCCATGTGTGATCAAGTAAAAAAGGGTAAGGACGTTTGTACCTTGTGGGAGAAGAAGCCTTGCGTTTCACTATAGAAACTTTTGAGCTTAGGCAATTTCTGAAGTGTCACAATCCTTAACCGAGGGAACACAATGATGTCATCGTTGTTTGCTTCTTTCTCCTCCTTTGGGTCCTTTGAGAATATCACCTCCAACTCGTCATAGTCTTCTATCCAAAGTCTTTGCAGATTCTGAGGAAGCATATGGAAGGGAAACACATACAACAATTGGCCACACTCCTCAATATGAATGTCCATAAGCTTGCACAAGGATTCAACTTCTTTTTTGGGTTCTGGGAGTGGTTGCTCGTCTTGAATTTCTATTACCCCAACCATCTCTGAATGTTCTCAGGTAGAGGAAGCAACCTGCAAAGTTGTTTACAACACATTCAATAATGATTGAATAACAATGAGGTCCAACCAAGCTCTAAAATCAATTAAAATGCGGATTCATTCTAGTATGTTATAAATGTTTCTTAGACCAAGTACTAACTCCAACCATGCTCAATATCTTCGATTGAGATTGACTAACAATGAGGTCCAATGAAGCTCTCAAATCCATCATGGCATAGAAGCACAAGGTTCGAGTCTCAAAATATGGAGAGTTGTGGAAGACATATCAATTAATTCGATCACCTTTCAATCTTTTAATATCCAGACACATCATATTCGTTGCAATTTCCAATTTTCCATTTTATTTGATAAACTACTAGAACTAAGAACCCTATTAGTACCGCAATCAAATATATTGAGCTTGCCTAGAGGCTTGAAGACTAATAATCTTTCTTTCCATAACTGTGGTCACTTATCACCCTCTAGCTGCATTTGATAAAAGAATTTCTTTCAAATATCTGTCTGAAGTTGTGAACTACGATTAGATTAAATCAAATGAAAAGGATTTTTTAACTTCTTTTTTTCTCAATAAAAAACATAAAATAAATCAAGGTTTCAGCAAACACAACATTTCTAGTTACTCTAAATCCTTAACTAATATTTATCTAGAGTCAAATAAGGAAATTAAAATCAAAAAATGTTTTAACCACATTGCAATGGTCCGTCAACATCTGAATATGACGAGTGCCGCATTGGATTTTATGAGACTTTGGACATATTTGGAGAACACAAACCACCTGATAATATCAAAGCACATCATGGTCTCTACAAGGACTGGTTCGTGCTTTGTCTAAAACTACATAGGCAATGACTATCGATACACTAGATATTTTCATGCATACTCGGACATGATCGAAACAATTTGACATGCATGATCAACATAATATCTAGTCCTCCGTGGATTGAAGAGAAATTCCTAACTGAAAAAAAAAAAAGGGACTTGAAAGACGTCATTCCACTTGCAAAGGAGGAAAATGATGGCGGCAGGAGCTCGCACAGATAACATCAGAGATTAAGAGTACTAGAAGAAGAAGAAGAACAGAGCATACTGGGTCATAGAACAAGTACCATTCATTATATCTGTCTGGTGTCCGGGGATGTTTGCGTATGTGTGTGTTTGATAGCGTGAGAGAGGGGCCTAACTACCAGTAATAAATGTTACCCTATCCATATGTAAAGCATGGTCTAAGAACCAACAGGAAAAGATTCAAAGCAAGAAGGGTAATGATAAAGCAAATATAGATTCATAGACTTTAACAATATCAAAGTTCTCAATTTGCTGAAACCACATACCTCATTTCTAAGTCCATCTTCATCTATTTCTCCCTCAAATTCAGCTATTCCCTTCATGTTTTGACACGCTTTTACTTCTAGCTTTTTTAGATTCTTTAACAGTGGATGTATATTGGACGGAAACATATGCATCAGTTTACTGCAACATCTGACCTCCAAATCCGTTAATTGGTAGAAAGACCCTTGTTCTTCCAAAACAACTATTGATTGCTTGTCCCAAATTTTTATTATGTTACCCAGCTCATTAATGGTCAACCTCTCCAAGATAGGGAAAATAACCTACAAAGTAGTTTGATAGACGAATCATTGGGGACTTCTCCATGTAAAGGTTGCTCGCCAACCATTATCAAACAACTGTTACACAATGAATAAGTCAGCTAGTTGTTTGAGATCAAAACCATAACATACCTTGTCCTCCAAATAAGAACCTTTCATTTTTTGGAAAATACTAAGGTACCGCCACGTTATGGGTATGCCCAGATTAAAAAAGGTCGTACTTTTAAATGGTGTTCTTCAACATTAATGATGTTGTTAGGAGCATTGGGGGAGGATGAACTTCAATGATAGTAATTGTTGATTTGGGCAATCGGCAGCAGCCAAAGACTCCGATTGGCCGGCATAGCAGTAGTAGCTCCAAATTTTGATGTAAATGGAGTAGGTGGTGTGGCTCTATTATGTTGTTGGGTACAGGCTACACAAGTGGTAGTGGCTCTCAATTAAGGATCAAATCTTTATCCAATTTCAATCAAACTATAATAGGATTGTAGATGTGTGCCCGCTTTTATGTGCTTTTCATGGCCATGCATGATCAAGTATATAAGGGTAAGGACCTTTGTACCTTGTGGGAGAAGAAGCCTTGCATTTCACTAAAGAAACTTTTGAGCTTAGGCAATTTCTGAAGTGTCACAATCCTTAACCGAGGGAACACAATGATGTCATCGTTGATTGCTTCTTTCTCCTCCTTCGGGTCCTTTGAGAATATCACCTCCAACTCGTCACAGTCTTCTATCCAAAGTCTTTGCAGATTATGAGGAAGCATATGGGAGGGGAATACATACAACAATTGGTCACACTCCCCAATACGAATGTCCACAAGTCTGCACAAGGATTCAACTTTTTTTCTGGGTTCTGGGAGTGTTTGCTTGTCCTGAATCTTCGTTACCCCAACCATCTCTAAATGTTCTCGGGCAGGGGAAGCAACATGCAAAGTTGTTTACAACACATTCAATAATGATTGAATAACAATGAGGTCCAATCAAGCTCTAAAATCAATTAAAATGAGGATTCATTCTAGTATGTTATAAATGTTTCTTAGAGCAACTAACTCCAACCATGCTCAATATCTTTGACTGAGATTGAATAACAATGAGGTCCAATGAAGCTCTCAAATCTGTCTCGATCGGCTTAGAAGCACAAGATTCGAGTCTCAAAATATGGAGAGCTGCGGAAGACATATTCATCAATTCGATCACCTTTCAATCTTCTAATATCAAGACACATCATATTTGTTGGAGTTTCAAATTTTCCATTTTATTTGATAAATTTCTAGAACTCAGAACCGTATTAGTACCATTGAGCTTGCCTAGAGGCTTTGATGACTAATACTTAAATGGTTCGATATGATAATTGGCTGTAACTTAGTAATCGTTCTTTTCATAACCGTAGTCCCTTCTTAACCTCAAGTTGCATTTGATAAAAAAAAATTCATTCAAATATGTGTCTGAAGTTGAACTACGATTAGATTACTTCGAATAAAAAGGAAACTTCTCTTTTTCGGTGGAAAAAACAAAAAAATAAATCAAGATTTCAGCAAACACATCTTTTCTAGTTTTTCTTGAACGACGAAAAAGGATATTATATTAATAAAGAGATTATGCTCCAAGAATTGATAAGAGATCAATCCGAACAACGCCCAACAAGGCCACCCCCAAAAGGACCCAACGAAATCAAAACCACAAGAAAACACCCCCACAAACAAAGACACCCCCACCTCCCACTCAAAACAAGACACCCCACCCACCCAAAAACCAAGACACACCCCACTAAGGCCCCACCCTAAGAAGCAAAAATTCAGCATACAAGACTAAGGAGGCGACCTACAATGAAATAGAAAGCTAGGCTTGTCCTACTACTTTGTCAGCTTTGTCCAAAGTCTTTAGCTACCATATCTACAAATTTCCTTATGACTTCATCCTCCTTACCATTATACACATCTTTTCTAGTTACTCTAAATCCTTAACTAATATTTATCCAGAGTCGATTCAGTGTTATAAGAAAATTAAAACCAAAAAAGGTGTTAACCACATTGCAATGGTCCGTGAACATTTGAATATGACGAGCGCCGCATTGGATTGTATGAAATGAGACTTTGGACATAGTTGGAGAAAGCGAACCACTTGATAATAAAAGTAATATCAAAGCACATTTGATTGACGAACATGGTCTCTACAAGGACTGGCTCATGCTATTGATTGAGTCATTTCCCGCCCTTCTTTTTGCAAAGTCCCAGTGCAGTGACCCACCTATTTGCCCCCATAGCCATGTTGTGGATAAAGTTAGAATAACTTGTGAGGTAGTCAAGATCTACCCACTATTGTCCTTCAAAAATATACCAAGGACGTTCGAACTTCTGTTCTTCGAAAATATACCCACGTTCAGCTCCCACTACTCATTGGCAAAATGCACGAGCAATTGGGACAAATACGATAGCCATTTTTTGTTGTTGACTGATAATAATACGAAAGTAAGCCGATAGGGAAAATGTTAATCACTATCAAGTTTGAGCAAAGGTAATTAAAGGATGACGATATGTTAATCTATGTTCTATTATGAACGGAATGCAATCCCACGGTCCAAAGCCGAATGCAACTATTTCAGATAGATCTATTTAATTATGAGCACTATTGAACCAGATCAATAAAAACATCGAGCTCATATTTAGGCAAATAAAATTTAGGCTAAACTAGATAAAAATTAACTAAGCGTACTATATGCATGCAACCTGACAGTATTGTATAGTACTAGAAAAGTAACGAATAAGGATAATTCAGTAAGATTAATGCAAATCGCAGAGTAGGAATATATGGTTACTAGTGCATGTCCGTGCCTGAAGGCACGGTTGGAGCGATAAATACACGCAAATCAATTATGTGCTCACATGCAATATCTAACCCCCATCCAACAATTCCCACTATGTGAAAAACAATTGCCCAAGCATACAAACAAAATTGACAACTCCAAATTAAAGTTTTAGAAAATCACTGAATCAACATAGTAGAAATCATAGTTCATGGGATAGAAAAACCCTTAGTTTAGAGATGAAATACAAATTAAACCTAGCAACTCTCAATTAAAGTTTCATAAAATCTAAACACCCAATTAACAGAGTATGCTCAAAAAGTAGGAAGAAAATCTAGTAATTGCCTGGCTCGATGCAGTATATTTTGATTCAGTCTAAATCAACAATCTTTCCCTGGTAATCATACTCACCTGCACACCCAACTCCTCCCAAAGTTTATTTTTTCAATGAAATGACAAATAAGGTCCATCTAATAAATTTCAGCAAGCGAATTAAAGAAAAATACAATAATATACAGCAAATGAAACCAACATAGTCCAATTCCACTAAGGCATTTCATATAACAAATACATTACATTAGCAAAAGCTCCCTAAAAGAACAATCATGGTAGGTTGTCTCTTTACATAAGTACAAGACGCATGTCATGCGAGGGAGAGCCTACAACCTACTTTATGTACGTAATTGATAATTGTCTTATTTTGTTGAAAGAACCTCATTGCCTAATTATTTATCCTTCCATGCCACAAATTTGCTCGGGCCTTTCAAATTATCTTTCAACGATAACATTCCAAAGACACACCCGTGCATAAGGGATACTTGAATCTGATTCTCCTTGACATGCTATAGCAAGAAAGTAGAGTACAAAATGGTATAATTTATGAATGATCCTCAAATTTCAGAAAAAAATACAAAACCTAGGAAATGGACATGGCTCCAAAATATGAAATAAAATGAGTAGAAGTCTTTCTTCAGAGTAACTTATTCAAGTGTACATTCATAGGTGTCCAACCAAGTTCTCTCTCCCCAAGGTCAGTATATATAAAGCACAATGTTCTCCACCTTGATTTATTTGTCTCCAATACTTGCTCTCGTCTCATCAAGGGCCAAACACAGCGGTTGTTTTGAGAAAATGTCCAACCTCTTGTCTCCAATACTTGCTCTTAGAAAGCCTCCAAAAATCTGACTTAACAGAACATCTCAACGCTTTTTCCTCTTCATTCAATTGCCTAACTTCAGCTAAAGTGTCGAGGTGATGAAGTTTAGCTTCGGTGTCTTGAATAGCACAATTGATGTCCCCAAAATCCTCCTTATTCCAAATCCTCAAGCTGTTCTTTACTGCTTTTAACTTTTGCACAATCAGAAACCCGGCCCATCCACTTAGCTGAACCTCATCCCATGCAGCTTTTGCTACCTTCATACAATTAGGATTAGACAGCCAAATGTCCAAAAACCTGAACGGTTTTGGACCCCAATCCCTATTATCATCCAAAAGCATGATAGGGCAATGATCTGAAATTGGCCTAGTTAGACCCCATTGCAAGACCCTGAACTTATCAAGAATAGGTTGAGATAGCAAAAACCTATCCAAGCGGCTGTGAATGGCTACATTCTGATAATTGGTCCAAGTGAACTTCCTATATACATTTGTCCAAATTGATAAATTTACTAGGCATGGAAAAATGAAAAAGCACGAATTGATAAAATCATAAAAGTGATAAATATTGCTAAATGCAATGTATATACCTACCAATATGAAAATTTTGTTTAGACTAGTAAACATGACAAATAATGAATTAACGTATGCGGAGATGATATACTTATCACAGCCCGAAAATGGCGTTCTGGCGTTCTTCAACATTGATGATGTTGTTTAGGAGCATTGGGGGAGAGGATGGACTGTCAATGATAGAAAAAGTTGATTTGGACAGTCGGCAGTGACCGAAGACTCCGATTGGCATAGCACTAGTAGCTCCAAATTTAGGTGTAAATGAACAACTTCCAAATGCCACCACACACACCCCCCCCCCCCCAACAAACGTTGCTTCCCCAACTCGCGCACCCCAATCACCAATTTGCCAATATCCTATGATGGAATTGGAAGGAAAATACCAGCACTGAAGCGACCCACTTTCTAAACCCAACACAATTAAAGACTGGTTTGGCTTAATAAGCCATTTGCCTTTTTTAATTTTTTTCTTTATTAATTTCTTTTCCATTTGTTAGTTTTGCGACAAATTTTTGTGAATTATTAATTTATCTCGATGAGAGGAATCGAAAAGTAAACAATTGTGATTCAAATTTGATTGTTTTCTGAAAAAGTAAAAAAAAAAAAAACACCGTCTTTTGAAGATCTTAACTAATGTAAGATCTTAAAGTTAACCATTGACGTGATGTGATGATTTCACTCCTTAATTATGTGGTTCTTTCAATATCTCATTGGATGCATTTTCTTTTTCATATATTATTTTTTTTCTCCTCTTAATCCAAGTTTCTCTCTTTTTTCCGATAAAAAAAAAAAGAAGTCTTCTTTCTTCTCTCCGAAAATAGTTTTCTTTCGCCTCCTCTTTGTTTTTTCTGAAAAATAAATTAACCCTAATCACATAGCAACTGAGTTTTAATCAAGCCAACACGAGCCGATCTCGAGTAACTTAATTTTTTTATACATAATTAGACGAACGAAACAAGCTTGTTCAAACTTGGTTTGAAACCTTAACGACTTTCGAAAAAAAGTTCAAGCTTGGTTTGTTGACTAAGCTTTTAACGGACGAACAACTCAAACTCGAATAACTTAGTTTTTTAGCAGTCCTAATTTCTGGAAACTTTAATATTCCAGTTCAGAATTTTTGACATTCTGTTGGTTTACCTAATACGTATGGTGGAATAGGTCTGTGATCGATAACCATAGGACTACCTTTCAAAATTGTTAAAAAAATCCACACCAAATAGCAATGTAGAAATTATTAAATTGGGCTCTACTGATTCATTGACTCGGGAAAATTTCCGCAGATAGTTTCTGGTATTTGTTAATTACAGGTTTAAACGATAAACTAATTTGCCTAAATTTGGGAATCTCAAATGCGGATAAAGTACTCTTTTTCCAATTGCAATGAAACTACAGGACTATATATACATGCATGTGTGCCCACTGAATTAATTAAGTAAAAAGGGCAAAGACCATATATGATTAATAGTAAAAAGGGCAAAGACCATATATGATTAATTAATTAAGTAAAAAGGGTAAAGACCATGATTAATTAATTAAGTAACAAGTGTAAAGACCTTAATTTGTACCTTGTTGGAGAAGAAGAGTTGCGTTTCATCACTACATATGAAACTTTTGAGATTAGGCAAATCCCAAAGCTCCACTTCCTTTAACTGAGGGAACCGAATGGTATCATTGTTGTTGGTGGCTTCTTTCTCCTTCGGGTTGTTTGAGATTATGATCACCTCTATCTTCCCACAAGACCATATCTCAAGTATTTTCAGATTCTTTAACTCGGAAAGCATATTGGAGGGCAATACATACTCCAATTGGTTACAAAGATTAACATGAATCTTCTTAAGTTGGCAGAAGGATTTAGTTTCTTTTTCTAGTTCTGAGAGTGGTTGGTTGTCTCAAATCTTTGTTATCTTATCTTAATAAAAAAATTCAAATGTTCCAGGACAGGAAAAGCAACCTGCAAAGTTTTGTACAAAACATTCATTAGTGTTCAAATAATAATGATGTCCAATCAAGCTCTAGCTAAAACCCATCTCTGCGCGCGTACAAAACATTCATTAGGATCAATTCTTAATTTTTTAATTGCAATGAAACTACAGGATTGTGCCCACTTTTATGTGCTTTCCATGACCATGATTAAATAATTAAGAAAAAAGGGTAAACACCTTAATTTGTACCTTGTTGGAGAACAAGAGTTGCGTTTCACCACTATATATGAAACTTTTGAGATTAGGCAAATCCTCGAGTTTCAGGGTCTTTAACTGAGGGAACCGAATGGTATCATTGTTGTTGGTGGCTTCTTTCTCCTTCGGGTTGTTTGAGATTATCACCTCCATCTTCCTACATCCCCATATACTGAGTCTTTGCAGATTCTTTAATTGAGAAAGCATATAGAAGGGCAATACATACTCCAATTGGTCACACTCCCCAAAAATAATCATCATAAGCTCGGAGAAGGATTTAGCTTCTTTTTCTAGTTCTGAGAGTGGTTGGTTGTCCCAAATCCTTGTTATCTTATCTAAATTCCAAAGATACAAAGTTTTCAGGACAGGAAAAGCAATCTGCAAAGTTGTGTACAAAACATTCATTAGTGATCGATTGAATAATAACGAGGTCCAATCAAACTCTAGCTAAAACCCATCTATATATGCTCATAAGCATGAGATTCGAGTCTCAAAACTTGGAGAGCTATGGAAGATATATTGACTCAATCCGGAAGATATATTGACTCAATCCGATTACCTTTCTCATTCTTCTAAATTCCAATTTTTGGCAAGAGCTAGCTCTTGGATTGGCTACTCCAGACACACCATGCCATATTTGTTGCACTTAATTTCCATTGCATTTGGTAAATTCATACTACGGAGTACTATTTTACGCTAAAGATAGGTACACTACCTTTTTACACTACATAGTTACACTACATCTTATGTGGAACCCATTTTGAGTCTCAAAAAAATCTAAAAAAATACCGATAAATTTTAAAATATTATTTTATGGGGTCCTATAAAAAATTAGCTACAATAAATGTCGGTAAGTACTACTTTTGGATTCATAGGGGTGAAATTGTTTAATTGCGCATTTTTGGCACTACGTATCTAGAAATAATACTTACCAATATCCGTTGAAACTAATTTTTTACAGAGCCCTATAAAATAATATTTTAGAATTTATGAATATTTTTTTGGATTTTTTTGAAGCCTGAAATGAGCTCCACATAAAATGTAGTGTAACGTATAGTGTAATTATATAGTGTATGTAGCATCTCTCACTATTTTATGAAATCAAAGCCGTATAAACTAATAATATTCATACATTGCCTTTATTATTATCATCATATATGTATGTATAGATCGTACCATATTAAGTTTCAATCGCAAGTTTTCAAACTTAAGCATTAAATAGGTAATTATACCTATTTAGACCTTAGGCGGTTGGGCTTTAGCTCACTTGGTGTATTTTCCAACTTTTGATTGGATTTCTCTTTCCCCTCTCCCCGTTTTTAATAAAAGATTTTGCTGATCAAAAAAAAAAAAACCTATTCCGTACACAATAATTACTTAAATAATTAAGTATTTCAAATCTGTACTAAAAAATATAAATTTTCAATGAAGTCTTTTTTTTTCTAGAGCCGTACAATCAGAAATCACTGATGGCCTAACAATCATTCACAAAATAACAAATTTGTAAACTATACCAAAATTAGAATTTTAATTCGCATGTAAAACCAAAAATTGTACAAACTGATAAAATCATAAAAAGAGAAAATATTAATAAATTTAATATACTTGCCAAAATCAAAATTGATAATTTTTTTTTTTGCTCGGCAAAAAGAAATTTTATTAAACTCGAAAGGTTACATCGAGAGGAAAAGCTGGAGAGCAAACTAACTCAACTCAGCGAAAAGAAAAAACAAAAACAATCTCATCCAGCAGGAAATTGGAAGAGAGCACGTCAAGGATTACAGTTTCAACAAACGAATACCGTCTAAGAATCCTTTGAAATCCTCGATCGAATATACCTTAATCTCAAAATTAACTTTCATCCACACGGCCACTCTGTACTTGATTAAATCCACTACCTCCTCTGAGCTGATCGTCACATTCTGAAATATGAGCTTATTCCGCATAATCCAAATTGACCAGATTGTCGCATAGAAGCAAGCTTTCCAAATGTGATAAATTTACCGAAATTAAATTATGCATGTAAAAATTTGAAAGTGTGAAATGATAAAATTATAAGAATATTTGTACTTAACGAAAATTTTGTCACGTCAGTAAACACAGTATATTAACGAAAATAATTTTTTTATGAGATTAGTAAATAGAGAAATAGGATAGTTTAACATATTGGATCGATCACCACAAAAGTGATCATGTTGCTAAAAGTAAGATACATGCCGAATTGTGAAATTTTTCAAATTTGAAATCAAAGAAAATTGGACAATAGTAGTATTGGGTATTATACATTTGTCCAAATTTATAAATTTATTAGGCATGAAAAAATGAAAAAGCGTAGACTGATAAAATCGTAACAGTGATAAATATTGCTATATGCAATACCTACCAATATGAAAATTTTGTTTAGACTAGTAAACATGAGGAATAATAAATTAACGTATGCTGAGATGATATACTTATCACAGCCCGAAAATGGCGTTCTTCAACATTGATGATGTTTAGGAGCATTGGAGGAGGATGGACCGTCAATGATAAAAATACTGTAGTTAATTTGGGCAATCCGCAGTGAACGAAGACTCAAATGCCCCTGAAGCATGCACGTTGCCTCACCAACTCACGCATCCCAATCACCAATTTGCCAAAATCCTATGATGGAATTGGAAGGGAAATACCAGCACTGAAGTGACCCACTTTCCAAACCCAACACCATCATTAAGGCCTGGTTTGGCTTAATAAGTCATTTGTCTTTTTAAAATTTTTTTCTTTATTAATTTCTTTCTCATTTGTTAGTTTTGCAGCAAATTTTTTTAAATTATTAATTTATCTCGATGAGAGGAATCAAAAAGTAAAAAAATTGTGATTCAAACTCGATTATTTTCTGAAAAAGTCACAAAAAAAAACTGTCTTTCGAAGATTTTGACTAATATTAAGATCTTAAAGTTAACCATTAAATAAATCTTCGTAGATGGCAACTTTTTTTTTTTACTAGCGATGAAATATTTTGACCAATTAAAGAATCGTTACTCGATTTAAAAAAAAAAAATCGTTACTCGACTGGGCCATTTTTAGCAAATAAACACCTAGACCAAGGCCCATAACCAAAAACGCTCTTACCACATCTGAATCTCAATCCACACAGTTTGGTCTCCTTTGTCAACAACACGCCACCCCACCCCCCCCCCCCCCCCCCCCCCCCTCCCTCTCTCTCCAATGGCAACAATCAACCTCTCATCATCACCTCCTCCTCTCTGTGCTTACCCACATCCTTGACTGAACCATGCCTTCAAACTATTGTCGTTTCTCACAGTGGGTTGGTCGAAGGAGGTGGTGTGGCTCCATTATGTTGTTGGGTACAGGCTACACAGGTGGTAGTGACTCTCAATTAAGGATCAAATCTTTATCTAATTTCAATCAAACTACAGGATTATAGATGTGTGCTCGCTTTTATGTGCTTTTCATGGCCATGCATGATCAAGTAAAAAAGGGTAAGAACCTTTGTACCTTGTGGGAGAAGAACCCTTGCGTTTCAGTATAGAAACTTTTGAGCTTACGCAATTTCCGAAGTCTCACTTCCTTTAACAGAGGGAACACAATGATGTCATCGTTGATTGCTTCTTTGTCCTCCTTCGGGTCCTTTGAGAATATCACCTCCAACTGGTTACAGCATTCTATATAGAGCTCTTGCAGATTCAGAGGAAGCATATGGGAGGGAAATACATACGACAATTGGTCACACCATTCAATACGAATGTCCACAAGTTTGCACAAGGATTCAACTTCTTTTCTGGGTTTTGGGAGTGGTTGCTTGTCGTGAATCTCTGTTACCCCAATTATCTCTAAATGTTCTCGGGCAGGAGAGGCAACCTGCAAAGTTGTTTACAACACATTCAATAATAATTGAATAACAATGCGGTCCAATCAAGCTCTAAAATCAATTAAAATGAGGATTCATTCTAGTATGTTATATATGTTTCTTAGAGCAAGTACTAACTCCAACCATGCTCAATATCTTCGACTGAGATTGAATAACAATGAGGTCCATAGTGGCAGGACAGGTCTAGTCTTCTAATTCATTGAGTTTTAGGTAGTTGTCGCCTTTGAAGCTGCAGGTTGGTTTTCTTTGGCTTGGTTTTCGAGTTGGGGCTTGGTGGGGTGTGTCTTGGTTTTTGGGTGGAGAGGTGTCTTGTCTTGAGTGGAGGGTGGGGGTGTCTTTGTTTGTGGGTGTTTGGGGTGTATTCCTATGGTTTTGGTGTTGTTTCGTTGGGTCCTTTTGGGGGTGGCCCCGTTGGGCGTAGTTCGGATTGATTTCTTACCAATCTTTAGAGCTTGATTAGCATGCTCTCTTATTTGTTCTTCTTTATTTATATAATATCCCTTTTTCGCCGTTCAAAAAAAACAATGAGGTCCATTAATGAAGCTCTCAAATCCATCTCGGCTTAGAAGCACAAGATTCGAGTCTCAAAATATGGAGAGCTGTGGAAGACATATTGATTAATTCTATCACCTTTCAATCTTCTAATATCAAGACACATCATATTTGTTGGAGTTTCAAATTTTCCATTTTATTTGACAAATTACTAGAACTCATAACCGTATTCAGAACCGTATTAGTACCCATTGAGCTTGCCTAGAGGCTTTGATGACTAATACTTAAATGGTTCTATATGATAATTGGCTATAACTCAGTAATCTTTCTTTTCATAACCGTAGTCCCTTGTTACCCTCTAGTTGCATTTGATAAAAAAAAATTCTTTCAAATATGTGTCTGAAGTTGAACTACGATTAGATTAATTCGAATAAAAAGGATATATTAACTTCTCTTTTCGGTAAAAAACAAAAACAAAAAATAAAGATTTCAGCTAACACATCTTTTCTAGTTACTCTAAATTCTTAACTAATATTTATCCAGAGTCGATTCAGTCGAATAAGAAAATTAAAACCAAAAAAGGTTTTAACCATATTGCAATAGTCCATCCACCATCGATCGAAGCTTTCAGTAGCTTCTCTGCCTCGCTCTCTCTCTCTCTCTAACTCTCTCCATGGTCTGGTACTATTATGTTGTGGATAAAGTTAGAATAACTTGTGAGTTAGCATATTGTTGTCTAAAAAAAATCATTCTACAATGAAAGCCAAGATCTACCCACGTTCAGCTAGCTCCCGCTACTGTCCTTCAAAAATATACCAAGGACGTTCTGTCCTTCAAAAAAATACCCACGTTCAGCTCCCGCTACTCACTGGCAAAATGCACGTGCAATTGGGACAAATACGATCGCCAAGGGGTTGGTGAAAAAGTCAGAACATGCAGTGATACAAAGTTGATAGCTGGACTGACGGGAGAGTCGGGTCTGAGGGAGGTGCAGGGCTCTAAGCAAGGAGATGTGGACTTGCATTTAATGCATAGTAGTGATGGAGTCAAAAGTGGTGACGGGGATTTTGAATCTTATGTGGAGGAATCCGTTGAAGTGGGGGAAGTGGGGTCCTCGGGTGGGCTTCAGTTGAGGGCTCAATATGGGCTTCCCACAAGTCCAGTTTTGGGCCAAGTTAAAGCCTCTTTTTTTGAGAACAGCCTTGGTCCAGCCCAGAATGAGGGTGAGATGGCTATGCAAGTCTCCAAGGCCCAAAATTCTACAAAGAGTACCAATCCTTCTACGCCTTCTGCAATCCCAGATGATCCGAGCTTTTGTCGGCCACTGCTTCAAGGGGATGAAGAGCCCCAGAGCTCACTTGTTCCCGGTATCCAGCTCACGGTGGATCTTAGTAAAGCGGAATACAGAAGAAGACGGCGGAGGCAGATGTCCAATCTTATCCAAATCCAAGAGGAGCTGTCGGGCGAAGCGGGAGAGGAGAATGCTGAGTCGGAGTCCTCTGCAGATTCCATTGAGAACTCTCAACAGATCATTGACGAGGTAAGGGCTACTATGGCTATTGGAGCTGCGTTGAACGTTAATTTTCTTTCTAATGATGAACGGGCCTTACAGAAAATGATAGTACTCAGAGAATAAGGAGGCTGCCGCCCTGCGTGCAAGGGTGGGCAGTAATTAGGGATGCTTTGTCCCTTGTTTTTGGTGTCGATTGTGGGTATAATCTTTTTTATGCAGATTGTGTCATGGAATATTAGAGGTTTGGACAGTTCTGTGAAAAAACGATTTCTGGCTAAACTAATTAAGAAGAAAAAACCGGATATGGTGTTTATCCAAGAAACAAAACTAGATTATGTGGATCGATTAGCTAGACAAAGAATATGGGGTGATAGCAATGTGGAGTTCGCATGTTCGAGATTGGAGGGAGCATCAGGGGGCCTGTTGATTATGTGGAATAATATTTTTTTTAAGCCAGCTAGTGTTTCGATTAATAAATCCTTCATTATGTTACAAGGTACTATTGATGATTTCCCATGTATCATAGTGAATGTCTATGCTCCTAGCCGCTACTTTGGCCCGTCGTGATCTGTGGGGGGAACTTTTGGCCCCTTAAAGCAAACCATCAGGACCCTTGATGTATTGGGGGTGACTTTAATGAAATAAGAGAGGTGTCTGAACGAGTGGGTTGTTTGAGATTGGATAGGGGGATGAAGGATTTTTTGGAATTTTGTAACCATATGGAGGTACTGGGCATCCCTATGATGGGAAGGAAGTTTACATGGACCAACTACCAGAACAATGCCATTCATAGCCATTTGGACAGATTCCTGCTATCCCAACCTTTTCTCAATCGATTTAAGGTTCTGCAATGGAGGCTGCCAAGACCAATTTCAGACCACTGCCCTATCGTGCTTTTGGATGACAATAGAGATTGGGGGCCAAAACCATTTAGGTTCATGGACATTTGGCTATCGGACCCTAATTGTCTAAAGGTAGCCAAAGAAGCATGGGAGGAGACTCAGGTGCATGGTTGGGCTGGATTTATCCTTGTTCAGAAATTAAGGGCAATGAAAGATAGATTGAAATTATGGAATAAACAAGAATTTGGGGACATTCATTGTGCTCTTCGAGATGTTGAAGCTAAGCTCCACAATCTTGATACTCTATCGGAAGCTAGACAACTGAATGATGAGGAAAAAGTGGTGCATTGTTCCTTAAAGTTAAAGAGTTTTGGAGGCTCTCAAACTTGGTGGAATCGTTTTGGAAACAAAAATCTCGTGTGAAGTGGCTGAAGCTTGGGGATCGAAACACTAGGTTTTTCCAAATTTCAGCTAATAACCAATTTAAGAGGAACCTAGTGGGAGCAGTAAGGGTCAATGGGAGCGTGCTGGTGGATCCTGTTTAGATCAAAGAAGCATCCTCAGAACACTTTCAGGCCAACTTTACATAAGAGAGAAAGTTTAGACCAGATTTGGGAGGTATTTTTACGAGAAAATCAACCAGGAGAGTGCAAAATAGCTTGAGAAACCTTTTGAGGAGAAGGAAATTCTGGTAGCTGTGCAAGATTGTAGTAGTCTCAAAGCCCCTGGTCCTGACGGCTTTAACTTTGCTTTTGTTAAGAAATGGTGGGTATTCATGAAGGAAGCGGTCCTCAAATTCTTCTCAAAATTCCATTCAAATGTGAAGCTGCGCAAAGGTATTAATTTTACTTTTGTCTCTCTTATTCCTAAAGTAGCTTGCCCTAGCTCTTTTAAGGAGTATAGGCCCATTAGTATGATGGGATGGGTATATAAGGTTTTGTCCAAAGTTTTGGCGAATCAAATAAAGGGGCAATTGCGGTCAGTGATAGGGGAGGCCCAAGCGGCCTTTGTCTACGGGAAGCAAATACTAGATGGAGTCCTCGTAGCCAATGAGGTTATCCATAGCTGGAAAAATAGGGCGAATGGGGGTATTATCCTCAAGTTAGATTTCGAAAGAGCATACGATTGTGTCAACTGGGGCTTCTTGAGCAGTATGTTATCGAGGTTGGGCTTTGGGGACAAATGGAGGGGTTGGATCTTAGAATGTTGCTCATCGGTTTCCATGTCAATTTTGATCAATGGATCTCCCTCCCCGGAATTCCACACTCAAAAAGGACTGAGGCAAGGCGATCCTCTTTCTCCATTTTTATTTTATCATTGTCGCGGAGGCCCTTAATATACTGTTAGAACTAGCAAATGAGCAAAATATTATTAAGGGAACAAAAGTGGGGAGAAACGGGGTTATCGTTTCTCACTTACAATTTGCGGATGATACAATTCTATTTTGCAAACAAATTTTGAGGTGCTTTCAATTGATGTCCGGGATGAAAATTAATTTTTCGAAGAGTTCCCTTTGTGGAGTGAACATCCCAGGGGAAGAAATCACATCTCTGGCCCAGATAATGGGATGTAAAATGGAAAAGCTCCCAATTAAGTACCTCGGTTTGCCTTTAGGTGCTAATCCAGGGAGGATTAAGACGTGGGACTCTGTCATTGAAAGAACTGAGAAGGTGTTGAGTATTTGGCGCACTCGATGTATTTCCACCGGAGGAAGGTTGACTCTTATTAATTCCAATACGGCAAACGTTCCCATATACATTATATCCTTGTTCAAAATGCCAGCTGCTGTTGCGAGGAAATTGGAGAAAATGCAGAGACAATTTTTTTGGGGTGATTCGAATGACAAAAAGAAAATGCATGTGGTCAAGTGGGATGAGATTACTCGGAAGAAATTTAATGGAGGCTTGGGGGTCAAGAAGATGATGCAACATAATCTTGCTCTTTTGGCAAAATGGTGGTGGAGATTTGGTACGGATAAAGAATCACTATGGGTGAAGGTGATAAGGGGAAAATACGGTTTGGATGCTAATTGTTGGTTACCCTATAGGGTCACGGTGCTCACGCTACGTCAAGAATCTGGTCAGATATTTGCTCTCTAGATAATCCTTCAACCCCATTGAGCTATTCCATCCGGGACAGCTTTCGAGTCTAGGTAAATTCGGGCGATGCAACGGTGTTTTGGGAGCATGTTTGGCTAGGTGAATCCTCATTAAAAGAAGATTATCCTCGACTTTTCTCTTTATCTACCCAAAAGGATGTGCTGATCAGTAATTTGAGGGTTGAGGGATCATGGGAATTATTGTTCCGAAGAGAATTTTTTGGTCGAGAGAAGCAGGAGTTTGACAACTTGAAAGAGCGGCTTCAACGGGTTATCCTAATCCCTTTGAAACCGGATGCTTTGCAATGGAGATGGTCGAGTGATGGAATTTTTTCTGTCAAGTCAGCCTACGGGCAATGGGAAGTGCAATCCCATTCCAGTTGTGCGCTGCTTGGCTATGTTTGGAAGAACCTGGGCCCTCCTAAGGTGGAAATCTTTGTGTGGATGGCAGTAAAGGAAAGAGCAGTAACCAGGTCTGTCCTTCTTAGCAGAAATTTGATCGGTGAAATTCATTTAGCTTTGTGCCCCCTATGCTCCCTGAATCTGGAAACTCACCAACATTTGTTTCTTCACTGTCATTTCTCCTGGAGTGTTTGGTCGATAATCCTAGATTGGTGGAACACCAAATGGGTTTTCCCAAGTTCTGTACCTGACTTAGCAAACTGGTGGTTTTTTCATGGTTTCTCCAACCTTGAGAAACATGTTTGGGAAGCTTGCTTCTATGCTACGTTGTGGTCTATTTGGTTGGCAAGGAATGATATTATCTTCAACAGTTCTATGAAACAACCGTGGGAGGTGGGGGATTTAGTAAAAACTAGAGTGGTGATGTGGATGAAGGTGAAGTTTGACATCAAGGTCTACACCGTTGAGGAGTTCAAGATTTTCTTAGATGGTATCCGCAAACTGAAATTGTAACCCAGTTCTAAGGGAGAGTCTCCAACTGTTGGTTGGATGTGTTTGTAATTTTGGGTTCAACCAAGCTTAGGCTTAGGTTGAATTTCTTCAATGTACCCCTTTCGAGTTTTATTAAAAATGTTCCGTTTGCCGAGAAAAAAAAAGTTTTGATGTCGACTGATAATAATACGAACGTAAGCCGATAGGGAAAATGTTAATCACTATCAAGTTTGAGCAAAGGTGATTAAAGGATGACGATATGTTAATCTATGTTCTATTATGAACGGAATGCATTAATCCCACGGTCCAAAGCCGAATGCAACTATTTCTGATAGATCTATTTATGAGCACTATTGAAACAGATGATCCATAAAAACATCGAGCTCATAGTTAGGCAAATAAAATTCAGGCTAATCAAGATAAAAACTAACTAAGCGTACTATATGCATGCAACCTGACAGTATTGTATAGTACTAGAATAAGTAACGAATAACGATAATTCAGTAAGATTAATGCAAATTTCAGAGTAAGAATATATGGCTATTTACTATCTACCATTTCAAAACTATGGAGTTTATCCTTAGCTCATAATTTTAAAAGAGGTACTACTACTTCACGGTATTGAATGCGAATTTCAAATGAAAATTCTATTTGAGTATAATTTTCTCCAGATACATGTTTGTGTAGATAATAAGGCCTTTTTCAGCAATCAAGTCTTTTTATTTTTATTTTTGTAGGCCCATAAGCCTATCTTATCTATAAAAAATATTAAATGGATTCAATCATAGCATCACATAATTTCATAATATTCAAAAAAAAATTGTATGTTATCCATCTAATAATTGCCAGACCATTCCTTTGAAGAACAAATTAGATTGGCAATGACTATCGTCGATCAACTAGATATTTTCAAGCATACTCGGACAAGAAACAATTTGACATGATAAGCATAAATATCTACTCCTCCGTGGACTGAAAATAAATTCCTAACCGCCAAAAAAAAAAAAAAGAGGACTTGAAAGACGTCATTGCACTTGGAAAGGGGGGAAAAACAGAATATACAGGGTCATACAACAAGTACCATTCATTATATTTGTATGGTGTGTGAGGACCGGGGAAGTGTGTGTATGTGAGATAGCGAGAGAGAGGCTGAGAGGGGCATATCTGCCCATGATAATGTTACCCTATTCATATGTAAAGCATGGTCTAAGAACCAACATGAAATTAAAGCTTCAAAGTAAGATAACAGGATAATGATAAAGCAAATATTGTATCTTTTCATTACAAAGTGGTTGTGCGTGGATAGTAGCAATTAATATCATACATTAATTAGAATTAACAATATCAAAGTTCTCAATTTGCTGAAACGACATACCTCATTTCTATGTCCATCTTGATCGATTTCTCCCTCAAATTCAGCTATTCCCTTCATGGTTTTACACCAATATACGTCAAGCCTTTCTAGATTCTTTAACTGTGGATGCATATCGGACGGAAACACATGCATCAGTTTTGCACATTTTTGGACATCCACAGACTTCAGTTGACAGAAAGACCCTTGTTCTTCCAAGACATGAGCAATTGATTGCTTGTCCCAAATCTTTATTATGTTATCCAGCTTTTCAATGGTCAAACTCTCCAAGACAGGGAAAATAACCTACAAAGTAGTTTGATAGACAAATCATTAGGGACTTCTCCATGTAAAGGTTACTCGCCTAGCATTATCAAACAACTGCTACACAAGGAATAAGTCAGCTAGTTGTTTGGGATCAAAACCATAACATGCACTGTCCTCCAAATAAGAACCTTTCATTTTTGGGAAATACTAAGGTAGCCCCACGTTATGGGTGTGCCCAAATTAAGAAATGTTATGCTTTTTTCATGGTGAATGGTATACCATTTGTGGTGATTGATATGATGTGGGACAACATTAAATGAGTTATTTTGAAAATGCTATGCCATTCTGAAAAATATTATGCATCATTTGTTGAAATGGCATGCATTCTTTTGATAAAAGTTACGCCATTTTATGGTATTAATCTTGTTATAACCTTTGTGCTTATTGTTACGTCATTTCTGTTTTGTTGCTATGCACTCATGTGGTTAACTTATGCATCCGTATGGTGAAAGTCAAAGGGAATACTAAATCACCGGACAGAGTTGGGGATACAGGATACTTTAAGCATTTCCTCTCCTCTTTTCTGTTTTTTAAATTAGAAGCCAACATTGTTTTACATGAACTTTTAAACTAGCGTTCGTGGGATTGACAGTGGTGTACCCAGGAATCTTGGCAAGTGAGGACACTTTTTAAACACATTTCTACTGACAAATATTGTAATAAGCATAGTTAAAATGACAAAAAAATTCATGAATTAATTGTTAAAAGTACAAAATAGGTAGCCCTTGATTTAGGCACTTTTGAATTTTGGATATTACTCCCTCTGTCCCAAATTGTTGTTTCCTACGAAAAAAATGTGCAATTTTAAAATTAAAAAATAAAATACGTCAGGGCATAATTTTTTGAATTTCTTTGCACCATATTAAAGAGCTCATGAATTACTTTAATTTGGTGTAAAAAAAATTTAAATATCAATGTGATTTTTTCTGTCCCGTGCATGAACGGGCACAATGCTAGTAATGATAGAGCAAATGTACCTTTCCGTTGAATAAAGGTAGTGCATGGCTGGTAGAGTTGCCTCCGGTTGTGCCCGCCTTACCCTATTTGGTACAGATGCTTTCAAGGTTTGGTAGATCGCACAGTTTAAAGGTTTGAAAACCTTTACACGCATTTCGTCCAACTAACAAACTTCCATTTTTGGGAAATGCTATGGTACCCCTTTATAGTGTGCCGAAATCATAAAATGTTATGCTTTTTTATGATGAATGTTATGCCTATTGTGGCGAATGTTATGATGGGGGCCATCATTAAATGAGTTAATTTGAAAATGCAATGCCAATTAAAAAATGTTATGCGTCATTTTCTAAAAATGTTACGCCTTTTTGTGGTTAACTTTATGAATTCTTATGATGAGAGTCAATGGAATACTGTATCCTCGGACAAAGTTTGGGATACTTAACCGTTTCCCTTCTTTCTTTCTTTTTTTTAAAATCTGAAGCCCCCATTATTTTACACAAACTTTTAAACTAGTATTTATGGGATTAGCTTTACGTCACTGTGTAATGAAGCCGAATGTTCAACTTATTCCTCAATATGAATAGCAGATTATTCTATGAACCCTCAGGAATAATACTAAAGTAAACTAATTAACAGGGCAATGATAAAGCTTACCTTTTCACTGAAAAGTGGTTGGGCACATGCATAAGAGCTTCCAATGGTTGTTCCCATCTTCTCCTTTTGGGCATAAAAGCTTACGAGGTTTGGTAGATATACCAATTCCAGCTGCTTCAATTTACTAAACTTTACCTCACTGGTGATTTCATCTTCATCATTTCGTCCTTCAAATCCAACAATTGCCTTCATCATTCTACAGGATTGTACTTTTAGTTTTTCCAGGTGGACAAATCCTCTTGCAATAGTTGGGGAGAAGAGATACTTTAACTTACAATGTTCAATAATTAACACAGTTAAATTATTGAATGGCGATGGCGATAAGTGATTCAGCCCCTGAATTGGCTCACCAAAAAGATATTCCAAGTGATCGCATGACGTAACTTTGAGGTATTTCAAGTCAGGAAATCTATTTCCAGCACCTCTGTCATAAAGCACCTTCTTCAAACCCTGAATGTCATTGAGGAATACCACATCAGCTTTGTCCACCAAGGAGATGAACTCATTTCTTAACTGAATACCATTCAGTTCCAACATGCATCTTCCAGAAATTAATTTTTTAAAATTTTCGAATTTAGAACCCAATAATATCTTAAATCCCTTCAGGTTTGCAAATATTAGGTCCTCCGTGGATAATAGCATGACATTTAGCATATGGATATGTAGAGTGGTTAATCGACCGGTACTCAATAACCCCCTTAGCTCCTCGAGGTTCACATTTTCTCCGTTGCTCGTGTCTTGCTGCTCGTCAGTTGTGGCCTCCCATTTGTCAAAGTTTTCGGGAAAATACATTTCCTCTAGGCTAATGAACTTGGAAATTACACCTCTAGGAATCACCTTGAGTTTGTCACAATCTTGGAGATCTAACACTCGTAGACCAGTCAACTGTCCGATCTCTAGCGGCAATGCCTCGATACTAGAACCCCTAAGGCTAAGCACTTCAAGGTTACTCTTCAGCTCCTTAATTATAGCAATATCATCCAAGTCGCATTCATTCAGATATAGCATCCGAAGGTTCGCCAATTTTGAGAGTGATGACGGGAGTCGCCGCATACGCATTCGACTAAAACTCACCACTGTAAGTTGGATCATTCCATTGAAAAAATTGTCTGGAACCTCAAGATCGGAAAGTTCGCTGTTGTCAACCATCAAGGTGTGGAGTTGTGGATATTCCAACCCATTGGGAAGCCCTTTAATACTTTTGAAACTTAATGAGATTGCTGAATACGATGTCACATTCCTACTATTGCGTGGCCATTCATGGGCACCATGATCTATCAGAAATGATTTTTCCTCCCGTGCAATTGAGATACCGACGTCTCTTATAACATCATGAATTTTGACAACATTTTCGTGATAGTCTGATTTGAGGGCATCCACCACAGTTGACAACAAAGAGGCTGATTTGAGGGTATCCACCACTGTACGCACAGCATTTCTTGCTTCATCAAGTGTGTATGGATTTTGAGAAAGCAAACTATTCGCCACACAATGTCTCGTCAAGTCGTCAATTGATATCTCGGCATCTTCAAGAAACAAACAACAGAGCAAGAAACAAGATTTTGCATCCAAGGACCCCAACATATCGTAGCTCAACTTTAAAGAAGCCCAAACAGTTTGGTTAATGCCCTCAATGTTCTTGATCATGTACCTCTCAAGTTTTTCGAGTGCATTCTTCCACACGTGAACTGGCTTTTCTTCCAAGGCGGCTCCAAGAGCATTTATGGCAACCGGCAAACCTTTGCATTTTCTACACACTTGTTGCGCTAGGAAATCTATTTCTGGATGTGACTCGATGGTATTTCCCACCTTCTTCTTGAATAGGTCCCATGCTTCTGCCTCCGATAGCTCTGCAATTGGAAAATGTATATCGGCTTTCATTGTGATTCTTAACAAATCTTTATTTCGAGACGTTAGCACAACTTTGCAGCCTGTCGTTCCATCCGCAATAGGAATACCAATTGCCTTCAGGTCCACTTTCTCCCAAATGTCATCCAAAATTACTAGATATTTCTCGCCGTTCTTGAATTTATTCCACAACTGAATTGCAATTGCGTTTTCATCCGCTGTGGCCTTCAACTCAAGATTCAATTTGTCAGCCAGTTTTTTTTGTATGTCCTTCACATTGAGATCCTTAGAGACGGCTACTAGCGGGACATGCTTAAAAGTTCCATCATCTAGCATTTTTTTGGCGACCTTCTCGACTAACGTGGTCTTACCGACCCCTCCCAGCCCATATACGCCAATCATTTTAACATTCGGATCTTTTAACGCACCCACAATATCCTCAAAAATTGGTGTCCTAGAATCCAAGTGAACATAATTCTGGGCGGATGGAAATTCAAGTTCTGGAGGACGCGGCTTAGGGTGCGAGATTTCATCAAAATGGCTTTCCTGAGCGAGTTTCTTGACATCTTCTATCTTCTCTTCTGCTTGTTTGCTCAATCGGTACCGCCCCTTGATGTTAGGACATGAGCATGCAAAGCAGTGCATTTTTGCCTCGGCTGTACTTCGCTCGATAAGGTCCTGGACATAATTTTTCATCTCGTCCGTGTTCGTTTGCCATTGTGAAACAGCATTCTCAATCTCTTCACCGCGATCATTGGCCTCGCGAACTTTTCTTTTGATTATTACCCGACGATCTTCAAGACTTCTCATTTCAGTTCGCAATTTGTCCAAGTTCGTCCTGTACTGAAGAACATACTTCCCTGCATTGACCGCTTCATCAAAGGCTCTACATCCCAACTGCTCAATTATGCCTTGCGGAGTACACATTTTCTGCTACGGCGCGCGTTAGTTCTTCTGATATTTCCAAAGGAACTGTGTATGTGGTGCGATTGTTATTTGACAAGACAAAGCTTTTGGTATCTGTAATAAAAAAGAAAAAAATATATTAGAGGGAGAAGAAAATTAAAGGAAGATAAGATCAATGACATAACAGCATAGCACCACCCAAAATACTTTATTTAGTCCTATTTTAAAAATAGGATTAAGTATACCATCTCCGGTGTAAAATATACCACCTGTAGCTTTTTATTTTTAGTTAATTTTATTCTTTTGGGGACAACTTTTTCCCTACATTATTTGACTTCCTTAAATCCAGCTTTAAATGATCCCGCAAATCAAAATCTCTTCTTTAATTTGCTGATCAAAAAAGATAAGAAAAAAGAACTTAGATTAATAATCCGTAGGTTGCCGATAAAAAAAGGAAAAAGAAAAGAATCCGTACATGGCAAATAGATGAATCACCCTATTTGATTTTCATTAGATTTTAGTTTAGTTGGTTCACTAAACTCTTTAATTCTCCATCTACGGTAATATGTATGTGTATACGACCAGAGAATGGATCGAAATCGCATTCTTGAATCGTGGTTGTTTTGTAGTCTTTGATTCTTTGACAAGTTATCTATTTAATTTTTTCCTTGATCTGGCCAGAACTCCTTTATACTTGAATTGACCGTTCTCAAATACATAGGAGGATTTGATATTGCCTATGTCAATGTTATCATACATGGAATTCATACACATTCACATTATAAAGAAAACAATAGAGTTAATCACAATACATTCATATACCATGAATTGGAAGCTAGCTAGTCAATAAATATGATTGACATCCTATCATTATCTCCGGGAAGAAAAAATCTGGTAATTAAGAAATGTGATTATTGAGAAGATGTGACTAGTGATTTTGGTAGGCAACAAAAATTTATTGAACTCGACAAAGGGTATCTCATATTTTCTTAGAAGAAGAGGATTTTGAAACAATTTTTTGCTAATCAGTAAAGTTTTGAACAATTTTTTGTTGGTCTTTACCATTTGACAAATAAATTAACAAGCTTTGGAGGCAAACTCATAACAAGCTTTGGAGGCAAGGGCGTAACACGCTTTGGAGGCAAGAGCGGGACCAGAATTCTAATTTGTCCTGGGCTAACCAAAAAGTGTTTTATAATTAATGTCCAACAAACTTTTTCATGTATACGTAAATGTTCAAAAATAAACAAAAACAAGTTTTTAAAAAAAAAACGTGCACTATTAAAATTGTACCCTACTGAAATTGAACCCTATATTATTTTAGAGAGTAGAAATCATTTTATTATCGAATCTAAGTCGAAATCTTCAACAAGTTCTTGAAGTGGGCTAATTTTTATTAGCTAAAATTTAACAAATAAATTGAAGGTGATAATATACCCGTGTGTACATGCAAGCTAACAATACCGAATAGGCAAATATAGAGTTTGCTTACCTTTGGGGCAAGTTGAAGAGGCACTAGAACTGGTGGATGTATTCTGATATTCTCAACACCACAATGTCTATTTGATTAGTTGATGCAATTCAAATTTTAGAAGAGAAAGCTCTCTATATCTGCAGTAAAAAGAAAAATATAGTAAACAGAAAAATAAGATGAGAACATTGCACAACGCACCTTTAACCACACAAAAAAAGGGACTACCTTTCGACTTCCCAAAGATAGAAGTAAAATATTTCTCCCTACAGTTTTATTTGTCTTTTTTTAAATAATAATATTCTCCCTACATTACCTTGTATTTTACTTCGTTTATCTCAACCAATAGCAATTCAATATAATTGGACACACCATTGTTTTTTTTATTTATTTTATGATCAGAAGACAAAAAGAACAATTTTTTGGGTAATTACGATTTTATACCAGAAAGCAACACAGTTACAATGGGGGACTAGAGGGGAACACCCCTAAATTACAATCTCAAAGAGACCAAAACACAAAAGCAAAATCTCAACAAACTCAAAGCATTGTTTTTGTTTGGCGGCTGTTTTTTTTTTTTTTTTTTTTTTGTGCTGGTGGCTGTTTCGGGTGAATTTGAGGGTTTGGGGTTTGGGCTTGGCCCACTTTTGCTGGTCTCTTGTCAACATTTTAGGTTTCGGGTAGCCTTAAATTAGTAATTTTTTCTTCGGATGCCCTTATTCTTTTAATCTTTGTATCTTTTTAGAGATTAATAAAATTCTTTTGTTGAGGGAAAAAAACGGGGGGGGGGGGGGGGGGGGGGTGCGGTGGGTGCATGGGGGGGAGGAACATAGCATCAAACACCAAAGAGCTAGACTATCCACTACTCCTAGGAAACAAAAGGATTTTATGAGAGATCTCCAGAGAGTTGATTAATTTGGTTGGAGGAAAAATCATCGACCACTTGAAGAGAGGGGCCACCAACATCAAAAAAATCCCAAATTAAATCAGTTCCTCCCTCATTCAGGAGTATTGAATATAAAATCTTGATAAATGCGTAAATTGTCTACCCATTTTATATCTCCAATTTGAATTAACCCCTTTTTCATGGTAATTCTATTTTTCCTCAACCAAATTCCACAAATTAACCCATCGTATATATCTGCATATGCATGTAAAATAAAAAGTGGCTATCTAATAATTAATTTCTTTTATGTGTATATGTATGTTTTGCCTAGTATGAATAGAAAATTACTATGTTTCTTTTTTTTGTTTGAAATAATGCTCCTAGCTCCATTGTGCGGGAAAGGGCCCTGACTTGTGCGTGTCGTCCGACTATGTGGCGTCCTTCGCTCAAGGCTGCGAGGATTAACTAATTCAGTCGGAGATTTTTCACGCCAAGAGCAGACCGGCGATGCGCTTTGGGGAAACAGATCTATGGTCTTGAACATTGCATCGGTGCTTCATGCCTATTGGTTTGAGTTGGGTTCTCATTGGCCGTTGGGTTCTCTACTGCAAAATCGATGATGAACCCTATGTTGGAACCTCGTGCTAATCTGATCCGGCAGTACGCGTTGTAGAGCCTATTAGCCTAAGTGCATGCTTTTATACAGTTGCTTGTGTCTTAGATTTTGGTGGTTTTGGTTTCACTTCTGATTATTGTGATGAAATCTTTGCCTTTGGGCGTTTGAAATGTATGAAATTTGCTGTCAGTAAGTAAAAAAAAAAAAAGTGACTATAGCTTGAAATATAATGAAATTTGCCGCATTGATAAAAAAAAAAAAAAAAGTGACCGTAGACAAGCTAATTTCAGTATTTTCCTTAGAAGAAAAAGGAAATCCTATGTTGAACAATTCTCGTAGGTCTTTACAGTTTGACAAATATATTAAAACTTTGAACTACTACATAAAATGTTCCTCTTTTGCCCTTTAAAAAATAAGTACTTGCAATTTTCAAGCTTAAAAATAATAGGCTTACTGAAATAAAAAAAAATATGAAATATAGATCTTGTTTGATAGATCTCATCAGAATCTATCAAACTTTGCAAAAAAAAATAAGAGACTTATTTTTGTAAGCTCATTCTTTTTGAACTTGAAAATAGGTATTTATTTTTTTTAAGTATTTTTTTGAGAAAGTGAAATGGATAATACTTTCAAGAACTCCATAGTTGATTAATTAATAGAAGTGACCAATGAGAAGGCAAGTAACTCCTCCATCAATATCCACCAATCTTTAATTAATTTGCATATATATTAAAGTTGGGATCTGAAAGCCCAATACTTTATATTATCCCTACTCATAAAACACAATCATCCCAACAATACAGAAATTTGTCAATAAGATATGTACATCTAACACTATAATCAACACCAAAAGAGAGTAAACTTATAAGGGCAGGTAGCATACCTGAATAAATTAGCTAGGCACACTCTTTTTTTCAACTTTGAACTCCTACTTCGATGCTTTCAAGAATTAACTCCATGGTTGATTGATCGATATCAACCAATCTTTAAGTATATTGGTGGGATCTGAAATTAAGCCAATAGTAATAACTGTTAATATCCATCTGCTCATAGAAACACACTCATCCCAACAATATTGTAGAATGATTTCAATGAGCTATTTTATATATCTATCTAACACTATGATCGACACCACAAGATCAGTAAAGTTTATGGCATACCTCTATAAATTATAAAGTGTGAAGAAGAAAGAGATAGAGGCAGAACACAGGAAATAGCAAACTCAAGATACAGATAGGGTAGATGTACTGACCGAACAGATTGAACCATGAAGTCCTTAAAATCTACTTTGGCAAATTCCTATGTGCTCTCCTGAGGATTTTTATAATTACGGAAATCTCCACCCAAGTTTCAAAAGTGAAAATGAGCTCCACCAAAGAGGGAGTGGTTCCTGATCATGAACCAATTTCATTTCCACACCCACATGGTACATAGGATCTCATTCTAAACTACAATCATATCCCCAATAAATCCTACACTTCATGAGTTTGAACTAACTTAATTTTTTTTAATCAATTATTTTGTTAATGAATTTGTTTTAGTTATTATTCGACATGTTTAACTTTTCAAATTTTTCTAGAAAAGAAAAAATATATGAAGAAATTTTTTTGAAATTAAAATCATAAGCTCCAAAAAGTCGAGCACCCTTTTGATTGACAATCCAAAAAGTCAAGGCAAAAATTATGATGTAAGAAATTGATTATAATGATTAAGAGAAAATAGCCAAAAATACTGTGAAACCCCATTTAGAAAGTCCCACGTCGATAGAGGTGTCAAATGTGTCGTGTCGTGCCAGCCCGGCCCATTTAACTCCATGCTTCGTGCCGTACCGTGCCGGCCCGTTTATAGTATTTATTCAAGATCCTGTCGTGCCGTGCTGTACCAGTTGTTAATCGTGTCGTGTCGTGCCATGCCATTTTCAATCGTATAGTGTCATGCCGGCCCATTTTCTTAAATCGTGTCGTGTCGTGCCGACCCATTTTCTTAAATCGTGTCGTGTCGTGCCGACCCATTTTTTAAAATCGTGTCAGGCCGTGCCGTTTTCAATCATGTCGATGTGCCAACTTAGTTGTGTGGGGTCGGGCCAGGCTTGTGCTGACACATCGACAACCAATTTTCATCCAGAATAATGGAATATTATTGCATTCGTATGATGAGTTGTATTTGTATTGAAATATTATTTGTAATAAAGTTGTATTTGTATAGAGTTGAATCCAAAATGAAAGTTATAATAAAATTGCACTTTTTACTTTGCATAAAACTGTATTTAATTTTAATTCCTCCTATCATTCTTGAATTCTTCTTGATAAAATTTAGTAGTGCGGTACATGATTTCTCTTTTTGCCATTTTTCATTTTTTGCTGAATTCAAATGTTTTCCAGGTGTTTGGCAGAAGTACGGAAAGGTAACAAATATTAAATATAGGTGAAGATTTGGACAAGGAATTAACTCATTCCTTTTCTTCTTGGATTGGATAAGGAACTAACAAATATAAAACCATTCAAGAAATTCATAGAAACCCATTCGATGAAAAAAATTCATATGCAAAATGAAGTAAAATTTAACAATTAAAAAAAAAAACATATTACAAAATAGAAATGGTCTTAAGTCCTAACTGCCTCTAATTAAAAAGAAATTCTTGGTCTTCCATCCTTGGCTGCTTCTTCCATTGGGACTCGGTTGCACCGTGCCGGAGTCTTGGATACTTAAACACGTGTCAAACACTTGTAAACATTTGGAATTGGCTCAGACAATTTGTAAGTTCACTGAAGGACAGGCTGCAACATTAGTTGCCAATTTAACCTTCAAATGTTGCCTCGCCTAAGTCCAACGCATTTTATAAAACTTTATCATCATAGCCAAATAAATCTAAAAAGGGCCTGATTGGAACACACATACACACACCTGCTGTATTTTTAACACACACACACACCCTGCCCTGCTGGAACAAACACACACACCTGCACTTTTTTAAACAAAAAACCTGGCAAAACCTCCAATTTTTGAACCAACAACCAACTAAAAGCTGCAAATTTTGAAACCAGCTTTAAATTGCCCCTAAAAACACAAGCCAAACATGCGAAAGTAGTTGAAAATTGTCTAAAATACAACCAAAATTGAAAAGGGCCCGATTGGAACACCCACCCACCCACCCGGTAAAAACTGCAGTTTTAAAGCATAAAATTGAATTCTGCGCACACCTAACAACAGGCAACAACACCAAAAGAAGCAGCAGACACACACACACACACACGCACCTGCACTTCACACACACACGTGCACTTCACAGTAAAAATGCAGATTTCTCTCTCACACACACACATGCACCTTTGGTCTTGTAATAGAATAGGTAAAGTACTCATAGCATAAGAATTCCGTGTATATCACTAGACACAAACACACACACCTGCTGGAACACAAACACACACACACACACCCCTTTACTGGAACACACACACACACACCCCCCTCTGCTGGAACACACACACACACCCCCCTCTGCTGGAACACACACACACTGATACACCCCCCTTTGCTGGAACACACACACACACATGCATTTTTCTGAACCAAAAAACTTCAGTCTTTGAACTAACTAAAAACTGAACATTTTGAAACCAGCTAAAAATTGCCCCCAAAACACAAATCAAACCTTCAAAACTAGTTGAAAACTGTCCAAAACACAACTAGAAAAGGGCCTAATTGGAACACACGCACACACTTGTTAAATTGTGTCCAAATTGTGACAAGTTTTGCTTTGCACACACCTGCTGCTGTATACACTCACAGCAGCAGCACAGACTCACAGCAGCAGCAGTAGCAGCAACAACAGTTTCACACATATATGCCAGTGCACACACTCACTCATTCACATATTATTCCTAAACTCCAAATAACAGGGGAAAACTGGAAGTAAAATCTGCTACAGTGCTACACACATGACATAGTCCTTTTCACACATAAGGCAGCCCCAAATATATGCTTTTTGGCTCAGATTTTTAAGCATCATATCTAGAGAACATATTAGGCTCAGATTATATCATCATAGCCACACCAAACACCAATTAGGCTCAAATTATACCATCATAGCCGCACCAAACACCAATTAGGCTCAGATTATATCATCATAGCCACACCAAACACCAATTAGGCTCTAATTATATCATCATAGCACAACACTAAACACCAATTAGGCTCAGATTATATCATCATAGCCACACAGCCCACACTAAACACCAATTAGGCTCAGATTATATCATCATAGCACACACTCAGATATATACAGAAAAGTACCTGGATGCGGCAACATTAAGTTGCCACTTAAGGCCTTCATAAGTTACCAGCATCAGCACCCCTAATCAGTATCTATATCTGAATTTGAAAAATAATCTCTGAATTCATCTCTAGGATGGCATTTTTGAATTTCAAGACGTGCATCCTCCCAATCTTGTAAGCATATAAGACAGTCCAAAATGTTGGGAGTTAGTCTACTCCTCTCATCCAACACTCTATTACCTGCACTAAAAGCAGATTCGGAAGCCACTGAAGACACATGTGGTGTTAATAAATCACGTGTCATGATAGAAAGAATGGGAAATGTCCTTTCATTTTTTTTCCATCAAGCTAAGATATTAAATGATTGTAACTCGTCTTTGAAAAGTAAATTTATCTCTAAATATTAACTAAGTTCAGATTGTGAAGAAGTTTCACTTCTACCTAACCCTGAAATCAGAAACCAAGATGGGTCATTATTACTTGTAGAAGATGGGTCATCGATACTCGAAGAAGATGGAGCAGGAGTAGTAGTGCATGCAAATTTAGACTCATATGAAGAATAGAAGTCAATAATGCAGTCATGGTAGAAAAAGAAAGTAATGTAATCCCTAAATTCTCATCAATCCCTCGCAAGAGCAATTGAACACCCTTTATCTTAATCCTCGGGTCCATTACAGAAGCTATAATAAATATTGTTGGCATGACCTCAAAATATTTTTTGAATTTTTCTTCCATAGACTTACAAGCAGCTACAAAATTTATTTTCGTTCTATAACTTTTAAGAATGTGACTCATATTATACACGTGATTAAGCACAAGACAAGTAGTAGGATAACGAACACCTGAGCAAGCTAAGGTAGCAGCATAAAATATTTTCAAAAAATTCATAAACTCAAAAGCAATATTCCAATCAGCTCGATTTAAACCACCATCAGTACACGTATACTTGGAATTAACATAAGCAGAAATTACAACAGTGTGATTCCTACAAGATTTTAACATTAGAAATGTTAAATTCCAACGAGTTTTCACATCAGTTTTGATTTGTTTTGGTTTAACATTATATAACTTAAATACAATCCTTCAAATTCTTGTTGCCTAGTTGGAGAAGTAGCAATAAAAAGAATAGCATCTCTAATTTTTTCTATTTGTGGTCCTATATGTTTCAAACAATCTTGCACAACTAAGTTAATGATATGGCATACACATCGTACATGAAAAAATTGTCCAGCATGAGGAGTAGTCAAATTCTGTTTGAATAAATCAATTAAACTGGTATTAGCAGAATGGTTATCAAAAGTAATACTGAAAACTTTACCAACAATTTCAAATTCCCTAAAAACACTCATTATACATTAAAAAATGTTCATAGCATTATGAGGATACTCAATTAAACGGAAAACAATAATTTGTTTATTCAAAATCCAATTGGAGTCTATATAATGAGCTGTCACAGAAATGTAACCAAGATTATTTCGACCACTCCATAAATCAGAAGTAAAAGAGATTAAACTACCAAGTTCCGCAATTTCACTTATCAAATTTTTTCTAACTTCAATAAAAACTTTCAAGGAATCACTCCTGGTTGTATTTTTAGAAACTTTTGAAAAAAGAGGATTAAGATGATGTTTGACAAAATATTCAAATCTAATATCATCACCAAAAGTAAATGGTTGTTCTGCTGCAACTACGTAACGAGCTAATCCCTCTCTCATACTAGATTGAGAATATACGAAATTTGACGTACCACCTACGGTATTAATACCACTAGATTCACCACTGACTTGGCCAACTACGGTATGTTTAAATTTTTCATGTTTCTTCTCTAAATGTCATTGAAGATGCCCTACGCCGCCGCCACTTGAGCAGGTATGATTTTTTGGACAATAATTACATACAGCTCTAGGTCCTATAACTATTCCATGTGCATCTTTAAACTTCTTAACAATGGTTAAATGATTCCATACCCAAGAGCGACGCCTTTTATCACCTGACTCGGCCGATTGGCTACCGCCTGTTATGCTTGTATGAGTAGAAGCTGCTGCAATGTTTGAAGTAGCTTCACCTACAAACTCTCTTCCCGATGGTAGAATTGGTCCATCATCATCCGAGTCATGATGTAAACGCTCATTGTCAAAATGAATATTTTCAGGATCCATCTCCTACAAAAAAAAAATAGAAAATTAGTACACTAGAATTAATTAATAACATTTAAATAAGTTTATAACCTACATGTGCAGAAAACCTAGAATGTACAAATAGAGTAAAATAAACTGTATTCAAAATTTGACTAACTACCAATTTTAAACTATAGTAAGTAACAACTATACCAAAATAAACTGTATTCAAAACTACAGTAAGTAGCAACTACCAATTTAACCACTATACTGACTATAGCAAGTAGCAACTACCAACAGTGCATGTCTATTAGACTATAACAAAATCATCAGATCTGGCCATTTCTAGAATATACGAAATATCAACAGTGCATGTGTGTACTAAAATACGAAATTAGTGCAGATGTGTGTGTACAAAATCATCAAAAGTCATTTCGTAACCCTAAGTTCATAAATTAGTAAGACAAGTGAAAAGCCTTAATTTATTGTTACTAATTTCAGAAATTAGTAGCAAATGCCCTAATTTTGTAACCCTAATTTCTAAAATTAGTAACAATTAACAAAAGCCCTAATTTCATAACCCTAATTTCAAAACCCATGAGTCCCTAATTACAGTAGTCAGTAGATAACGATAAGTGGAGACTGGAGAGGGAAGTGATAGAGGTACCTGTGAGAGAGAGAGATACGGTGACTGGTGAGTTAGTCGGTGAGCTGAGGACCTGAGGTGATGAGAGAGTCAGATTGTCGGAGATACAGAGACGTTGAGAGAATGAGATGATGATGGTCACTTAGTGCAGATCTGATCTCTTCACTTGTGATGGTCATCGTCGCTCCGACTCACCGTTTGAGAGTAGAGAGAGAGAGAGAAAGAGGAGAGCAGCAAGACAGAGAGATCGAGGTGTGACCAGTAAGTCACAGAGAGAGAGAGTGAGAGAGGTGAATGAATTGATGAGAGAGGTGATTCAGGTGAATGAATCGATATATAGTTCAGAATTCGAACGTTGGGCTCGTCAGAGGACCAGAGGTGAGACCGTGAGAGACTGAGAGGACAGAGAGACGTTGAGAGAGAGAGAGAGGGAGTTTGAGACAGTGAGACTTCGAGAGAGATCGAAGAAATGGAGAATGAGATGACTGCTAGAGCAGCATCTCATTCATTTTATATGATCTATGTAATCATGTGCATGCGAGACACCATATCCATATGCACCAACTTATCGAAAATTCTCGTAGAGTCCTATAATGTATCACTCGAGGGCCGTCCGAACTGTTTTTTGAAAATTGGAATCGTCTATCTTTTATGTCAGAGAGATTATATCATTCCTGCCAAAAATGAACTAAATTAGTTATCGTTATATACTTGATTGTTTAAAATGTTCATTTTTCTATTAATGAATCTACGTGTCGATGAAAGAGCTTTAAAACCCGATAGACCCAAAAATTGGTGAGAGTCATTAAAACATAAAGAATAACAAAATGAACGTGTGTCATATTTGTTTTGTGATCGTGTGGCTAACGTACATTATACTATAGCAGAATACCTTGGTTCATAACCAACCAAGTTCAATGTATAGATTTGAAAGGTAGCTACAGACTTTTTTTCCCGAATATTCGATCTAAATCGTTACGATTTAACGTCTTATCAAATTTATCATTCTCACCTGAATAGGTGATAATCGAATGTCGGAAACCACACCATCGGAACACATTCGGTGCTTCTAGAGGCATTAAAGTCCTATAATGCATTACTTGAGGGCCGCCCAAGCTATTTTTTAAAAATCGGAACCATCTAACTTTTATGTGGGAGGGATTAGATCATTCATGCCAAAAATTAAGTAAAATGCTTATCGCTACATACTTGATCGGACGTAAACAAAATTCAATTAAACAATGAATTAGCGTGCTGATGAAAGAGCTTTCAAAATCTGATGCACGAAAAAATAGGATCCCATGATTAAAACACTAAGCACAACAAAATGAACGCATTGAATGGTATTGATCGTCGTGATTGCGTTGCGATTGTGTGGCTACTATTTATGGCCTCGTTTTTATATGATAGAGCTACATATTATATACTAATTTTTCAAATTTATTACTCAAGTTAATTGGTGACATAGTGGTTTGTTTGTGTATAAAAGAACTTAAGGACTTGGGTTCAAGTCCCAATCCAGCCAACTTTTATTTATTTATTTTTTCCTCTTATTTCTATTATGTAATTTTTTCTTTTTTGTTTAACATGTTTTTTCTTATTTTTCGTTAGATTTGGGGCAGATAATATATTAATAAATGACCCTTGCACATTTTCTTTCGTATTAAATTACTCTTGCACCATAAATATTTTGATAAGTTTTTCTTTTAATTTTACTTGTTATCTTTTGTAATGTTAAATTTACAAACCAAAAGTCCAAAGCCTATTTTACTAATAAAAACAAAACAAATATGTTTTACTAAATAAAAATTGATAATTTTTTAAACATAAAAAAATGATTTTTTAAAAACATGATTTTTTAAAGAAATTGTTTTTTTTAAAATTAAATATCTTAGTTGTTTTATTGTTTACCTTAAAAAAAGGTAAACAAATATTTTTACCGAATAGAAATTGCTTAATTTTTTTTAAATTAAAAAAAAGCCATGTGGGTTTTTTTTTTTTTGTGCCTTGTGCCGTGCCTTTTCGTGCCC
This sequence comes from Rhododendron ovatum, assembly GCA_019656835.1. Taxonomy (NCBI): domain Eukaryota; kingdom Viridiplantae; phylum Streptophyta; class Magnoliopsida; order Ericales; family Ericaceae; genus Rhododendron; species Rhododendron ovatum. The sequence continues at coordinate 12,366,115 of CM033795.1, forward strand.
ATGTCGTGCCTGGTCGTGCCCGTGCCCGTGCCTTACTAGAACCGTGTCGTGCCGTGCCTTTCCTGTCCACTTTCCGTGTCCGTGCCCATTTCGTGTCCGTCTACGGCGGTATCGTGCCGTGCCGTGCCAGGCCAACTTTCGTGCTATGCCCGTGCTGTGCCGCCCACTTCCGTGCTTGTGCCGTGCCTCGTGCCCACTAAAACTGTGCCGTGCCAGGCCAAGGCCGTGCCTATGACGTGCCGTGCCGCCCCTTGCCCGTGCCCGTGCCCTTGCCATGCCGTGCCGGCACGGCCCATTTGACACCTCTACACGTCGATGGGAGTAATAAAATGGAAATGATATAGTATAACGAAGTGTGACCATCTACTGTATAACCTAATGTTAACCTTTTGAGCTGCATGGTTAGGTTAAGGATAAGCAAGTCAGTTGACATTAGTAGTTAGAAATATCGTGCCAAAAAGCTGTAGTCAAAGTTTGAACAAATAGGCCTTTAGTCCAACATGTGTGATAGGAAAGTCATTGCGGTCATTCTAAAAACTTGGGGAAGATCTGTGGTTTTTGAAAAAACTAAGGAGAGGTCTCTGTAATATTCCCCCTTTTCCTTTTCTTCCCCTGTCTCAGGATTTAGGGATTTTTTTTTTACCAGCAAAGCAAAATTACAGCACTACAGGGGTGTAGCGCGGCATTACAGTTGTCCATCTCAGTAATCAATGGTGAAGATTTAGAAAAGAACTCTTTGCGTGAAGAGTCTGCTCTTCCTACGAAGAGTTTTATTTTGAATTTGAATCAATGGTCCACTATAGGATCCCCGAGCCATCTCCATCTCATCCCCGCAATTGTGAATTCGAAAATGTTAATAGAATCGTGGATTTAAATCACATAACGCATCGACCAGTGCCTTACATTATTTAGCAAATTCAATACTTTATAGTTGTAATTCTGTTCAAGTTCAAATACCATGACCTCATGCAATCATGTGTGCATTTTGTAGATTTAAGAAGCATAATTTCTATTCGATAATTGAGAGTATCTAAGGTTTGGTTTTTTTGTTTTTTTTATCCGCAAGTGTTTAAGTTACTTAACACATATCCCAATTGATCTATGAGACATTGATCTCAGCATTGATCATCGGGAGTTTGATAAGAGTCTAAGAAAGGCCCCGTTTAGACGGGAGAAGAGGCTACTGTAGTGCAATTGTCGTATTATGGAGCACCGTATGATGCGATCAATCTAACTATGTACTGCACCTCCGCATCACAGCACCCTCGGATCCGTTTAGACTGATCTGATCAAAAATTGATAACCAACCAGCATTATTGCAAGACACCATGACCCCACTCCCTCTCTCTTTCCTTTTTTCCCTTCCCATCCACCTTTATCGAAACGACGACACGAAAGTCCTTCACAAAACTTTTGTGACAAAAGTAAGGCAGTGGCCGACAATTCATATCGACTGTCACACACGAAAACCTCTAAACACGTCCTACTCACTTTTATTTGGACTTTTTTTACAGTCACCGACCGTGACCATAGACGGGCACTTTTATTTGGACTTTTTTTACAGCCACCGACCGTGACCATCGTGAGGCTCACTCCGGACTCTGCACGAATGATCTGAGCTGTTCAAAAATTTTATAAAAAATTCTAAGTGGGCCCGTTAAAGCTCAGCTTTATCCGATGTGTGTAAGTGCTCGATCTAATCATCGCATTTTTCAAAAATTAGAATTAGCACTGAAAAATAAGATGATTGGATGGAACACCTACACATATCAGATGGATCTAAGCTCTAGCAGGCCCACTTGGAATTTTTTTAAAATTTTTTTTTAACGACTCGAATCATCCGTGCGGGGCTAGAGTGGTCGGTGGTCACAGTCGGTGTCTTTAGCGTTATAGCTTTTATTTCTAGCAGTCGCATCTAAATTCTCAATTTCACTACTCTGTCTTATGCTCTCTTTTATTCTTCTTGCGAATTTTATTAATTTGAGACATTTTTGAAATACGTTTTCTTAGCTCGCGCTATCACTCTTATTCGTACTTATTATAAATACACATTATGTGACTCAGACGTGTATCATCACAGCCATGAAATCTTTCTTGGGAGGTAGGAGTACAATTTTATTTTATCTCCAATATGCCACGCCAATGTCCTTACAACTTACAAACAGGCAAGATAATTAACCTTCCCAATCTACAATTCTACATGATCTGGTTCTGGAAATTTCTCTCCCCCCCTCCATCTCCTCCCCCTCGGTCTTCATTGTTTATCTCCTTGTGTCTTCAATGTGCACTCTTGCCTAACATGTAGATGTTCCAAAACCCACTTATGTATTCAAGGTCGTTACCAAAAGAACTTCGAAATTGACTAGTGGTTCTGTTGTTTCCCCATACCAATTTTTCCTTGTGCTCGTGCCTAGGATTAAAACTTCTATTGTCTGAATGCACAAGACAGACTCTTATTCTTGCGTACATCCAAATTCATTTAAATCAATCAAACAAATTTAGGCTTGATTGAAGAAAGAGAATATAATAATAAGGAAAAGAGCACAAAGTTGTAACCTTATTAACTCGATATTTGCTTATCACCTTATGTACATATTTGTAGTATTTGCATGTGCCTACACATGTTTTGCAAATTCGTCCATTACAATTCCATGTTTAAATTTGTTTAGGTTTATTTGACTAGAATTTCTATTCTGATCGGTCTAGACTTATTTTCAATGCATTTTTATAAATATGGACCTTGGAAATTCCCAATTTTTGTCTCTTTTAGGTCCATTAAGGGGAGGCTCCTTAATTTTAGTATAATTAAGGAGAGGCTTCTTTGGGTAAAATTGTGGAGTTCTTTTTTCCGTTTATTGTTGGGGCTTTGCTATTTGGGTTTTTATTAGTTGCCTAGCTCTTTGGGTTACACCAAAGGTTTGTGGTCCATTTGGGTTCCACCAGAAAATTGTTCCTAAAAATCCTCTCAATCATAACTTGAACAAGAGAAACCGGTTAATAGAAGCCAAATTTTCTCTCGTTCATCCAATTGGCATGGTTCTTGGTTCTATGTAGTTCAATGCTATTTGAAGTTAATAGTCTTTGAGAAATTGTGAAAACAAAAAAAGGGACGAAGTTGCTATTTGCACGTGGAGACATTCTTGCTTTGTGCTTGAGCAAAACCACGTAAATTTTTGTGTCCTTGTTTTGAAAGCTTGTTGGTTTATTTATTCTCATCTTCGTGATTGTCACAACATCCATGATACGTGCACCCGTGTATAAATGTGTAATGCCTGTAAACAGTCCAAGAAAACACAAGTGCAGCTAAACAGTCCAAATCAAAACTCATACTCCTCATAGCAAATCAAAACTCATACTCCACATAGCAGTCACCACCAGAAGATTTCTACAAATGTAAAATTAAGAGTAGAATTCATACACAAAATTTCTACAAATAGACCTGCGGTCAATCATGGTGAACAAAGGGGATGTATCATTGAAAGGAACAATTAGCTTCTTCTTTTTTATAGGCAACAAAATTTTATTAGGAAAAGGAACAATTAGCTTATACATTCAAAAAGGTACACACGTACTTATATACACACGGGAATCAGCAGTTGCATAATTTTGATTTGAGTACCTCACGTTCACAAAAAAAGGAAATTACGAAAAATAAAAGCAAAAACAAACATATCTACGGAGAAGTTAGACATGCAAGCAACTGGTTGCATACTTGCCGTACTTCTGGCGAAGTGTCCAACGAAGATAATATACTTGAAAGTATTGTTCTCGCATCCAGCAGTCCTCCCGCGATACTTTCCAAAATAGCAGCTTCACTAGCCATTAGCTTTGCACCTGCGACTTTTTCCTGCTCAACAATGGAAAGCCATTTACACAAAAGCTCGCAATTTATAAACTCAAATAAGGAATACAAAGCAGATTAATAGTTAATGACGCATGATAATACAACATCTACATGATGTTCCTTTTTATATGCCAAGGACATATTTGTTTGACAAGAGTATCTGGTATAGACTAAAGAGATAACTAATCCCAAAGGATACTAATCCCATTCGACTAATATTTGATGGGAACAATAAGTACTGTCTCCCAGGGAACAGATTATTGGATCCACATCTATCTTCTCCTCTTCTTAAGCCAAGTAGAATAATCTCTATTCTTGTAATTGCTTCACTCATTACGTATGGTGCAAATTTGACTATCAAGACTCGGTTCCAAATTAGCAAGCAGTTCAAGAAGAGAAACACCAATTGAAGTATAAAGCTTAATTGCTATTGAGGTGCCAATGTTTGCTCCAGAACCTAGCTCTCACTACCATATAGCAAGAACATCTCTCCTTTGCAAAGAGCAAGAGGTCAAATCAGAAACACTTGACCCAAAAATGACATTGGGTGCTCAACCAGAAAACCACAACGGAAGTACTAAAGTCTTTAATCGTGTATAATTACTGCATTCTTACCTTATCTGATCCATCTGTAAGAGATTTCAAAGAGACTTTGAGAAGATCGGATGTGTAGGGAAGAACTGCAGACTTCAGATGATACACAGCTGAGAAGAAAACTTGGACAAATGCAGCTCTAATCTCTGATTCCATAATCATCTGTGGACACCAGCAACATGAGAGAGAGAGAGAGAGAGAGAGAGAGAGAGAGAGGAGAGAGAGAAATGGTAGCGTTAAAAAAGTATGCCCTTAAGTACGAGTATGATGGAACCCAAAAAATGTCCTTTTTTTGGTAAAAGAACCCAAATAAATGTCAACTTGATTAGGAACCTACCTCCACAGACTGAATGAGATGCGGAAGAACTTTCCGAGCAAAGGGTTTCTTGCCAGAATTTGGCATCTTTTGACAAGCACTGATAAGGACATTAGCCATGCACATGCGAAATGAGAGAGACATTGATGACTCATATGAGCAGCCCTCATTGCCCCTTTTGGCAGAGGAAACTTGAATCTTATCATTTGTTAACAGATTGATCACACAACTAAGTACTGAATTTCTCATTGCAGCATCCCCTGCATTTAGCACCACAGAGATCAGTTAAATAGAAAGGAGCACAAAACAAAAAGCAGGAGAGACGAAGGCTGATTGAGATACTGACGAGACCAGCTGGGAGTTCTGACGAGACTTGATTTCTTTGTGGGCAAATCCCTAAATAATTCAGGATCTTGCAGTTCAGTACATATCATCAACGCAAGGCAATCAACGCACCCATGTTGGGCTTTGGAAACTGAAATGGAAAAAGATATTTGCAGCCGTCAGGTTTAGGGGCAACAAGGGGATCAGCAAGTTTTGGAAAGCAAACTAATTGCACCCTCTGTCCCATAATCTTCCTCCCTCTCGGGAGTTTCAGCTTCTTAAGGAGACATTTAACAATAACATTAGGTACTTCGAAGGCATTACTTAAATGGATCAACCCTTTGCATTTTAGAGAACATCAAAAGCCATTTTGTAACTGATAGTTTTGGATACTAAAACTTCTATACCTTGACTTTGGAAAGAGGACTAACAATCAGAGGGACGGAGGGAGTACCTTCATCTCCATCGAGTGAAGGCCACAACAGGATAGTTTCTATAGTGTTCCTAATTTCAAGCATAGCTGGATGCACAATTGAATCCCCACCTCTAATCTGTATACCAGAAGAAACTGCTAAATTTTGAATGCCATGTAACTGATGCCAGACATAAGAAACTAAATTCCCAAGTGGGACTGAAAATCATGACAACTGGAGGTTAATGACAGAGATTACCACAAATGATGTGCATAATGCAAACAAACAAGCTTTTATTTTTAGTATTTCACAATCATTTGCTGCATCTTCCAACTGTGAGGCAATAATTGGAAGTAGTACCTGCAAAAATCACAAATTGTAGGAAGGTTAGATGGCAAAGATGGAAATAAAAATGACAAGGAATACATGACACTCCAGAAGTCGTGGAAGTTTTGCAGAACAGAGTCAGAAAGGAACATGCTTGGCTTAACAGAATAGCAGAGTGAAGACTACGGATCAGTTTGTGAAAATAAAAAATAACAACCAGGAGCCTCACCAGGCATGTGCCTGGCACACGATTACTTGGACCAAACCCTAGAAAGGGACACAGTTACTTTCCACCAAAGAGCTCTATATTTTCCTTCTCTTTTTGAGTAGTTGTGTTGAGACTTTGGCATTCAAGAGCATTCTGGGCACTAATTGGTCGTTCATCTTGCAAGCTAGGTTGGTCTCAAGTTATCAAGGTAAAATAAAGAGTGTGCACCACGGGTTGGCACAGTTGGTCACCTTGCAACCAGGAGCCTTTGGTCTAGGGTTTGAGTCCTAGTATCCCACCAGCGTGATATTATTTCCCCTGTCAGGCCAGTGAATACGAAGCTTTCCCTGGATTTAATGGGGCCCCTCACTTGAGAATGGTGGGGATTGGTTCCCAAGATTAGTTGGTCCATTAGGCTGGATACAAAGTTATACAAAAGAAGGTGCATAACACCACCACACCAGTTAACTGTACTCCTAAGAAGCACATGTGCAGGTACAAGTACAGGTATCAAAAACGTTGATACGACGAAACCAAATAAATGCATTGTATGGGTATGGCTGGGCTACAACTATAACAGGTGAGTTTTTTATGATGTTGAACAAAGTATTATGTAATCGTTACACTTCAAACGAAGAAAAAAGCTGAATGACTTGGATAATCCAAGATCAAATAACAGTCTAATGATAAACTTAAGATACAAATCAGAGTTTAATGACATAATACAAAAGAACCTATAGATTGAAATCTTTGTTCTACGATCATGCTAAACATTGAAAAAGAAAGTCTAATCAACTTAGCTCATCTCAGTGTTTGGTATAGCTTAGTATGTCCTGGATACTTTTTCGGGTACTGCAAAGTCATATAAAAAAACTTTGGTACGGGTTTACCCAGTACATAGTTAGAGCTACCATGCAAAGTACCAGGTACGACTGGAATTTAGAACTAACCATGCTTCATAGAAAAGTTGAAAACTACAGAACAAATTTGGGCAAACTATCTTTACAGAAAATGATATCAAGTAGACTTCCATGTAGAAGTACATGAATGAAAAATACCACTTGTGTTCTTCCATGTATTCACAGCTGTTTTCTTGAACAAAATCTAATCAGCTACAATAAAATACAATTAATGCATTGCCCAAACGTCATTGGCAAAGCTTGTTGGTCATGAACTTCTTTTACTTCCAGGCTCAATATTATGAAGTCATCAGACCAATAAAAAGTTAAGAGAGCTCTGGGATATTGTAAGAACCTAAGGGCATTAGTCCCATAAATTTCACGCACTAAAAGCATCAACCTAAAAATAGTATCGGCCAATGAATTTCTTCTGTTCATTCTTTCCTCTGGTTTTCCAACATCTAAATGGCTTAAATAGACAAGATTGCCCTTCACTTGTTACATGCTGTCACGCTGGTAGTTTGAACTTTTGTAAACAAAAAGAAAAGGCTGAACAATAGTAAAATGCTTGCATTTAAGGACAAAAAATCGCATTGCTATATACCTGAGGATGAATCCGCCCAGAGAGTTCAGCTGCAAGTTTCCGAACATCATCAAACTCCAAATTATTAAATGCCCTGAAACCAATAGAAGAGGGAATATCAGCTCTTCATTCAGAACTTTATCAGAAAAGGGGGCAAGTGTGGAAAAGGCATGATGATTGTTTTGGTAGTGAAGCAACCTGTTTAGAAGGATTCCAGCAACACATTCAGGATCATTTATGTCAAAATTGTTGGAATACTAGTATACTCATATACTAGTATATTGTGTTTAGTCCCACATTACTTATTTACATTATGTAATGAACTATCTCCTTATATAAATAAATGATTATGTGTGAAGGTAAAAGAAACCTTACACACTTTTTCCTCTCCAAACAACATGGTATCAGAGCGGGTTCTCAAACCCAATCTTGAACCTACTATAGCAGCCACCTTTGAAACCCTAAACCTACTATAGCAGCCACCTTTGAAACCCTAGAAACCCTAAACCTACTATAGCAGCCACCTTTGAAACCCTAAACCTACTATAGCAGCCACCATCGGCCGACTATGACAGCCACCCACTACCCGCCAGCCACCATCGGCCCACACCCAGTCGCCACCCACTACCCACCAACCACCATCAGCCCTCCGCTATCATCTTGACGCAAAAAAAAAAAAAACCCTAAAACGATCTACCCAAACCCATCGCAGCACTGTTCACGTCACTGTTCATCGTACTGTTCACGCGACTGTTCATGCGCACTGTTCATCGGATACTGTTCACGCGACACTGTTCATATGGTACTGTTCATTTGCGGCATCTGTTAACGTCGATCTTGTCATTTTCGATCAGAACACCCTATACACTTTTTCTCATCCCGACAGCCAGCGTTGGCCCTCACCCTGCCCTCGTCGGCTCTCCCCAGCCCCCGTCGGCCCCTGCCCATCCCTCGGCAACCTCTCTTTCGTCGTCACCGACCTCCGGCACCTCTTCTAATTGCTGATCTCTGTCTCTTGATGCTTCTGTCGCTTGCTTCTGACACTTTGGTATGAGTTTGCCGTTAGTATTTTGTTCTGTTCTTATTTGTGGGCTTATTCGGCTGCCCTACTTTATGTCTGGCTATTTTGGACTTCTCGTTTCTTCTTGGTCTTGTTATTTTACTGCTCTTGTTTGCTGGTGATCGCGGTTTGTTGATGATTGTGGCTGCCTCTGTGTTATTGGCATAGTTTATGGTTGGTATATTTGCAATGAGCTCTGGCACTGCCTCTGTTTCTAGTTCTACTACTGTGACTTCCGCTGTTAGTCGTTCTTCCCAGTCTCGTGACAGGTTATCCATTACCTCTACCTTATTGAATGGTCGAAATTATGCTGTTTGGGCTAAGGCTGTTGAAGTCTATTATGTCGGGGAGTCCGATTATCATTATCTTACTGATGATCCTCCCGCGGCGACTGCCGCATCATATGGTGCTTGGGTTCATGCAGATGCTAAGATTCGTGTTGAGCTTTGGAATAGTATGGAGGAAAATATTAAGAATACTCTAGTTTTCTTATCTACTGCGAAAAAAAAGTATGGATGAAGGTTAAAGAGATGTTTTCTGGGGCTGATAATCTCCGCCAGACTTATGCTCTTCATCAACAGTTCTTTTCTCTTGACCTTGGCAACTTATCCTTGGAAGAGTATTATGCCAAGTTCTGTGGTGTGTGTGAGGAGCTCAACACTTGTGAGCCTATTTCTTCAGACATTCAGGTTATGGAGCGTCAGCGTCAGCGCTTGCAGGTAGCTCGTTTTCTGTTTGGTTTACCTTCGCCAGCATATGATTCTATCCGGTCCAATCTTTTGGGTGGTAGAGATTTACCTTCTCTCAGTGAGGTGTTCAGTCGTGTCCGTCAGGCCTCTGTTCCTGACTCCAGTGTTGATTTGACCCCTGCTGCCCGCTCAGCTTTGGTTATCACGATTCCTCGTGGTGGTACTTCTTCTCGTGGTTTTGACCGTGGGGGAGGCAGTCATGGTCCTACTGGCCGTGGATATGGTCGTGATTCTGGTAGCAGTGGTCCGATGCAGTCTGTTGGTGGTCGTGATTCTGGTAGTGGTGGTCGTGGTCGTGATTTTAGTCGTGCTCGTGCTCGTGGGTCTCGTTCCTGCACCTATTGCCATGGTACTAATCATACAGTTGATTTTTGTTGGATTCTTCATGGCCGCCCATCTGCTCATCAGGTTACTGTTTCTGAGAATGATGGCTCTGTTTCTGTGCCTAGCTCCATTCCACGAGTTGTTACTATTCCAGAGGATGAGTATCATCGCCTGATTTCCCAGCCGTCCCCTTATGTGCCCTCCTCTTCCACTGCTACGCTCGCTCAGAAAGGCTCCACCTTTGCTGGCCTGGCCTCTAATACTCCGTGGGTTATTGATTCTGGAGCTACCGATCATATGATAGGTCACTCCATCCACCTTTCTGGTTCTCGTCCTCTTGTGAAGTCTTCTAGTGTTGCCTTGGCTGACGGTTCCTCTTCTGACATTGCTGGTTTGGGTTCTGTTATCTTACATTCTTCTCTTACATTAGACTCTGTTTTACATGTTCATCGTTTTCCCTATAGTCTTATGTCTGTTAGTAAACTTACCCAATCCTTAAATTGTTCGGTTACCTTTTTTCCTGGTTATTGTGTATTTCAGGATCTCCAGACGGGGAAGAAGATTGGTGGCGGTGTTGAGCGTGGTGGTCTATACTATTTTGACACTGGTGAACGCGAACCTCCTGCCTCTGTTGCTTTTCAGGCTTCCGTATCTCCTTATGAACATCATTGCCGTCTTGGTCATCCCCCCTTCAGACTCTCAAGCAGTTAGTTCCGTCGTGTCGTGGTCTTCAGTCTTTGCCATGTGAAGTCTGTGAGTTCAGTAAACACCGTCGTATTTCTTTTCTGCCTAGAGTAGAGAGTCGAGTGTCTCGTCCTTTTCATTTAGTTCACTCCGATATTTGGGGTCCAGTGCGTGTTTCATCACGTGGTGGTTTTCAGTATTTTGTTATTTTTGTGGATGACTATTCTAGGCTTACTTATGTTTATCTCATGAAAAACCGGTCGGACTTGTACTCAATTTTCAAATCTTTTTATATGGAAATAAAGACTCAATTTGATGTTTCTCTTCGTATCTTTCATTCGGATAATGCTGGTGAATATTTCTATAATGTTTTGTCTGCCTTTTTTGATGAGCATGGTATTCTTCATCAATCTTCGTGTTCTCGCACTCCCCAACAGAATGGGGTTGCTGAACGCAAGATACGACATTTGACAGAGGTTGCCCGAGCTTTTTTAATCCAGCGAACGGTTCCCAAATCCTTTTGGGGCGACGCCGTCCTTACTGCCAGCTACCTTGTGAATCGCATGCCCTCCCGCGTTCTTGGGGGCCAGATTCCCTATAGTATTTTGCACCCTAGTTGTCCTTTATATTCTTTACCTCTTAAAATTTTTGGATGCACGTGTTATGTTCATGCCCTGGATCCCGGCCGCGATAAACTTGATCCTCGCTCTATTAAGTGTGTATTCCTTGGGTACTCTAGGACTCAAAAAGGTTATAAGTGTTATTCTCCCACTCTGCATCGCGAGTTTGTTTGTGCTGATGTTACGTTTCATGAGTTGATACCGTATTTTCTGTCTTTGCCTCATGCGGATCCGTCTGAGTATATGCATATTTTGGTTCCTTCCGGGCAACCTCAAAAGCAGCACCCCCCGATGCAGGTATATGTTCGCCGTGCCAAAGCTGCACCACCACCCCCTCCGCCTACCGCTGAGTCTTCTCCTCCGTTGCGAGATCCGCCTCCACCTCCTTTGGCCCCTATTGCTCCACCTTCTCCTCCCATTGCTCTTCGTAAAGGTATTCGCACTTGTACTATCTCTCATCCTATTGCTAAATTTGTATCTTATGATCATCTGTCCCCCACCCTTCGTGCTTTTACGGCCTCTGTCTTTGTTCCTGAAACTGTTCAGGAGGCATTGTCTATTTCTGAGTGGCGGACAGCTATGGAGGAAGAGATCTCTACACTCCATGATAATGGGACTTGGGAGTTGGTTCCTCTATCCTTTGGCAAATCCACTGTGGGGTGCTGCTGGGTATTCATTATGAAATATCATCCTGATGGGTCTGTTGAGCGTTACAAAGCTTGCCTTGTTGCTAAAGGCTACACCCAGACTTATGGTGTTGACTATGCTGAAACCTTTTCCCCGGTTGCAAAGCTTGGTTCTGCCCGTCTCCTTATTTCTCTTGCAGCCAACCTTGGCTGGCCCTTATTTCAATTGGATGTCAAGAATGCTTTTTTACATGGCGATCTTCTTGAGGAGGTTTATATGGAGCAACCACCTGGGTTTGTTGCTCAGGGGGAGCGTTCTCAGGTATGTCGTCTTCGTAAAGCTCTTTACGGGCTTAAACAGTCTCCCAGGGCCTGGTTTGGAAAGTTCAGTGATGCAGTTTTGAAATTTGGTATGCATCGATGTCAGTCTGATCATTCTGTTTTCTCTCTCACATCTCCTCGAGGCAAAGTGTTATTGATTGTGTATGTCGATGATATTATTATTACGGGTGATGACCAGAGAGGTATTGATGCGTTGAAGGTCTTTCTGTAGATTCAATTTCATACTAAAGACTTGGGTAGATTGCGATACTTTTTAGGTATCGAGGTGGCACGATCTAAAGATGGTATTAGTTTATCACAAAGGAAATATGTGCTGGATATCTTAGATGAGACTGGTTTGTTGGGGACGAAACCTGTCGATACCCTATGGATCCTAATGTCAAACTATGCATTGATCAGGGGGAGGCAATGTCTAGTCCTGATCAATATCGCCGTTTGGTTGGTAAACTGAATTATCTCACTATTACACGTCCTGATATTTCATTTGCAGTGAGTATCGTGAGTCAGTTTATGTCTGCTCCTCATGTGCCACGTTGGGAGGCTGTTCTTAGAATTGTCAAGTATCTCAAGTCTCATCCTGGACGTGGTCTATTTTATAGAGCTAATGGTAATTTGCGTATTGAGGCCTTCACTGATTCTGATTGGGCAGAAGGCCCATCTGACAGGAGGTCAACCACTGGATATTGTGTTTTTCTTGGTGGCAATCTTGTTAATTGGAAGAGTAAGAAACAGACCGTGGTTGCACGGTCTAGTGCAGAGGCAGAATATAGAGCCATGGCTCACACCACATGTGAGATTGTGTGGGTGCGATCTTTTCTTGAGGAGATAGGATTCCATGTGCAATTGCCTATGAATTTGTATTGTGATAACCAAGCAGCAATTCACATTGCATCCAACCCTGTATTTCATGAGCGGACTAAGCATATCGAAGTTGATTGTCATCTGGTGCGAGAGAAGTTGACTGGTGGTGTTATAGCAACTCCTTTCGTGTCTACAAGTGCTCAATTGGCCGACATATTCACCAAGTCATTGTTTAAACCCCGGTTGGAGATGTTATGTGACAAGCTGGTTTGTGTGATATCTATTTCCCAGCTTGAGGGGGAGTGTTGGAATACTAGTATACTCATATACTAGTATATTGTGTTTAGTCCCACATTGCTTATTTACATTATGTAATGAACTATCTCCTTATATAAATAAATGATTATGTGTGAAGGTAAAAGAAACCTTACACACTTTTTCCTCTCCAAACAACAAAAATATCCTGTATTAGGATTTCCAAAAAACAAAAGAAAAGTTAGCAAAAAAGCTAGGAAAGGCATCATGAGTCATGAGATGTCCATGAACCAAAGCCACATAAAGCCCATAGCTTCAAACGAAAATTATGATCAGCTGTCATTAATGACCTATATAAGAAATAGCAGAAGAACGAAATGATCACACCCAATGCCCCCGTATTTTTTTCAATTTCATACGTCCAAAAATGCACCAACCTTGAAAAAGTCAAAGCGCAAGACTTTTTACTTCTCAAGTTTATGCATGAATGAGGCATTATGATTTGCATCCAAATTAAATGGCCATACACAAACACCTTACATGCCACCTTTCAAGCCAGCCGATACTCTGACAGGCACCATGTGTCCATGAGCTCACTCAAAAACAACTATGAATCGAAACCAAGAAGAACTTATATTTACTAACATAACATCAATTATAATCACATCCACAGAAAACAGCACAGCTTCGAGATATGTGAATGAGGCTGTCTTAAGTTTACCACTCTTAAGCACTGATACGAATAAGAAAATACTCCCTACTGCTGAAAACATGAATATTAAGCCGGCAGATGAAAAGTGCACCAGAAATGTGAGGTCAACAATGGAGCTGAGACAAATTCCACAAGTGTCACGAACTAAAAATAGCAGACAGGGATCTGGACTTGCAAAGAAAGAAGAAGAAACCAAAACAAAAGAAAAGAAAAGAAAGGAACAAAGAACTATCTGAGGCATACACATCAAGCACCATACCTTGGTCCCGAAGAACACCATACATCAATGAAGAGTTGAGATTATTAAAAGCCCTCAGCGGAAGCAGCCTGATAATAAGTAAAGGGCAAAGGCGATCAAAGAGAGAATGCGCCTGTTTCACAGGATTGTAGATTTCAGAGTCATGACTTTTCCATCTGTAGAAGATGATTCCATCAATCACACTTAAAAGAAACAGTAATGGTGATCATCATGAGGGAGTCGAAAACGCCTTTTTCTTAATTGATCAGTAACTATATTCATTAGGATAACTAATGTAATCAATTGTGACGTAATGAAATGATTCACATATGTATAAGAAAAATCCACCAGGGTGCAGTTCTTAAACAAGGAAAATAGTATAAACAAGCAACCGAATAGTCAAACTGAATATGAAACATTCATTAACCATGGTTTTACCTACCTCTCCAGCTTCAGTAGGGCAGGTAAGGGCTAGGAAGGAGAGGACAAACAAAGGAAGACGAATACGAAAACAGCACCATCAGAGCATCCATGATTTGTATTCCATCAAAATTTAGAACATGTAGTAAATCATGATTGAAAAAAATAATAGAAAGCATCCTTGTATCTTGTAGCATATTGATAGCCAATCCATCGGCTTCTCTTTGGCACAAAAATAAGCTCCCAGAATATTTTTTTTAAGTAAACTATTTCCTTCCTTTTGCATTCAGACGTTCTTCGAAAAGAATATTCAATCTTGTCAGAGCTTGTCCCATAGCGGTTAATTATACCCTCCAAAGCTCATACATGAACCTGGGCGGGGGGCCGCTTATCAAGTTACCAATTGCTTTCAAGTTGGATGCTTATCTATTATTTGGTAGCTTTCTCTTAGTTGCATATCTTGTTGCATGAAAAAAAGATAACACCATTATACCGAGGGAGACAAGAGAACTTTGATGTCCTAGGCTTATACTCTAGCATCCGTCCTTTTAAGGTAGGCCTTCATAAGTTAAAAAGAGCCATGTTGCAATCCCAAGGGGTAAGAAAGCACACCAAGTGGAGGTCTTCTGTTCAACTACTTTAGTCCACCGGCAACGTGACAATAATGGTTCTCATGAGTCTTAGCTTTGCCCAATCTGCGAATGCAGTACTACGTACATGGACCCCAGGAGTTACAATGCAAGCGGTTTCTCATCAATAAAGAGAAAAGGAAAAAAAAGGAGAATGTTGCACATCCAAAGATAACCAGATTGCTCCTTGATATTCCTAACCATTTTCTGCAGAAACTATCAATCATCAACTGTGTGTGGAAATGTTGCAGGAAATAGCATTTCATCAAGTTCAGATCCAGGCACCTTCTCTGATACATTCATGTCATCAGGTTCTAAACACATTCATGACGTGGAGTCTGACACAAATAGCTTGTTGACAAAAGTCACATTTCTCTCAAGCCTACACTTGAGAGTAATTGGTTCATAACATCGGGGCCATTTTGAGGTATCTGAAAACTCACTCATGCCAAATATTGCTTCACAACAAGGGTGGGGGGAAAGGAAAGACGCTGATGACTTCGCTAGTAGTTGGGCTTGTTTATGAAGGCACAATTCCAGAAATCTAACTTTAGTTACAATAACCCCTATGAAGTATTCTTTACCAACTCTAGAAAACCGCATATAGGAAGTCTGCATTTCATGTTCATGGAAAACTTTTTAATGCACCATTACATCTAACAGTAGTATATGAATTTGATTACAGGATTTAAACCAGCAAGATTACGGATGGGATTTACGTGAGAATCATTTGATATTAACAGTCAAGAGTTTCACATGCAATAAAATAAAGAGAATTTACTCACTCATCCGGCTGTCTTGTACGCAACAGAATCCAGTGAAAGACTTCATCTGCAGCATCTGCCAACTGTTCACTAATATAACTTAGAACTTAACAATTATGGCATTTGATGGCTCCGCAAACAACTTGTCAATCAAGGGTTCAACCAACAAGTTCTACTCTTCAACCTACAGCATTGCAGAGATTCAAAAATCTAGTAAAAAACAAAATGGAAGCTCTTGAAAAGATTAACCGCAATTGCAATCAAGGACATACAGAGTCATAAACAAATTTTAAGGACGGTTAGCCTTGAGTCAATTCATTACCCATACACATGCATGAGACAACTGCAAGAGATTGGCACAGCTATAGACTAAAAAGCTCAAACAGACAATTTGGTATGATACACATATCCACAAACAAACGTATATAACATATTAATAAACATTTATAATGTCTTAAACACTATTAGATTTCACCTAAACGAAACAGCAAAACATCTTTTCCACTCAGATTCTAGTTATTGGAAAAGAATTGTGGAGACAAGCCCCAACCTAGGGCACCAAGATTCCGAAGCTTGGAGCTGAGGGGGCAAAGAATGTATATCAAGCTTTTCAACACTCCTTCACAGTAGCCCCATCTTGCACGTGGAGATAAAATCACCCAAGCATATACATACACATATGTCTATCTATATGAATGTCTATGCGAAGGGGGCATAATGCCGACAGATCAACTACAGCAAAAGACCTCCCCTAAGATCCTGATTACCATGTAGGGATTAGTTGCAGTTACGAAAGAGGCCAAACAATGTAAATGTTGTTCAGCACTCATATCTATTTTCCAAAGACCTATGCACCAACAAACTAATTTTTTACGCTTTAGAGTTCGTCAAATTAAATACTAAAAGAGAATATAGGTCATATGCACAAACTATGTTAATGTACTCCAGTATGAATATTAGGTGCAGATGTCTACCCCGATGTAAAATCTCCCTAAACCCTTAAGCGGAGGATACATGGATATACTTCCAAATATTGGATACGGCCTGAACATGAAATGAACATCTAATACTGATACATTGCATAATGTTCTGCTATTATAGAATGCTCAATTGTTGATGTTCTTGAAATTAATTAGATTTAGGTAAAAGTGATTTCTAGCGTTCAGTAAAAATATTCCTTGTCTACCAATGTGAACTTCTTCCTCAATCATTGTTCTGCTAGTAAAGGATCCAAACGTCCATTTGGGTACAATTTACGAACATCAAACACATATCTCATAGACCAACCCACGTCATACCCAATGGCACAGGTATTCTAGGGGATTTGAAGAATCCAAGTACAGTGTGTACATATCTACAATCTACTGGCTCTAATCTATCTCTTCCAAGTCATTGGATTCATAGTAAATGCAGAGAGTGGAATCTTCATTCTTGGCTGTGAGACCGGAGGCGGATTGGGGAAGAGATAGAAGCACCCACACTCTGAGAGAGAGAGAGATAGAGGGCGGGGCGGGGCGGGTTCATGTGAAGTGGGAAAGCTCTCTATCTGTTGGAGGGGATGGTAACGAGGGCCTTGCCTACCAACATGGTGTCACATCAACTTAGTTAAGGTAAAGCTTGTTATAGGATTCAAGTCCGTGTGACCTCTCTCCTAGCCATGCTGAACCTAGATAATGCACGTACCGGAGGCTGCATACCAGGCTCTCTAACCTAAAAGCGACAAATGCACAAAGGTTCTCGCGGTGTCAATCTTTAGCTGAGCTGACTCTTTTACTTGGGATATTTGCATGTGAGCTCATTGATTGTACCGCGGTGATGCTAAGGTTGAGTCGTTGACGCCCTACGGAGTTCTCTTGGATGCTTTGTGATGGATGTCTAGATGCCAGCTACCATTGGAATGGTCTGTCGTTATGGAGGTCGACATGGCACAAGTTATTATGAGCACTCCACCTTAGAAGGAAGCAACCGCGCGCATGTTGGTTATTATGAGCCACAAGCATTTAAGTACTTGTAGTGGACCCAATATGCTAGTTTGGTCACAATCACTACGTTCGGCTGAAGGCCCGGTTAAACCCTCGATTCTATTTGATCCAATCGAGGCATTGACCGGGTTGCTAGGTTCAATCGGGCTTGGTTCAGCACAAACTGTGTTCGGACAGGCAGATCTGAATGGCCAACTCATTCTAAGGATTGACCGTCTCTTTGGTTCAGACGTTATGGTTCAGCCAACTCATATTGAGGTTGAGGCTCCTCTCTATGGTTCGGACATTATGGTTCGGCCAATACCGAGGTCGACGCTCCTCTCTGTGGTTCGGCCATGTGGTTCGAACACGGTGTTCGGCCAACTCATACGTGTCAGCTCACCCACGTGTGTTTAACTGCCTTGCTAGTACGTCAGGTGTGACGTCAGGCAGAACGATTATGGCACGAGCTGGGCACGAGCACACATGGGTGACAGCTCGCACACATTCCCGATAACTACCTTATCCAAAACGTTAGGTGTGACATAGGCCCAAGGCGGTTACCGGGCGTGCTTGGCATGCGTTGCCTTGGAGAGCAAGCCAAGGAGGTCTATATAAAGGCAAGGATGAAACCCTACAATGGTACGCACTCTTCACCTCTCTAAACCCTAGTGCTTTCATCTTCCTCCTACAACTTTCTGACTAGACTTGCGAAGGTCCTTTTCGGTTTCCGAACGGTCTGGACAAACCCAGTTGCTGAACCAGCAGGCTCAAGAGAGGTTAACCGATCTTGATTGACAACCCCACAGTATTCATGGACATTCCACATGAGTATAGAAACAAAGAACTCTGGCGATAAGGAGATGAGCAAAGACAGCAAAATAAAGGACTCTATAGCCTTGAAACAACCAAGTCACCTCGAAAATGTTACTTATCACCAAAACAAATTAAAAATTAGATTATTCTAACCTCCGCCCAAAAGGTGTAGGATAATAGGTAAAAGGTGCATTGATATTCGAAAAAGGTGTATTGATATTTGTGAAAGTGTATAAATATCGATGAAATATGCATTGATGTCCGAACTTGTTTGGAATTATTAGCATATTATCCCCAACCTAGTGAGCTAAGGTTTGCAAGACCGTTAAAAATTTTACTAAATAACAAAGCATACACTGTCTGACCATTGTGGAATCAGCTTGAGCACGATGTCAGCATCCAACTTTGACCCTCCTACAAGGTGGCAAAGTAAAAACATCTAAATTATGCGTAAAGAAGGTGAAACCTAAATTAAGGAACAAAAAGATAACATAGAAAAATAATTCAATATAAGGTATCTTAAAAACCATATCCTATGAACTACAAATTGATTGCAAAAGTAAAGCATTTGGTACGGGGAATGAATGTTCTGAGATTTCAATCATCACATATCAATATACAAACGCTTATATCTCTACAGAAGTACATTTTGCGACTAAATCTAATATTTACGATCGAGATGAGTAATTGCATCTCAACAATCCACATTCCTCAGGTCCATTATCTTGGATTTGCCATGGAGTAGCTGCTGGAGCAGATAGCATTTATAGTTGCCATTTGGTGAGCCAAATTTCACCAAGACTTTACGCACAATTGCCGAAGAATAAGGTCAATCAATAGGCCCCAATCATGAGAGGTAAAAAAGTACATGGCTTCAACAGAATTTTTGGGAGATATGCATGTCGATCAAAATGTTTGATTGTTACCAAAATAATGCAAGTAAAAACATTTTCCACTTAAGTATGGTAGTAAAGTACATACGTGGGAGATGGTATTCCCCAAAAATAAGTCAAAGGCAGCCAAGAAAAGGATTTATGGATAATAATGTCCGTTACTGGATTTTTGGATGTTTTATAGTACTTTCACAATAAAATAACTTCTCTCGGACAATTTTCCTAAAATTGTTAACAAATATTTACGAACAAGGATGCTACAGCATGTCATGAACAATTCCAAGATTAAAACAGGAAAGATATAGGTTTTGCTACATCACCTGAAGCTTCTGGAAGATCTGGGTTTTGACAGAGGTCGCTGCAAAAAGTATAACTATAGGTTACACAAGTAAAACTATTGCCATATGTATTAAACTACAGAACCAAAATAGCTAGCACTACTCCGAAGTTCCCAGAAACAAGGCATGTACAAACAAAATTGACCCTTTGAAGTTTTCTAAGCCCAATAACAGTAGTGTGAGGGTTCAAGAAAACCCAAAACAAATATGAAGAAAGAACTAAAAGGTGAACTAGAATATACCTAAGACAGTTGAACAACATACATAAAACTTCAAAGCTTTTATTATGATATTTGAGCACGGCGACAAATGTGTTACTAGCAGATGACTGTAATACTACATCTGATGAATAAAGAAGACCGACTAAAGCAGGCAGAACCAGGGAAGGGTCTGCAAGAAGAAACAAAAAATCCATTTACAAAAAGTACCATGGTCAAAAGAGTCATTCTGTGCAAAAAAATAATAATAATAACAAATCCAAAAAAAATCCTTACAATTCCTTTCTCCCTAGACTGAACAAAATAGAAATCTGCCCAGTGTGCACACAATTAGTTAGCGAAGTGCAATATTATGTATTTTAGTACTTCCAGTTTAGCTTCTTTTTATGTTAAGCTTAAAATATGAGTCTTGGTAAGTTTAAATTATGCGTCGTTTAGGTTTACTACAGATCCTAGTTTCCTATTTTATTTAGGTTTGTTTAAGGTTGTGGCCCTTCTCTGCTTCCACATTAGAGCGTACCTCTACAAATTACAGTAAATTTAAGTATATCAGAAAACAAACTGAAAAGCAATATATGCCTGAACTTGACCTGCATTTGTTAACGTAGCACCAGTAAGTTTGTTTATAGCTGGAAAGGAATAAAGCTGAGTATGGCTAATCACACCACAATCACAAGCTCAATAACACAAACTTGATTCTGTGACAGAGACTAGCTAGAATAATGACTTTCTGCTGCTGCAAATGTGGAAATCCTATTTAACCCAAAAGCGAAGACTAGACGCTCAGCATCTTAATGTCACGAATTGAAGGACCCAAGTCTACATAAATCCCCATTGGGAACATCCCAGGGATTTGTAAATGATCACCCATTGTAAGAGAAGTCCATTGTTAGTTTCATCTGTTTTTTGGGGAATACAATCAATATATATAGCATTCATGATCACCCACAAAGAAGCAGATTATTACCACTTAGTATATTGGGATCACTTACCATGGAACAAGTGAGAAGATGAGGTAAATTCCTCATATTTGCCTTTCTCCAGCCAAATCAAACAGTTTAAGAACATTTTGGTGCTTGTTTATGTAGGAGAAATTACCTTCGGCACCATATTGTTATGCCATATTTGACTCAAGTCTGACACTTCGTGTTATACACAACCCCTTGTCATAGAGCCGAAACTAAAATTGCATGCTTTTGTGACAATAATAGTGGCAACAGGAGAAACTATTAATATTCTTTTCATTTTGCATAAAACTACTCTCCCACTCTAAGAAGCATAGATACGGACACAAGACACAGATACACTTGACACGCACACGTGACTATGTTATTTCCCTATGATGTAGGACACGGTCCCGTTCAGGATACGTTCAATCATATCTGTACAAATATATTGTTATGTACGATAAGTTATAGAATAGATAAGTTCTAGTTGACATGGGACTCAAGAAATCCTTCAATAAAGTAAGCTATGTTATAGAATAGATAAGTATGATAAATTGTAAGAATTACTACTTTTACAACTTTGTATATCACAGTAATGTGTCAAATTACGATATCTTTGATAGTCAATGTTAAAGCATCCAACTGCAAACCAATTGGCAAAAAGTGGAGAGGCTGCCAGGCTCATATACTTGTTTTAGAGGAGATAATTAACCGATGTGGGACAAACTCCAACACTCCCCCGCATGTGCGACCTCCGACTCGCACATGGAGAGGTAAATAAAGGATCCATAACACTTGGATCACAACAAATAACGGTGCACTTATGGCACAAACAAGGGGAATAAATTCTCCGAAACTCTACTAGCTCTGATACCATGTTAAAGCATCCAACTCCAAACCAATTGGTAATGAATGTAGAGGCTGCCCAGGCTCATATACTTGTTTTGGAGGAAATAATTAACTGATGTGGGACAAACTCTAACAGTCACATGTTAGCAAGTGTCAAAATAAAGTTGATCACATATTTATTTCTAAGTGTCACAACATCCCCTTCTTTTAAGTGTCCGTGCATCTTAGATCTTGCTAAGTTTTAACATCATCAGGTCAACGTACAATAAGTGTAAAAACACAATAAACCCAACAACAGACTTTAAATTGGCACTAAACAATGTTCTTTACATGGACATCAAACTTTTTCATGATCAAATAATCTTCTAGCCAGACCCAAGATATAAATTAAAAAAGAAAATTCAAACAAAAATTATGAAAAAAAAAAAAGACTAGTGGGTAATCAAATTTTCACCAATAGAATTCAATTTCTGCCTATCCATATATATGTCATGCAAAATCTTGACAGTTTCACCCAGATTCGTCGGACATGGTAAAGCAGTGTAACTGTTACATATTGCTTTATAAAAATACAAGATGTCGAAAAACGATTTGCCCAACATTTGGAAGCAAAAAGTAGTTTTCCCTTATAGTATCATTTTGGTTGTCTGATGTTTAAAATTAACGGTAGTTTGCTAAGCGCCAATCTTTTGTTTTCAAGTTTAGAGTTGTAACCCTATTTAGATTTGGAGTCTCAGGAGCCCATAAACAACCAACAAAGTCTTCGTATCTATTAGACGTGTGTCAGATACAGTAACTAATTGCAGTTTTAAAGCTCTCATTGGAATTAATGTAATTCTAGGTCCAGATCCAATAGTCAAAACTTCAAAGACTCGACATGTAATGCCTACCAGCATCTACCTTTTTCTTTTCCTTTATTCGCACTTTCTACCCTTTGACCCCACCCTAGTCCCTAGCGTTAAAGACCATATGCTGCAAAAACATCTCTTTAGAATTTAGCGACCTTTGGCAAATGATAACAATGACCAAGCATAACGTTCTTGGCATAAGCAGACTGTTAACAGGTTTCCAAGTACACTAGTGAAATACTTCACCACAAGCATTTTGTTTTGAAGATGCTATCATCAAATTTAAAACTAACCCATCATTGGGATCAAATCCGATGCTTGTGTTCGAACTATGGATTCTTCATCTCCAAGGCGCTCCAACAAGTGGTTTGCTATATCTTGCCTGCCAAAAATCTGAACAAATAGCCAAGGGGATGAGGACAAGGATTATCAAAGAGCTAACTACCAGCAAAAGAAACATTCACCATACATGCACTAGATGTGGAGATATACGAAAAAGTTCTGACATAACATCAACAGCATTCCTCCTCTGTACAACATCTACAGAAGCGAGACGGTTTAAAACTTCTTGAAGGCACCGGCTATCTGTGCTTCTGGTGAATCAACAATTAGCAATCACTTAGTCAGGTTTAAACTTAGATAGACGATTAGAACATGAAGATTTAACTCAATAGTGAAATGGTGAAAAAAATTAGACATACATGGAGCAGTATTCTGCAATGAGTACGACGACAGCCCTGGCTGTTCCATCACGTTCATCTAGAAGGTGTAGTAGCAATGGTAGCCCAGCATCCATCTCTCTAGTGTCAGTGGAACTGCTCCCAACCAAAGAATAATTGGATCTAAAGATGACTGCCTTTAAGAGGCAAACCGCCCCACCAATCATCTCTGCATCGGCACAGTGAAGCTTAAAAAGAGCCAGCACGTGATTATTAATACAAAGCATACAATTGCCCCAAATAAAAATGTTAAGATCAGATCCAAAACCAAACTATAGGATTAAAGTATAATGGCAGTTCATTCTGCACAAGTTATTTACATTCTAGTGTTGTAGCTCATAGCTACTTCTTTACAATCAACCTACTCCGTATCTCAGATAAGTAGAAGAAACCTCACTTCTAAAGACAGTTAAGAGAAACCTGGTCTATAACCACTCAAGGCAACAACGGAAACTCATTCTGAGCAAATCAATCCACACTGACTAAAACAGTACAGATGGAACCAGGGAAACTGGGGTCATTCACTTTCAGACAGAAATGTTAAACCAGCATATAGTGATATCAAATTAAGCTTGTAAAAACTGGACCACACTGTTTCATGTGTACTTTAACGATTCTATAATCAATGTTGCACAAAATGGTAGACGCTTTTCCAATCAAGAATATGACAGCACTTGACTGGTAGGGCATCAGCCCGTAAAGCATTCTTCCAATTTACAATATGTCCGTATCAGATAAGACAAGGGAAAGTATTCTGGGGGTATTCCAAACAGTGAAAAATGAAAATCTTCAACGAAATAGCAAATATACAAGCAGCATTTAATCACTCTCTGCTCGCAAGTACAAACAGTGCCCCAATGGCGTAATGATCTTATGATTCACCATTTGACTTGTGATGAGAACATGCCGGCCAGGCTCATACTAGTTTTGGAGATTATAATTAACCAATGAGGGACAATCTCCAACACCAGCCTCATTTTGAACGTGCGCATGGCTCCCTTTTATGCCCTGCAACCACTTGAGCACTCTGTCCAATCCTTCAGCATGTAAAGACCGGCTTTTTCTGCTCCATTGGGTACCATGATGAAAATAAAACTGTTATTCGAGATATTCGAGCTTCGACTAGCTAAACAGGAAAACAAATCAAGTTCTGCAGCAAGTAACATGCATTATTGAATTCAAACCGCAATATCCTGTGTATGTACTTTCTATGGTAGATATTCATATTCTACCATAGTGCGTAGGGTTCTTCCACTTTATTTTATTAATTCATACAGATCGTTGATACTGGAAAATTAGTTTTCTTTCTTCTGTCCCAGCCCGCAATCTAAAAGCATCGCACATACACCCTAGTGCATGTTTTTCTACGCGGAGGGTATCCTTCAAGAGCAGGGGAATTTCCTGACATTACTGATTGGGTATCTTGTAATTCTAATAACTCGTTTTGTGCGCATGCCAGCAACCATTTGTTATATAATTATAAACCGTCCAAGCATCAATAACAATCTACTGATGCAAGTTTATAAGCACCCAAAGATAAAACAGGAAAACATCTCTAGAAGGCGGTGCTTGTTAGATAAGACATAGAACACCTTGGCAAAAACATAATGAAGAACACCAGACTGTTATAACCTGAGGAACCAAGGCTATTCGGGAAAAAAAAAAATGAAACCCTAAGGTCCATGACATAACTGGAAACAGAATTAGTTTACTTCCGATCAGATTGGAGGTTTTATGAAATAGAGGAACAGGCATCCTATCTGAATTTCACAAAAATACAGCCTTATTATGTTCATGAGGAACCAAGGCTATTCGGAACAAGAAAAAAAAAAAAAACACTATTGCACCAGAAGGACGTAGAATGGATCGAACGAGAGATGTCAAACGATATACTACCACCAGCTTCTATTCAGCAGAGCACAGAATTGATTCACATGTCCAGAAAATCCATAGCCTGGAGAACGTCCACAATTGAATTGGCCAAAGCAGTGAGGCTAATTTCTCCACCCTCGTAACTCGCGTGAAGTAACTCCATTCGTTCATTAAGGGAGCCAATGGAGCTTAGTGCCCAAGGTTTAACCATTGTCATCATCATTGTTCGGAGAGCATTAGGCAAAAAAACATGGTCGCAAGGAAAATTGAAAGATTCCCAAGCAAAACTTTGAAGTTAAAGTAGGTGGGTAATAGGATTAAAATTGTTCATGGTTCCAACATCAAGTCTAAATACACCATGCTATTCTGTGTTCAGTAAAACTCAACCCCAAGGGCTGGTTAATGAGATGCCTTCAAGCTTATATATACAAAACCGTGTAGTTGGAGCAACCAATGACAAATAGAAAAGGGTAATCAAATCAAAGATCTAGTAGAGAATTTCGTAACATACAGCAATGAGTCTCTGCACCAAGAATAATAAGTTCATCTAAATGATCCCAAAGCAATAAATTCATTTCCATTGAGACTTCAGGACATCTACTAGCTGGTTTCACTCTCTTTTCTCCAGGCACCCAGGTAGTTGGAAGGCTTGATAAATTTGAATTCGATTGTTTACGCTTTTCATCTGAACCATTGGAAAATAGATCTTTTTTTGTCAAAGCTGTAGTGAGAGCTAAAGTGCAATCAGCAGCAGCCACTGCCAGGCGAGTTGGCAACTCAAAACCCCCCTGCAAAGTGCTACAACTACAAGGATCAAACATTTTTAAACAAAAACATAGGAATGGATTTTCAAAAAAAAATTAGGAGTCAACACAAGCATGTAACACTAAGTTAACTGGTAACATTACATCAAGAACTTCAGCATACTAAAGCACAAAGAAGGCACACAAGCATCATTTGAGCTCTCAGATTGCCTCAGAGGACCAATTGCTCTAATCTCACAATAACCATATCCTGAAGATGATTTTCATCTCATATAATAAACAACAGATGCTTTGAATTCTTTTCTTAAACACAAATGTTATCTCATCACTGTTGAGACCAAGACAATGGTCTCATCTCACTCTCAGCAATAATTGACGATTAAAAACCTAAGCCTTACCTCAACTTTCACGAGCCCTCTAGCACCACCTAGAATTGATGTTAACAAATAAACAAACAGGTTAGCTGTCAACTTCACCGTCTAACCAAGTAATTTCCGTGACAAAAACAAGCTGCTCAAAAGAAAGCCAGTGAATTCAATGAGCCTGTTTTAATTAGTGTACTGACAATATGAATTATGGTGCATAAGTAAGTTTCACTTGTACCACTGCAGCTTTAAACAATGTGGAAGGTGATCACTAGCAATAATATCCGCTTTCTGCATATTGCAAGGATCTGTAGCCTTGTGTTATTTAACTCCACTTTCAACTTGAACTGTCCAAATAAGGTGTATTCAACAATAAAAATGTGTCCCATCAGTTACTTATAACCATCGTTGTTGCCTCTGAGGTGGCAGGAGATACCACTCATCTGAACAACTCAATAGTGCATCTAGCAGCCCATCTTGGCAGTCCGCGACGAGAAGTAATGAAAATGCATACCAAGTAGAATTAAATAAACAAAACAGGGACACAAATAGAGCTCCCATTCCAGAAAGTGCCAATACTATGGAATAATAGAGATAATTGAAAGTCTACGAATTCAAAACTAAGTGCCAATCTGAAGGCCTACAGGCTACATGTAAGTACTTTTAGCAGAAGGTAGTCTCATTAGCTTCTAAGCTCAATCTAAAGGCATCTTCAGACAATATCTTTGGACATAGATACGTCAAAACAATTTAACATTTAAGCTGGAGACAAGGTTAATGCCTAACAGGAACGAATGATAACAGAAACTGCCAACATAAAGCTAACAGTCAACATACAGCCAACAGAATAATTCTTCAGAAACAATTCCCACTTAATGTTGAGCTGCTATTTGACTAGTTGCACAAAGTTCACAGGCAAAAAGTTCAGTTCAATTGGCATCAAGTTGCCAAACCTCCAAAGACGTGAACACAATTAGAGGTATCACATCTGATAAGTAAAGAAATTTTTGCCAACCTTGCATATAGATTTGTTGAGGGACAGAACTAGCACTCACGGAATAAGACAATCTGTGCATAATAAACTAGCCAACCCGTCACTCTCTCCATGACTCATGCAACATAATAAAAAATAAAAAATAAAAAATATTGGTCTTAGGTCCATTATGTGAATTTCATAAGCCCACAAGTCCACCTATTAGTTTTGCAAGGTGTCAAGTACAATTTAAAAAGATCATAGTAGGCCCAATCCACTCCCTAGGGTAGGATACCCTAAGGTTTAGGCACTTTCATAGGGTTTTAGGGTGCACTTTCCTATTATAGAGTAGGGTCTTAGGGTGCACTTTCCTATTATAGGGATTGGGTACCATGGGGTAGGGTACCCTAGGGTTTAGGCACTTTCATAGGGTTTTCGGGTGCACTTTCCTATTATAGGGTTTTAGTGGTTTAGGAGCTTTCATGGAGTTTAGGATTTTAGACACTTTCATAGGGTACCCTAGGATTTAGGTTACGAGTGTGGACTTGTGGGCTTACAAAACTAATAGGTGGACTTCTGGGCTTATGAAATCTCTAAAGTGGACCAATCACCAAATCTAAAAAAAAAGTGCACCGAGACGGATCCAACTGGCTGGTTTTCTTCCACTCCTGGATGAACATTTCTGATCGATCTTAAAACAGAAGATTGTCACTTGGATCTCCTTAACCAAGAAAACCATAGTGATGAATTGTAGAAACTAATATAACCAAACCAAACCAAACCGAGCATTAAGTCCCAATCAATTGGGGTCAGCTACATGAATCTTTTTTCTCCAATGATCGAGTTCTGTTAAGGGCCAATTGTTCACTCAAACCTATTAGACTCATATCTTTGCGCACAACATCTTCTCGTTATCATATTTGGATTCATGTCATAAAGATGTTTTTTTACGTGCTGGCTGTCAGCTACCTAACACACAAATCTCCTCCTTTGTCCGGGCTTGGAACTGGCTGGGAAAGAAAGATAAGACTCTAAGCACGAACCAGGAGGAGTTAATTGTACAAACTAATATACTAAAACAAATTAAAGAAAAGGGCTATATAAACCATGTCCACATGAAATAGCAATGTCTCACTTAAACCAAGTCAATACAAACAATCACAAGTATAAAACAACGGAAAGAGGTAAGGCTATTTGAATCCGAAGTATCTCTACTAAACTACTACCACTATCTCAAAACACTTCATGCGGAAAAAGGAAAAGGAAAAAAAAAAGATGAGCATACCAATTCTCGTATTGAATTTTTTAGGGTAAAGCTTCCCTTTCTTTTTTCTTTTCGTATGTTCCTACTCTTTTCTTTCACACGAAAAGGACAAAGAAGAAATATTACATCAACAAACAAATCTTCAGAACTTGCCATGTGCTCCACAATGTGCAATGAAAGAATCCTCCTAAATTAATGGGAAACCCAATTGTCGTTGTCTAGCAAGGACTAAAGCAAATCAAATATGAATGAACAGCACATAGACTCTATGAAATCGTGCAACTGGATAAGACTACGCCGAAATAAGAATAGAGGCTGAAATCTGCACAGAATAAACACCATGTAGTTGCAAAATGGAGTTGGTACATGTGGGCCACAACAGGCTGTGTAAGAGATTGGTACTGAAAGACTAAACAGCAGCACATTGACTGCACTGAAACCATGATAAATAAACTAAAGATAACTTATCAAATAAAGAGCGATATAGATAGTAAAGACAAGATTTACATTGTTCGCGTATGATGGCTCACCGCCACATCAGAAAGTTAATGACACTCTCACACTACCGAAACGAATACAGTTAAATTGAACATAAAAGAGGAGATAGAAACAAGGTTACAGAAATATTTCCCTCGGACTATATATTGTGGCATCCACCAATAACGGATGTAATCCAATAGTTCCAGCACAATGGGCTCATGATATGGCAGAAGTAGAATAACCACATATCTTACATCATTACCAGTCTAACCTCTTGACTTCTCTAACCTGAGCTACTTTTCTCTAATTACCTCCTATTCAGTTCATAACAATTGGTAACGACTTTACACTTACAGTTTTCCTCGTCTTTGTATGGGTCCTTCTAGCTGTTAATCTAGACTGAACCCACAAGTTTCCTATTTCTCATATTAAGTTGGTATTTACCAATGATAACGCCACAAAGATAAGTGAGAAAGAAGCCAAGATAAAGTCACCAAGATGGAACGACACATCACAATATCAGATAACTTCAAAAAAAAAAAAAAAACCTTTTCGGTAGAATTCGAAATTCACTAATGGTCGTACTATCAGGAATTGATATAGTTTGAGCATGAGAAATGAGACTGCAGAGGTAGTGGCAGCCTCACCAAGACTGTTCATCGGAGCATCAAGCATGCAACAGCTATTAAAGAAAAACACAGAGACAGAAATTTGCTTCAATTTGCAGCTACAAGAATAGTTATCAGAAGCCCCTTGGGCTTATAACTTGGTGTAAAACGATATACCTTCCATTGCGTACAACAGATACAAGATGTGTGATGCACGAAGAAAAAATCTTGAGTAGTGAAGAGTACTTCTGTTTTAGTCCTGCATTAAGAAAAATTACTCTATCACTCCTAGCAGATAGGGGAGACAGCGACGGCTAAAATCTTTCTACAACAGAAACTAAGAAATGCAAATATTTTCTCATGACTAGAAGATGTATAACTTCTTTCCCTTGTCTTTCTCCCACCGCGAGTCCAAAATGTAACTAATGCCTAATCAAAGCGTTTGAAATGGCCAAGAAACGATATCCTTCAACTAGCTGTTCAGGCTTCATTTATCCCAAAAATGCTGCTGACAATACGGTATCAAACTAATTCAGACAAAGAAGCATCAAAGACAGGAAATCTTACCGAGTAGCTCGGTTGCGTCTAAGGAAACAGAACTGAACTGTATACTGTTGTCTTAATAAACCAGTTGAGCACCAAAATCATATTGTTCTTGTTTCTTAATTACTTAAAAGTTAAAACCAATATTGTTGTACAAAAACAAAACCCAGATACAGCAACAAAACAACAAGCTTCAAAACTGATTTCACGTGACTTCAAAATAAACCAGTAGAGCTGAACAACAAAGCTGGATAGAAATTCATTGGAGGCATCCCGAAGGAGTCTATTACTAACTGCATCTGAAAAAGGTCGGGCTCTAATCCATGAAATGCAAGTTTGAGTTAACAGCAGCCACTTTGCGCGCATAAACCAGATATTATCTCCGCAGATTGCAGACTGAACCCTGGCCATGCTACTGATACCCAGATAACAAGAGATGCAAAGGGCATTGACTCTAGGGAGTAATCCTTGATATCAAGGTTGTTAGCATTGATTTCTCAAACAAAAAGGAGGGGGGGGCGGGGCGGGGGGGGGGGGGGGGGGGGTTGTTGTTGTTAGCATGACCCAAACCACTGGTTGCTGACCAGTCAAAACCGATGTTATCTATGCTTAACTGTTTTTTTGTTTTTTGTTTTTTTAAGCAAATCTACGTTTCAGTTGTTAAACACGAACTTGCAAGCTAGAAAAAAAAACTGAGATCCAGGTATATCTAATTTTTGAGTATCTCGTAAGGGCTTTGCAGCACTTTGCAGCACCATCAAAGCCCATTAGTGACTGGTGAGGACACAATAATCAGTTTCTGAAAACGACATAAGCAAGATACAAAGTATAAGATTATCCATCCTGCTTCAGGTACAAGCTCAGACTTAAATAAGATAATACGGCCAAAGGATACTTGTCAAAATGGACACTACCCTTTCAGCCCACATTTTGCAGTAAGCAGGCATCTAGAATATTGTAATTGTTAACTAGCTTCCGGGCTCAAAAAAAACTGTCGGGGTACTTAATACAACCCGAGTATCATAAACGCTCCAAAAAGGTAAGCGGGATATTTGTGTTCCTATTTAAGTTAATCCACCACATTGCTGAGTAAATGTAGATACAAGGGCAGAAGCGAGCCTTCCGGGAATATGCTGGGAATTACAATGGTACTCAAGACCACCGAGGCAGAGGAGGAGAGCTCGGGGCAGCCTGAGAGAAAGAGAGAGAGAGAGAGAGAGAGAGATGGCAGTGGGGAGTGGTCAATCAGATTATCAGAGACTAATGAATACTCAATGTGCCTTCAATTCGTGTATAGGATGCTTCCTCTACTAGGTGTCAACCCTACCTTATATACGAGCCTTGGGGGAGCATAGAGCAAGCTATCGGCCTCATGCCCATCGGTGGACAATGGAGGTTGACATTTTTTCCTCTTTGAGTCTATGTTCAGACTTGGGGCTTTATCATAGACTAACGGAGGCATTTAAGTGATACATGGAGACCCGAATCAAATTACCAAGTTTAGTAGGTATAATGTGGGCTTCAAGGTGCTAGATGGTAGGTGTGATACATCTTCTGAGATGCCGGATGTTGGTCAATGCCCCCTCTCTCCCAAGAACCGGTCAAGTTAGAGAATCGCCAGGGGCGGGCTTATACTTCTTGACAAATCCCTTGCTTTAGCCTCCAAGCCAGAAGCCTCCTTAAGTCCCAAGCGAGGTACCTAGGCCTGACCCCGGCCTAGGATGGTGTTGGAATCGCCTGCGATTATTCGTTCAGGACTCACAGAATCCAGAGAGCATTATCGGTGGCAGCTCTCTAGAGCATAGGCAAGGCCTGTAGAAGAACATATCTTTGGAGTTGGAGGTAAGGTGCTTGGTTGCTTTTTAAGAGGTGAGGCGCCCAGTCGCACCTTGGGAGGATGCTAATTGACCGGATAACCCCTTCCTCCTAGGGAGGAGATATCTTTTGTAGGATGGCCCCTCCAGAGCATTCATCCTTGCCTAGGTGTCCCCTTTCCCCGAGAGAGGAAGTATCCTTGCCCAAAGGCCCCCTTCTTCCGTATGGGAGGTATATTTGGCCGGATGGCCCCCTCCTAAGCCTCCAAAAATCAAGAAACTCGAGGGATGTTATGCGGTAAAACAACACCTACAAGTCAAACCTGGAGGACATCAGAGAAGGTAGCCCTAAAGATGCAATTCAATTTGTCACACAAAAGATAGTATGGTGGGAAATTTCTGTCAATGAATGCAGGTGGACCTCCACAACCCAAAGAAAAGCACAAGTTTCTAAAAATGAACTTTGAAATACATCTTGGTCCAACATAAGTTTACGGTGTTGCATTGGAAAGCTACAAGAACAAGAGAAGCATCAACCCCTCCATATCGGCACCGCTCCAAATTTAACATTTTTTTGTACGACACTGTTACTTATAGCTATAGTTAACATTCACATTGATTATATAGCTATATTTATGACATAACAAGTAAACCTTGTCAAATACATGGGATCGGCTACATGAATCTTATCTCACCACTCCCTAGTTGAAGACTAGGATATCTAAACCGCTTTATGTACTCTATTTGCGATCCGGTTCAAGGATTCATTGAACTTGCAACAAAAGCCGATACCAAGCTGTGCCTAGGGATATTTTTGAAGTTGGATTCAGAAAGATTAGGAGGAGGGTTGTCCTACACCCAAACACTCATTACGCATCCCTGAAAAGGATACCCATGTTGAAGGAAACAAAAAGTCGCATTTAACTGACATTCAACTGACATGATTTCTATCCTTAGAAACTTCCAAGCACATATAATACGCAAATAGGTAAAAAGGCACTTGTCACATTACCATTATTTTCTAACTGCTTCGTCTTGATCTCATACCCTACAAGACCACGTACTAGCATACACCAGTCAAGAGCAATATAACGATCCTCTTTTCTCATGATGATGCTGGCAAGATTTGTTGCAAGAGCTTGGAAAATAACTTCATCTTGGAAGAGCCAATTAAAAAGTATCATTGCTTGGTTGCCATACTTTGATTCCTTGTATTTCAATAACTGGTAAAAGCTAAAGGGTATCAATGGCAATTCTAAAATGACTAAGAGATCAATAGAACTGCTGTAATAGTAAATAAATAAATTAGACACTAAGATATGGGTGAATAAAGAAGGAACTTGCAATCAGTAAATGGATAGGACAAGGAATGGGCAGCATGCTATCTTGCATGGAAATATAATGCACCCCATAAACCCAACAAAAGAGAAAAGATCAAAGGAAGCGAGAGACAGAATCAGGAGAGTTCATTTGGTAGCCATTCATGTAAAATCAATGGCAGAAATGAAATAGCAAGTGGTTCCTTGGGAACCTAAAAACGCCAAAGAAACCTTATCTTGGTACAAGGTCCACGAAGAACCAAAAAAGAAGACCTCTTCCCAACAAAACCAAAACCCTTCTTTCAATCCAACAGCGTGGGACCTTTGGCAGTAGATCCCTTGTGCCTTAGAATGGAGTAGGTCTTCCCAAAGTGCATGTTAAAGTTTCTTTATTGTTGCCGTTCAAAAAAAAAAAGTTTCTTTATTGTTTGAGAGGCATTAAGGTGGGGAAGAGCAGGAGGAACTTTTGGGAAATGAACCCTCTTTGTTTGAAGTGGTTAATTTGACGGGATAGGAATCGATCATATTCTTTATGGGCTTATAGTCTCAACAGTTCTCTTGCTAGTAATTTGCTTTGTTTGGGAGCCAAGAGTTCAGTCCTCTCAACCAATTTTCTTGATATGATTTCCTCAACAATCATGTGTATGCAACCTTCTTGTTATTGGCCTTTTCTCGTATACGGGTGGCCTTGCCGTTATGAAAATTTATTTACCAAAAATACTAATTGAAGTAATTGAACCATTCCATAAGTCAACAGACGGATTGGGCCTTCTTGTTATTGGCCTCTTTTTGTGGACGGGTGGCCCGTCGGAAACTTATTGACTAATAAAACTACTAATATTACATGGCCATAAGTCAACAAAGGAAAGCAATATAACCGGTACTCAAAACCTCACACATTTCCAGACTACCAGATTCCATAGTTAATAAGATATCTCACTTCCTGACAGCCAGAAATCAAAATCGTAGCACCTGACTTAAAAGGATGTTGACGATATGATCATGGCATATGTTTCGTAACAAATGTGTCCTTCATCATGTTTAACTAACTGCAAGATGGAATGGCAAGTGGAAGTCCAGAAAGATACATACATGTTCAATCATGGGAACAAGAACTCCATCCATTGGCTCTTCCCTCTTAGCTGCATCTATCACCTAAGAGTGAAGAATCCGTAGTGATTCTTCCAAAGAAGCTGCAAAGTAATAAAACCATGTTAAAATCATTTCTACTTCCAATCACATACAATGAGAAAATCACATTATAATGAGTCACTCTCCCTCTCTCACACTCACACATTTACAAGCGTTTTCATTTGTGAGACTCTCTCTCTCTCTCTCTCTCTCTCTCTCTCTCTCATGCCTTTCAGACCAAAATCACATTAAAATCATTCCACTTCCAATCACATACAATGAGAAAATCACATTATAATGCCTTTCATACCAATGTCTAATGGGGAATGGCCACAAACACCATGTGGTGGTGCTCCACGAGCACTAAATCATCACTCACACCACTTGGTGAGGAACTTTATAAAATTGCACAAAAAGTGCTACGACTATGTTTTCTTTAAAAGGGTCGAGAGGGGGCAACCAGACTTAGCAGCCCTCCTAGGGCAGGACCGTTTGGTGGTTGCAAAGTAGTTTTAAGTGAGATGTTCTTCCATTAACAATCACGTGTTGCCACGCAGGCGGGTGTGGCAGGCATTGTGTCCCACTAGCCCTTGGTGAGGCGATAGTTGCTATGGCTCTTTGGTCATTTCCGGGGCCAACTAATCATTGTAACTAATTGTAAGTCCTATGATTAGCTACAAATACAGAAATCTCTACAAAAACGCACCAACAGAGCTTCTTTGGGGAGCAGAGTCGAGCCGAGAAACGGCATCCTCGAGCTTCTTGGGGCGGGCGCTGAGCAGAGTGCACATCGCTCGACCGATCGTCGCCGATACCATCGAGTTGGACTCCGGTGACGTCCACATCGCCTGTTCTTGTTCCATAGTGCAAAAAACACTGATCAAAAACCCTAGCTGCTTATCAATTTGAAATTCGTGCGGGTTTTATTTTGTGAGTGATGCTGTAACCACACCCCACGCCCAAATATACATCCTCTCACAAATCACAAGACACAGGTTCTCACACATACAGCACACAGAGTGTGCATGCGACCCTAATATTTTATGAGATGGTGTGTATTTGGAGAGTAGGTTTTAATTGCCAAGCGGATACTACCGACGTAGTATCTCTCGACGCATCTGAACCGTCTGATATCCTTTTGGACTGTTTGGATTGGAACTCTCTCTCCTCTCATTCCAATATTTGTAGCTATTGCATATTTCATGTTGTACACGCTCTGAACTCCTTTTCAAACCGACAGAAAACGACCCCCAATTGCTGCCCATGACCGAATCTCTCGCTTGAAGCTTCGAACTCCAAGAACTAAAAGCACTAATGCTGCATCCCCTTCCTCTAAAGACTACCCACCAGGCCACCAACAAACCCAACTGCAGATTCCATTGAATAACCGATTGAGTAACCAATTCATTTTTGAACAAAACTACAGAAACATCTCCAACTTCCTCCTCTCTCTAACCCGATCAAGAACCCTCCCCAAGGGCCTCCAAGTCCACGCCCACATCATCAAAACCGGAATCCAAGCAATCCCGCCGATTTCCCACTACCTTATCAACTTCTATTCGAAAACCCAGCTCCCCCTAGACTCCCAACGAGTTTTCGAAGAGACCCAAGTGAAGTCTTCCACCTCTTGGAGCTCTGTCATTTCTTGTTT
Organism: Rhododendron ovatum; assembly: GCA_019656835.1. Lineage (NCBI taxonomy): Eukaryota > Viridiplantae > Streptophyta > Magnoliopsida > Ericales > Ericaceae > Rhododendron > Rhododendron ovatum. The sequence continues at coordinate 12,402,220 of CM033795.1, forward strand.
CGCGCAGAATGAGCTTCCTCGTTTTGCCATCGAGTTCTTTCGCCGAATGCTTGGTTTCGGTGTTAGGCCCGACGACCATATATTCCCCAGCTCCATGAAAGCTTCCGGGATGCTTTCGTGGCGAGTTTGGGAGATCGGTTCATTGTCTTGCTTTGAAAACTGGGTTTGATGCGGATGTGTTTGTGGGGAGTTCTGTTGTTGATATGTATGCAAAATGCGGAGAGATTAGAGATGCAAGGACAGTGTTTGATGGAATGCCGGTGAGAAATGTGGTTTCTTGGGGTGGCATGATATATGGGTATACTCAATTGGGTGAGGATAAGGAGGCATTGAGGCTGTTCAAACAAGCATTGTGGGAGGGTTTGGATGTTAATGATTTCACTTTTTCGAGTGTAATTCGGGTTTGTGGCAATTCTACTCTTCTTGAATTGGGAAAGCAAATACACGGTTTGTGCTTGAAGACGAGCTATGATTCATCGAGCTTTGTGGGTAGTTCTCTGGTTGCTTTGTACTCCAAGTGCGGAGTAATTGAAGGAGCTTATCAGGTTTTCAAAGAGATACCAGAAAGGAACCTAGGCATGTGGAATGCAATGCTTATTGCCTGTGCTCAGCATGCACACATAGAAAAAGCGTTTGATTTGTTCAAACAGATGGAAAGTGTGTGTATGAAACCGAATTTCATAACTTTCTTGTGTGTTCTATATGCTTGTAGCCACGCGGGACTCGTTGAAGAGGGGAAGCATTACTTTGAGCTAATGAAGGTGTATGGGATTGAACCAGGGGATCAGCATTATGCTTCCATGGTGGATTTGCTTGGGCGTACTGGGAGATTACAGGATGCAGTTTCAATTATCAATGGAATGCCCATAAAACCAACAAAATCAGTGTGGGGAGCTTTATTGACTGGTTGTCGAATTCATAAGGATATAGAATTGGCAGTTTATGCAGCGGATAGGGTTTTTGAGTTGGGTCAGGTGAGCTCAGGAATGCACGTGCTATTGGCTAATGCTTATGCCGCTGCTGGAAGATATGAGGATGCAGCCAAAGCCAGGAAAATGCTGAGGGACAGAGGGGTGAAGAAGGAAACAGGTTTAAGTTGGGTTGAGCAGGGAAATTGTGTTCATACATTTGCTGCAGGGGATAGGCGTCACCCAATATTCGGTGAAATTTATTAGAAGTTGAAGGTATTGGGGGAAGAAATGGAGCGTGCCGGTTATGTTGCGGATACCAGTTTTGTGCTGCGAGAAGTGGGTAGTGATGAGAAGAATCAGGCAATTAGATATCATAGCGAAAAGACTGGCCATTGTATTTGGGCTCATTACTTTGCCACCCGAAAGGCGGATTCGAGTGATGAAGAACTTGCGTGTGTGTGGTGATTGTCACACTGCAATAAAATTTATGTCCAAGTGCACCGGGAGAGTAATTATTGTGAGGGATAACAATCGATTTCATCGATTTGAGGATGGGAAATGCTCATGTGGTGACTATTGGTGATTTAATTGTGGGAATATGATCACTTGGACCAATTTCTGTTTGACTAGAAAATTAGAAAAAAAAACACCTGTTGGAACCATCAATGGTTTGGTCGTTTCGACTCCAACACATTCGTGCACTTGGACCAATTTTTGCCGATAGGAATTTTTTAAAGGAAACACTTGTGCAAGTTTGTAACCAATAATGATTCTACTGTAACAAATTCATGCAATTGAGCAGTTTTGGCGCAAAATGTTCGTGTAAGATTTTGAAAAGGAAGTTCGTTCATTAAGTCTCCAATTCACGATGTTATACGAACTTTCCTTGGCATGTACGATTCTTGAGCAAGACTTTTTGCATTTGGCAACCCTTCCTTATCTGAACTGTTATATGGGCAGGCTTCCTCGTGCCCCTTTATTCTTACCGTACAGATGATTTTGTGAGGTCTCTCTGAACCATGGCAGTTTCAACAAGCTATTCATATCTTGCTGTTTCTTTTTCGTTGGACGTTTTTTTCCTCGTAAGCTAATCCATTACCAAAAGGCAAAAGCCAAACAGAGAACAGAAGCTAGGGGGATAGCCATGAAAACCCCACACAACTACCAGAATTCATAGCTAAAAACAAACACAAGACAAGCTCCACAAAATGGAAAAACACAGACTTCAACCGAACTATATCATCCTTGACATTTGATTGGATGTTCCTTGTAGTTACTTGGTTCGGTTTAGTATAAGGACATAATTCTCTATCCAGTCATAGTAGATGTAGTAATATCTTAGACATTTCGTCATGTGCTATTTTATTTTTGAACGTTATGTTGATTGGGCTTCCAAGGCATTTAGCTAGATGAAGGATTGGAACAAGTTCAGTTGACGGATGTAACATGTATTAATCCTTAGAGCTTTGAACCTTCTAGCTCTTAGGAGACAAAATATACCTTAGAAGTACCATCCGAATTTTTAGCTTCAAACAATATGTTTTTGTTTCCCTTCAGAGCAGACCATGCACTCAAAAGTGTGTGTGTTGAGAGGCGGGAATTTTTATCCTGAAGATCAATGGGTGGAAGATTTAGTTGCAATATTACAAAACAAGTTGACAATGGTCTATCAATAAAACTGCACAGCTATAATAGCTTGTAGGAAGAAACGTATCTCTAGGTAAAATTTAAATTTGCAAACAAAAATTATCGATTCCTTTGACCCTTTTTCTTCCTTCAACAGATGGATATTTCTCTTCTCAATGAAAAGAGAATTTTGCACCGAAACTTTACAAGATAAGGTTAAGTATCAATCTCAGCAGTTAGCACTACTTACAAAGCCAAAACTATTAAACAGCTCTAAATGATTGAGATACTACACCAATTTCCCATTAAACCGAACTTAACAAAGTATTGCAATGTTGAAAAAGGGTAGACAATAATAGACATCTGACAAGCACCCGTTATTGCATTGGAGGGTGGGCTAGCTGTCTAGTCTTAGTTACTCTTATTGCTTAAATAGTTGTTTTTAACTGCTTTTGCTCGTTAGATGTGTTGGCTTTGCTTGTGAAGACAATTGGCCAAAGTAGGAATTTTAAAGCCTAAAGCATGCCAAGACCCGAAGGTGACCTGACGCAAGGCCAAGGCAAAGCAAAGCGGCTGGAGTTATTGGGTTCGGCATCGATGGGAGAAGCCAGGTTACATAGATGCCGAAGCAATTAGTGGAATCAGGCCTAAGATGCTCGGCATCGATGGGAAGAATAACACTCCATCGATGCCGAGGCCGTTAGTGAAGCAGTTTAAGCCTTTCTCCATCGATGCCGAGGGCTTTAGCCGGGCATCTTTGGAGCATCTTGAGAATATTCCGTGCGCAAATCTTGGAGGGATAAATAGGATTGATGTCATTTGTACAAAAAAAAAAAACTTATGTATTGCATAATTTAGATCTAGCCTAGATTTACTTTTCTTTTTGAATTGTTCTTCATTTTCCAGCTTCGAATATTTAATTTCCAATCTTTATTAGTTAGTTTTTGCCATTGTTCTTTTCATTAAAGTTGTAGCCAATCTTCCGATCTATCGTTTAATCTAGTTTATTTCAAGTCTTGTCATTTCAAATATGTTAGCGAGATTTTTGCTTGCTCTTATCTTTCTAGATATGTGTGAGTAGTTTTTTAGGGTTAGGTCATGGGGTGAATAGCACCTCATGGCTTGAGTAAAAATTGCATTTTTCACCAATAAAGTTCAAATCTTTGGTTCGAAAATTGATGTGTAGTTCGGGGTTATTTGTCAAATTGCTAAGGTGTTAACCTCCTAGATCATGTGTAGGTAAGAGCATCGCCTACTTACCACACATGATGCTTGGAGCTCTGTCACTCGAGGTGTTTGCTAAATAAATTCTAGAGCTAGCTTGGTAATCAAACCATTTTATCTTCCGGTTTAGGAATCTTAATTGAGTATCTTGAACTGTGTAATTGGGTGAAAAATGTAGTCTAACTCAAGTCATAGGTGTTAGTAATTCCTAGACCTAACCTGCTTTTTATTCTAATATATTCGCTTTTTAATTTAGCCTTTTTACTTTCCACCGCAAACGTAAAACAAAGTTGGTTGTCTAAAAGCCGAAAACCGTGCTTACTTCTACAAATCCAGCAAAGTCGTATAATTATTCCCGTGGGTACGATCCCGGTCTTCCGGATTATTATGTTTCAACTGACGTATTAAGCCCTACGCTTGGAGTATTATTCCATTATATTGGACGAACGAAGCACTTTTGGCGCCGTTGCAGGGAATTTCTTATTATGGCTTTCTTGGAGGTTCGACAAACCACTGTAAGTATCCCGCTTTCGTCTAGTAGTAGTAATTTAGTAGTTTATATGTTAATAATTCGTATTTAGTTTGGTAGATACCTCTAACTTGGTTGTGCCAAACTTAAGGTGTAACGAAACCAGGCTAAATATCAAGTTTGCTCTTAGTTAGCATAGTTAATTTAGTTAGTTAGTTAAACTTGATTGCATTGCTTAGCTGAGGTGGTAGCATAACCCCTCGCATATTCTGTTTGTTGAGATGAGGTGGCGGTATAACCCCTCCAGTCTGGTAGTTTGTTGGTAGCTAGTTAGTATTTGTTTAGTTTATGTTTGTTTACCAAAGCCCAATATCCAATCGACTTCATTGTTCTTCTTCACCGCCAAGAATCCGTAGCATTGCCAGGGCGTATCATGCCCACTCTCCGCCTCGCAAATTAAATCGCAAACGCAATCGCAAGGGCCCAATGGCCGAAGAAGCTCCAGTTCATACTCTGCGTGATTATCTGAATCCAGAAAGGGCTTCTCAAGTATCACCTATTGTTATTCTGACTCCGACCACTGGGAATGCGTTTGAATTCAAAGCTAAGTATCTTCGGATAATTCCAAAATTTCGAGGGCGAGAATTAGAGGATCCTTATTTGCATATTCATAAGTTCGAGAATATCTTAGACTCCTTCGTTACAGTTCCGGGGCAATTTGATCAAGCTCGCGTGAAGTTGTTCCCATTCACTCTTAAGGATAAGGCAAAACAGTGGTTCAACTCTCTGAAACCTCGATCCTTGCGTAACTGGGGGAGATATTCAAGATGCTTTCACTACTAAGTTCTTTCCAGCCAGCCGGACGAAGTTAATTATCGATCAGATTCAAAGTTTCAAGCAAAGGGATGGGGAGACTTACCATAAGTATTGGGAGCGATACAAGGATTTGCTTATGTCGGTTCCTCGTCACAACTTCCCATTGTATCTCAGAGTCAACTATTTATACACAGAGTGTTCCTAAGAGAGTAAACAGCTTCTGGATACTATGGGTGGAGGTGACTTTATAGGGAAGATACCGGAGGATGCTTGGGATTACTATGAGTCACTAGCTGAGAAGACCCAGTCTTGGCAGTTTGCAGATCCAAGAGATAGAGCGATGTTCAATCAAGGCCCTACTGGTTCAGAAAAATTCTCTATTGCGGAGCATATAGGTTTTGAAACTCGATTGGAGGAGATTGCTCGGAAGCATGATAAGTTGGAATTGAAGAGTGCTCAATCTCAAGAGGTGAAAACAGTACGCCAAGTGGAGGAAGTATGTGTTATTTGTGAGGTCGTGGGCCATTCTACCGAGGTGTACCCCAACATTCCTGCTCTTAAGAACGTGATTAATGGGATTGCTCCTGAAGAGGTACAAGCCATGTAACGTTTCGACTCCTATTCTCAATCTTATACTCCGGGGACAAGACAACATCCTGCTTTCCGTTGGAATCAATCTAATGACGGGAGTTCTTCTCAAATTCCACCGCCTGCTCCTCAAGTGCCTTGGAAGCAACCTCAGAATGCTTTTCGTTTCCCTCAAGCTCAAGGTCCACCAGGATTTGCTCCCTCTGCTCCATTCCTACATGTAAACCAATTTCAGCAGCCACCTACCCAGTTTCAACAACAACCACCAAAGCGTTCTTGGGAAGATCAATTCAGTGTTCTCTTGCAAGATCAAACTGCTATCAACGAGCAACAAACTCAGATGATGAATGATATCAGAAATCAGTTGGGCAAGTTGACAACTATGGTGGGTTTGTTACAGTAAGAGAAAGGGAAGTTTCTTACTCAACCTCAACCTAATCCACAAACGAATTCCAATCCGACTTCTCAGGGTCTTCACTTTGCTAGCTCTTCGGTGACTTTCCCCGAGCAAGCAAAGGCTATTATTTCTCTTCGAAGTGGCAAGATGGTGGATAGTCAAGTGGTGATGTCTCCGGAATCTACCTTATTGTCTTCTCCTATCGATCATTCAAGTCCAACACCAAGTCTTGGGGAATCACCCAAGGAAGCGAGTAAGGAGGGTCTATAAGATAAGGATAAGGAAAAGGGTAAAGAGAATGAGAGTGCATCAGATCCTCGAGTTGTTCCTCCACCAGCACCATTTCCTCATCGTTTGAAGGCCTTGGCGAAACCTAATCTGAATGCAGAGTTGCATGAATTATTCAATCAAGTGAAGATCAACATTCCTCTTATGGATGCAGTCAAGCAAATTCCCTCATATGCAAAGTTTCTTAAAGATCTATGCACTCGAAAGAGGAAGCTTAATGTTCAGAAAAAGATATTTCTTACTGAACAAGTGAGTTCTATCATTCAAACGAGTATTGCACCGAAGTACAAAGACTCGGGGAGCCCTACTATCGCGGTCACCATTGGAGGGAAGCATATCGAACAAGCCCTGATTGATCTTGGAGCCAGTGTCAATCTACTTCCATATTCTATTTATCGTGAACTTGGCTTGGGGGAAATGAGGCCTACTCGAGTCACCCTACAGTTAGCTGATCGGAGTGTTCGTACACCGAGAGGGGTCGTAGAAGATGTCTTAGTACAAGTGGGCCAGTTTGTCTACCCGGTGGATTTTATAATTCTCGACACCAATCCGACCAACTTTTCTGCTACCTCTACTCTAGTAATTCTTGGGAGACCTTTTTTAGCCACGGCAGATGCAGTTATCAACTGTCGAAATAGACTTCTTAATATGACCTTCGGTAACATGAAAATTGAGATTAATGTTTTTAATGTGGGTAGCCAAATGGGCGATGACGAGAACATAAATGAAGTGAGCTTTATTGACACCCTCGTTGAAGAACACGTGGATGAGTTGCTTTTTAGTGATCCTTTGAAAGTCGCTCTTACAGCCGAAGAGGCTGAATTTCTCGAGTCTTCTGAAGTAAGCTATTTATATTCGTTGCTCAATGAGGGGAATGAAGTGTGTGCTATGAATTCTTGGATCCCAAAGTTTAAAGAATTTGAAGAGCTTCCCCCAATAGAGAATAAAGTTTTACCATCCAGTGTTGAGCCACCGAAATTAGAGTTGAAACCTTTGCCCGATTCCTTAAAGTATGCTTTCCTTGGAGACAATGAGACTTATCATGTGGTTATTTCCTCCTCCTTTGGGAATCTCCAAGAGATGAAGTTGATCAATTCACTAAGGAGGCACATGAAGGCTATAGGGTGGACAATTGCTGATATCAAAGGAATCGACGCTACTCTCTGCTCTCATCATATCGCATTGGAGGATAATGTCAAGCCATCTCGCCAACCCCAGCGCCGCTTGAACCCTATTATGAAAGATGTAATACGTGCGGAGGTGTTGAAGCTTTTGGATGTGGGAATCATCTACCCCATCGTTGATAGCAAATGGGTGAGCCCGATTCAAGTTGTACCAAAGAAGTCCGGGGTTTCAGTTGTACGTAATGAGGAGAACGAGCTCATGCCTACTTGTGTTCAGACAGGATGGAGGGTTTGTATCAATTATTGGAAGCTCAACGCAAGCACAAGAAAGGATCACTTTCCCTTGCCATTTATCGATCAAATCTTGGAAAGGATAGCCGGCCATGCATTCTATTATTTCTTAGATGAGTATTCCGGTTACAATAAGATCGAAGTTGCTTTAGAGAACCAAGAGAAGACGACATTCACTTGCCCTTTCGGAACGTTCGCTTATCGTCATATGCCTTTCGGTTTGTGCAATGCCCCGAGGACTTTTTCACGATGCATGATGGGGATTTTTAGTGATATGGTTGAGAAGATTGTAGAGGTTTTCATGGATGATTTTTCTGTTTTTGGCGATTTTTTCGATTCATGCTTGGCCAATTTAGAGAAAGTTATAACAAGATGTGAAGAGAAAATTTTGGTTCTAAATTGGGAAAAGTGTCACTTCATGGTCACTCAAGCGATTGTCTTGGGGCATATTATATCATCAGATGGTATCACGGTAGATAAGGCAAAGATCGATCTCATTTCCAATCTCCCGACTCCAAAATGCATGAAGGATATTCGTTCATTTCTTGGGCATGCCGGATTCTATCGTCAGTTCATCAAAGATTTCAGTGCTATCTCTAGGCCCCTATGCCATCTTCTTGCCAAAGACGTTCCATTTGAGTGGTCTCCCGCATGTGAGCAAGCATTTGTAAAATTGAAGGCTAGTCTCACCACTTCTCCTATTGTGCAACCGCCATATTGGAGCCTCCCGTTTGAGCTTATGTGTGATGCAAGTGACTATGCTGTAGGTGCTGTTTTGGGACAAATGAAGGACAAATGTCTGTATGTGATCCATTATGCAAGCAAGACCTTGAACGACGCTCAAGTGAATTATACTACCACGGAGAAAGAGTTACTTGCGATAGTGTTTGCTCTTGATAAATTCCGGTCTTATCTCATTGGTGGCGCCCCTATCATTGTATACACGGACCATTCTACTCTCAAATATCTACTCACCAAGCAAGATGCCAAAGCTCATTTGATACGATAGATTCTATTTCTCCAAGAGTTCAATTTGACTATCAAGGATAAGAAGGGTGTCGAGAACGTGGTAGCCGATCATTTATCGAGGTTACAATTTGAGGATCCTACTCCGAGTCTTCCTATCGTGGACATGTTCCCAGATGAACAATTGTTAGCCGTTTAAAGTGCTCCGTGGTTCGCCGACATTGTGAATTATTTGGCTACGGGACTCTTACCGCCACATTGGTCTCCTCAAGAACGTCGTCGGTTCCTTCATGAAGTTCGGATATTCTCTTATAATGACCCCTATCTTTTTAAGTATTGCCAAGATCAAATATTGCGCCGTTGTGTCCCAGATTCAGATCAACAAAGAATCCTTGAGTTTTGCCACTCAGAAGCTTGTGGAGGCCACTTCTCTTCTAAGAAGACTTCTGCCAAGGTGCTACAATGTGGGTTTTATTGGCCAACCTTGCACAATGATGCTCATTGTAGACACCCCAATCTAGGCTTCCAGATTAGTTTACTTACGGTTTTTGATTCTCCAATGATGAAATGGATCAAGAACACCCTGGGAATGATAGCGTGTTTGAGCTTTGAGAGTTTGCAAAACCCTTGAACCTAACCTAGCCTAAGCCACTTCAAAAACCAAAAACCCTACTGGTCAGCGCTAGGGCGCAACCATCCCGCACCCGACTCATTCTATCGCGCGACAGAGCGCCAGGGCGCACCATCGCGCGATAGATTGACTCCGTTGCGCGACGGTCCAACCTACCACCAACCTTTTTGAAGGAGGACAGTTGGCCACCAATGCAACTTCAGCCAGACCTCGTGGACTGCCTGAACTCCTTTGTTTCCAACCAGATTCACCTCCATCTCCTCCTATATATATCCCCCTTTGTTCTTCCATTAAATGGTTCCAAAAAAAAGACATTGAAAAGGGTTAGCATTTTCCAAAGGTTCAAGAATTTCAAAGGGTTACACACACCATCCTTCATTCTCACACCTCATCCAAGAACATAACTTGTTCTTCCCCATTTTCTCACACTCAACAATCCTCTAACACCCCAATCAACTTCAAACATCATAACCTCAAATACTCTTTCAAACTCAAAACCGAAAGTATAGCTTACCTTTGTTCTATTTTCTGTTCTGATCCTTGAGGGGGGTTGGTAGGGCCAAGGCTAGTAATTAATACCAGTCCTGGTCCTAAAGCTGGCAAGGTTTCAAAACCGTTGTGGTATGAACCAGCGCGCGACGGATCCACTCACGCGCGCGACTGTCCTAGTCTGTGCTCGCTTGTCCGTGTGGGGATTGGTTCCTACTGTTTTATGCTTTATTATGTTATAGATCACTGTTAAGTATGTTAAAAACCAGTTTACTGCTTTCCTTTGTTAGAAACTGCTAGTATATAGTTAATTTGTATTTCTGCTGTTTTGGGGTACCCCTGGGATCATTCTGAACCTGTCCCAGAACCCAGAAATGTGTAAACCAAGCACTGGTCTGGTTGTGCTAGGGCGCACCATCGCGCGCCAGACTGGCTCCATCGCGCGACAGAGCTCCAGGGCTCACCCTCGAGCGCTAGAATGGCTCCGTCGCGTGATAGTCTGCCTCTGACCAGTGAGTGGCCTCATTTTTGTAATCAAGTTTTTGGAGCTTTGATGAAGAAGTACGGTATCACCCATAAAGTCTCCACTGCCTATCATCCACAGACGAATGGGCAAGCTGAGTTGGCAAATAGGGAAGTCAAGCACATTTTGGAGAAGACAATGAATCCGAACCGGAAAGATTAGAGTCTTCGTTTAAATGATGCATTATGGGCTTATCGCACGGCATATAAGACTATCTTAGGAGCTTCGCCGTACCGCTTGGTTTATGGGAAAGCGTGCCGTGTTTCGGTCGAGCTCGAGCGTAAGGCGTATTGGGCAATCAAATCTTTGAATTACCGTTTACCGGCCGCTGGCAAGCACCGAAAGCCCCAACTCAACGAGCTTGAAGAAATTCGGAGAGATGCTTACGACAACACTTCCATTTACAAAACAAAAGTGAAGGCCTTCCACGACAAGCGAATTCACCAAAAATAGTTTGAGGTTGGACAAAAGGTACTCCTATATAACTCTAAACTTTATTTGTTTCCTGGTAAATTACGTTCTCGATGGGCTGGTCCTTATATTGTTGAGCATGTTTATCCTCATGGTGCTGTTGATGTTGTGAATCTATTAAATGATAAATCTTTTAAAGTTAATGGTCAAAAACTTAAACCATTTCTTGGTACTTTTGAGGTTGGAGAGCCGGATGAGGAGTTAATCGATCCAGTTTACACGGTTGATTAGTTTGGTACTTAAAATTGCACGGAAAGCGCAAGCGTAACCGCTAAACTTAATTGTTTGTCGGACCCGGCCCCCGGGTAGGGGGTACCCGCCATTGACTTGGGTATATGTAGCTTCGCACGCCGCTACTAAAAGAAGGATCGTGTGCCCAGCTCCGGTTCGAAGGGCAAAATATTTGATATTAGTGACATAGGGCTTTAATTAGCTTTTCTGATAGGAATAACTCACAGTTAAACACTCGCGTCTTCCAGATTAGTCCCAACGGGTGCGGTATCGATCTTTAGTTTAGGCCTTGATATTTCTGTACTAACGCACTTGGCTATAGCTTGTTTGCTTGCCTGGTTACGATTTTAGGGGACGCTGGACTTCATTGTTTGGCAGAGTCTAGCTGTGACTTGGACACTCCGAGTTCTGATATTAAATTTGTATATACTGTACATATTTGTTTTTCTTTCGTGCTTAGTCATGTTTTGTTTAGTTATGCATGTTTTGTTTTGTCTTGTTTGTTCTGTTTTTCATGTTTTGAATAAACTCTTGGAGACATTCACATGCAAAGGATTTCATCAATGTGCTAGTGTAAAAAGGGCTTTCATTAGTGTTTCTTGGTAATAGTTTATCATTAATGATCCATGCTTTCTGAGATTGTCCCTAATCGGTGGCAACTTAGGTCTGTGGGTGAGGTTAGATATTGCCGGGAGTGCACGCTAGGTTGTATCGTAGCTTGCTTCGTTTTGATCTTATGGGATGCTGAACTTAGTTATTTGGCGAGGTCGAGCGATAAATTTTATTACGGGCGCTAGCATAACAACTTTTCGACGGTTTAGTATAGGCCATCCATTTCTTACCCCTCTGGTAAGAAATGGGAAGAAAAATATGACTCGTGTGATCGCGTGAAGATCGGGTTGTGCATTTCATTATGTTTTGCATGTTTTTATTTGCTTTTTAGTGTTTTTTGTGTTTTCTTTGTTTTCTGTCTTTTAATTTTCTTTTGGTTTGAAGCCGGATAACAAGGGCTGGTGGGTTTAATGTCATTTGTTTTGTGGAAAGTCATTCTCTAAGTCTTGCAGGGTTTATGTGCTACCACACCAGCCTTGGTAGTTTGGGCCTAAAGCCGGAATGAGTAAGGCATTCAGGAGCCCTAAGTATGGGTGTGGCTACGAGCCACGGTTGTTAGTCCGATAAAGTTTTGGATATGGCCTAGTGTGACTAGCTATGGTTCCGAGTTGGTAGAACCGAAGGAGTAAATCCTGGAAACATCTAATCTGGCTAGAGCAAGACATTGACATGAAATCCTCCTACTTGGTCGAGGTATTTAGGGGTTGACATTTCCTTTGGATGGTACATTCGCGTACTCTTCCTTTTCGCTCTTGTTCTTAATGCTATGAGGGCATATCATCGCTTTAAGTTGGGGGGAGGGATTAGCTTATGTGCTATTTGTTTGATTTTGTGTAAATTTTGAAAATTTCAAAAACAATTGAAATTTGAAAATTCAAAAAAAAAAAATGAGAAAATGGAAAATTTTCAAAAACAAATAAAAGGTTTTTACTTGCAATCCTTCATTTTATCATGATTTTTGTTTTTTTTCATGACTTGTTGCATGCTCAATAATGGTAGTTAGCAAGAGTTTGTAGCAATTCTAAGAAATTTTGTGCTTCTCAATTTGCATGCTTAGTTGACAATTGAACAGTTTTAGGTGTTGAGTTAAGTTTTTGAGCAAGTTTTGGCATGTCCCCATCTTCTCAATAAACAACGCTTGTAGTTAGGAGAATAATCGCATGTCCATCCCTAATTGTGTTTAATATCGATTTTCAACCATTTTGAAATCCAAGGCGCACTTAGAAAAGGATACAAGACATTCTTTGCATGATCATACCACATATGAGTCAACTTGTCCTATTTTGCATCCTTTTTTTTTTTTTTTCCACTCTTTGCTTAACCTAGGCGACCGGTTGTTTGGAGGGTATTGGGATGAGTGTTCCTTGTTTCAAAGGTGTTTTGGAGGTGTAAAAAGAATAATTGGGAGTTCAGACGGTGAGAAAGTCAAAATAGGCTAAATATATTGGGACGGAGCGAGTACTTTGTAAATGGTTGGCGTTTGTTTTCTGGGAAAAACTTCCCTCTCCTTAGGAAACTGTGGTTGAAAAATTGTATAGGGCCGGCTAGTCTTTATATTAGATGCTCGGGCCAAGAAATTTTAGAACTTAACCGTTTGCGGCTAAATTGTTTGGATATTTCTGGCATGGGTTACTGGAATTATGAGTCACAAAGTGCTTCCGATATGTCAATAGGTGGGCAAATATTTTGGCCCCAAGTCTCCAGAGTTTATATTGGGAAGGCAAAGTTTCTGTGGAATTTACAGTAGAAAGCTCCAGAGACCTCAAAACATTCCCCCTTTGGTTTTACTACAAAGTACGAAATAGAGCGACATGGCAGAGTGTATCCACCTTACCATCGGCAATCTGTTTTGCAAGATCTATGACGTTTGCCGGAAGTGGAAGCCAAGTTCTTGAGGTCAGTTTCTGATCACTAGATTTATTAATTCGCGTGAGATGAATTCGCGTTTGTTTGCTTTTAATTTTTTTTTAATTGGGTTAGTTTAATTTTCTCAGAAGAATTTGTTGGACTTGGGATCTCCTTTTCCCACTTTCTCCACTTATCCTGATAAGAGGATAAAGAATGTAAATGAATATGACCAGTTATAAAAATTCATCGAAACAATAAATATGTCAAAACAAGCAGTTTTTTGATTGATTAAATGTATTTTTTCTGAATTTATTTAAATTTAGTAATTTTTTTACTTTTCTAATTTTTCTCGTTGAGCCGAACCACAAAATACAAATGTTTTGCATAGAAGCTAAAAAAACTATGACGCATCGTCCAAGCTGCATGTTTTCCCCCCTCTCTACTCCAATTTAGATTGATGGAGGTAATGGATGTTTGAGAGAGTACGGTGAGTCTGAGGTGAATATATTCTAGGATAGACTATTTGCACTGAATTCTTTTGGTTTTCATCAAATGGAACTTCTTTGTATTCCTTTTTTCTCGCTTGACATGCGTGAATTACAATTTAAGTGTTTATACCAGAGAATTTTGGTGATTTTGTTTGTCAATGAATTACCTTGCTTGATGGTGGTAATTTTTAGAATATGCTGTTTTTAGGTTCTGATTTGTGCCAGGATGGTATTCACCGTTTGATTGCAGGGGTTTTTACGGTTGATAATCTCCTTCCAATTTGCTCCCCCGTCTCACATTCTCTTCTTGGTCCATGTTCAGAACACATAATATTAGAGGACATAAGCGATATATTGTAGTCAGACTTGGATTGGAAGGCTTTATGTTTCAAAAATTGCACATTAATATATTCTTGGTTTTGAATATATTCGTAGCCTAGTGCAAATGATAGATGTGAAAAATTACAATTTCTACTAGTATGTGATTGCGACATCTCAAAATGAAAAGATGGGTAAGCTATTTGGGATGAAAGTTGAAAGTTCATTCTTACAATGTGTGTTTGATTTCAATATTGGAGGCTTGCTCAACGTTTTTGGTGATCCTACAGCAGATTACTTCTACAACGGCTAAGGCCTAATGGAAGACGAATACAAGCTAAACCATTTTGGTATTTGTCATTTGGTATTTTATTCATGTGAATTGTGATCCCTAAAACTTGAGTTATTTTCATGGACCAAGAGAGTAATATGAACCATGAGTCAGAGGTTTTAGAAATCACTGTCCATTAGTCAGAGGTTTTTCCATCTTTGTCGTATTGGTTTTTAATCCCTAGTAGTCTTTTGTTCTCCCTTGCAGACTTTGTCAAAAATAGATTCTGAAGGTGGTATCCCATGTTCTTTCAATAACCTCATGACCTTGGAGCTCCATACTAAGATGACCAAAGATGAAATCACAGGGATAATAATATGCTTGCTTAGAAGCTCTCCAATACTCCGGACCATCACCATAACTGCAAAGAGTTGTTCCGGCGTTGGAAATGAGGTAATTATATGAACCTAATTATTCGGTATATGTACTCTTTTGAAAATTTGTTATGAAATATTGTTGTATGAGGGACAATGAATGTGGCCTGTTTGAAATGCCTTCTAAGAACGAGGGACAATGATACTCTCTGAAACTCAAAAGCATGCTTGACATTTTTTTACCCGTTTTGATTATAACATGAGTTAAGATAGCGGACGTTTCACTCACACTACATATATATGCCTTGCTTCAATGCGTTTGAATAGTTCTCTGTTTGTGATAAATCTCTTCATAGTGATAATGTTATGCATATTACGGAACACAATTTACGCACCCAAATATAATTTGAAACATTTGACTTGTGATAAGACCTTGTGTATGCACTGTTTTGCAAACGTATTGAAATTGTTTAAAAAAAATTTAAATGTGGTTGATATGTTGATAGTTAAGTTATGATATTTGTGGCTTTTGATTTCATGTCGCATATTTTCTGATACCTTTGAATAATTCCGCATATGTCAGATTTATTACGAGGCAAATTTTTAACCTTGTGAAAGTTGTGTCATGGCATGTATTTTTTGCAATCTATGTGTTGAACATTTTGTGTGTGGTTCTCAATGTGCATCAAACTCTAATTGAAAGTAGAAATTTTTTCTGCAATATAACCATATTATTATGTTTTGCGTTACTTTCAGAAGTGGAAGGAAAAACAATATTGGATATCTCAAATTCAAAAACTCAAGTCAATCGAGTTTCACTTGAAGGTTGCAAGGAGTAATGTGCGTGATAGTAAGATGCATAAGAGTGTTGCTAGATATGACCCAACTTTAAAGAGCAAACTTCTTGTTCCTCCTCTCTAGCGATAAAGGATTCATTTTGAGATAATGAAGTTTTCACGGCCATCTTCTAATTTTGTAATCTCTTTTCTTCCATTGAACTCCCTAATTGACGAAGAGGCTTTATTATAAGTTCTTTGGCAAAATCTTATGGGATGGCTTTTTTTTTTTTTTTCCCCCTCACTTTGGCACATTTATGTTTGAAACTTTTATACTACTCATTGGCATTTTTGTCCAAAAAGATTTTGTTGACCTTGCCTTTTCAAAGTGCTTTGTGCTTAGCCATAGTGCGTGCCTTCAGTTCTCAATGCATTTACCAGAAGTCTATTGTGAACTCTTGTGATATAAGAGAGGCGACGAAAATTTTCTTACGTTTTCAGCAGTAGTCTCTTTGTTGGAATATGGTTTTAAATTTAATGTTCAGAAAAAGCATTGTTGTGACTCTTTTACTTGTACGACAACTGGAACAAGAGTGAGTTTAGCCCAAGTTAATTTTTCTTCAAGAAAGTCGATACTATTAACTTTTAATGATCTTTTCTTTAGGCCTTCTTCAAAATTTGGGAAAGTAATCATTCATCTCAATATGGGGAAAAAGAATAAGAATAGTATAAAATATGAATCGAATCAACTAAAGATAGATTGGGGAACTGGAGCTTATCGGTTACTTAATGTGTGCTTTGTGGGGACTTGTTTGGTACGCGAGAGTTTGCGAGAGAAGAAAAGAAATGGGTAGAGAGCTCATTCTCTCCTTCATTTGGAAGGGGAAGAAGGCGAGAGAGGGTGAGAGACGGAGGGAGACCAGACCCCACTCAAGCCCAGTTCCATTTCTCGCCAAAAGTGGCGAGATTTTGTGAGAAATGGGAGCGTATGGTCCACTCCCTCGTCGGATCGTCGTCGGACGAGTGACTGTGCATTGCTGGAGAAGAGAGAGAGAGAGAGAGAGAGAGAGAGAGAGAGAACCAGGTTTGCCGGAGATGAGAGGGAGAGAATTTCAGCTCGTTGGAGAGTGCCTGTGAGAATTTGATTTCTCACCCTTATTTGGATGGGAGGGTGAGAAATCACACCCCTTCTTTTCTTTTCTCACTAATAAGGGAGAACACACCCATTTCTTTGCTTTTCTCACCCTTCCATCCAAAGGGACTTTCAAAATTTGGGAAAGTAATCATTCATTTCGATGTGGGGAAAAAGAATAAGAATAGTATAAAAAATGAATCGAATCAACTAAAGATTGATTGGGGAACTGGAGCTTGTCGGTTACTTAGTGTGTGCTTTGTGGGGACTCGTTTGGTATGCGAGAGTTCGCGAGACAAGAAAAGAAACGGGGAGAGAGCTCATTCTCTCCCTCGTTTGGAAGGGGAAGAAGGCGAGAGAGGGTGAGAGACGGAGGGAGACTAGAACCCCTCTCAAGCCCAGTTTTGTTTTCGCCAAAAGTGGTGAGATTTTTTGAGAAATGGGAGCGTATGATCCACCCCCTCGTAGGATCATCATCGGACGAGTAGCTGTGCATTGCTGGAGAGAGAGAGAGAGAAAGAGAGAGAGAGAGAGAGAGAGAGAGAGAGAGAGAGAGAGAGAGAGAGTACCAGGTTTGTCGGAGATGAGAAGGAGAGAATTTCAGCTCATCGGAGAGTCGCCGGAACTCTACTATTCGCCTGTGAGAATTTGATTTCTCACCATTATTTGGATGGGAGGGTGAGAAATCACACCCCTTCTTTTCTTTTCTCACTAATAAGGGAGAACACACCCATTTCTTTGCTTTTCTCACCCTTCCATCCAAAGGGGCTTTCAAAATTTAGGAAAGTAATCATTCATCTCGATGTGGGGTAAAAGAATAAGAGTAGTATAAAATATGAATCGAATCAACTAATGATAGATTGGGGAACTGGAGCTTGTCGGTTACTTAGTGTGTGCTTTGTGGGGACTCGTTTGGTACGCAAGAGTTCACGAGACAAGAAAAGAAACGGAGAGAGAGCTCATTCTCTCCCTCGTTTGGAAGGGGACGAAGGCGAGAGAGGGTGAGAGACGGAGGGAGACTAGAACCCCTCTCAAGCCCAGTTTTGTTTTCGCCAAAAGTGGTGAGATTTTTTGAGAAATGGGAGCGTATGGTCCACCCCTCGTAGGATCATCATCGGACGAGTAGCTGTGCATTGCTGGAGAGAGAGAGAGAGAGAGAGAGAGAGAGAGAGAGAGAGAGAGAGAGAGAGAGAGAGAGAGAGAGAGAGAGTACCAGGTTTGCCGGAGATGAGAAGGAGAGAATTTTAGCTCGTCGGAGAGTTGCCGGAACTCTACTATTCGCCTGTGAGAATTTGATTTCTCACCATTATTTGGATGGGAGGGTGAGAAATCACACCCCTTCTTTTCTTTTCTCACTAATAAGGGATAACACACCCATTTCTTTGCTTTTCTCACCCTTCTATCCAAAGGGGCTTTCAAAATTTGAGAAAGTAATCATTCATCTCGATGTGGGGAAAAAGAATAAGAATAGTATAAAATATGAATCGAATCAACTAAAGATAGATTGGGGAACTGGAGCTTGTCGGTTACTTAGTGTGTGCTTTGTGGGGACTCGTTTGGTACGCGAGAGTTTGCGAGAGAAGAAAAGAAACGGGGAGATTGCTCATTCTCTCTCTTGTTTGGAAGGGAAAAAAGGCGAGAGAGGGTGAGCGACGGAGGGAGACTAGAACCCCTCTCAAGCCCAGTTCCATTTCTCGCCAAAAGTGGCTAGATTTTTTGAGAAATGGGAGCGTATGGTCCACCCCCTCGTAGGATCATCATCGGACGAGTAGCTGTGCATTGCTGGAGAGAGAGAGAGAGAGAGAGAGAGAGAGAGAGAGAGTACCAGGTTTGCCGGAGATGAGAAGGAGAGAACTTCAGCTCGTCGGAGAGTCGCCGGAACTCTACTAGTCGCCTGTGAGAATTTGATTTCTCACCATTATTTGGATGGGAGGGTGAGAAATCAAACCCCTTCTTTTCTTTTCACACTAATAAAGGAGAACACACCCATTTCTTTGTTTTTCTCACCCTTCCATCCAAAGGGGCTGTTAGAGTCCCATGCCTCTCTCTTTTTTGAATGTTCTTTTGCCTCTGAAGTGGGGAAGCAACTTTTGGTAAGGAGTGACCTTGTTAGTTTAGGAATGTTTTGCCTTTGTCTCCGGAGCTTGACTTGGCTGTGCAGAATAGAAGGGGGAAAGGTCTGAGAAAAGCTATTTACAAACTCTCGCTGGTTGCTGCAATCTACAGCTTGTGGGGGGAGTGTAATTTGAGAATTAAAAGTCGTGGTGTGGCAGCTGTGGCTGATACTACTGGGGTCATTTTTGATGCTGTCAGGGCTAAGTTGCACTCTTGGTCATAAGTGAAGTTCACTGCGTGCAATAGGTGGATTTGTGACGATTGGCTTTTGGATTCTCGTATTTTTTATGTAAACAATTGTTAGATGAGTTTCCGTTCTTTGTCAATAGATGACAAAGAGCTGAGCTTTGTTGCCATGTTACCTGGGATATATGCCCCTGTGGTTTGTAGCTTCTGCTCTTTTTTTTGGTATAAATGAATTTACTTACCGGAAAAAAAATCTGATAAGACGACACGAAGACAGATTTTTAATTTTTTTTGCGTCTTTAGTGAATTTTTTATTCCCTTTTGTCATATCTTTTCTACTTTTGTAGATTTCTTTTTTTGAGACGAATGACAAATTAAAAAAACCTTGATGTGATTATAAATATTTGAGAAAAGGCTAACATAAATTGAGAAAATACGAAAAAAAGATGTTACATACAATACATTGTTCCACTACATTCATGTGGGGCTCATCCAGATTTCACAAAAACCCAAAAAAATACTCAGAAATTTTAAAATATTAATTTATAAAGCTTTGTAAAAAATCAACTCTAACGAATATCGGTAAGTATTGTTTTTGAATTCATATAAAAGAAACTGTGCATTTGAGCAATTAAATGCACAATTTCGCCTCTATAAATTAAGAAATAATATTTATCGATATTCGTTTAAGTTGATTTTTTTACCTTTGTTCATAAAATAATATTTTAAAATTTATAAATATTTTTTCTGAATTTTTATGGACTACTGTGTACCTCACAAGAAATTCATGTAGTGTACCATGTGGTACCTTATCTTTTTCGTCGCTGGTATTATGAGAAACAGAGAAACGAGTACTACTCCATTTGAATAGCCGATGCTCTCACAATCCTTCATTCAAATTCGAAACCCTAATAAAAAGAGAGAGAAAACAACAATGGGAACAGCCTCCGAGGAGAACAAGAGCTCAACGGTTGGGGCAGAGATTAACAAGATGGAGGAGGAGAGAATCAGCAGAGACAGAATCAGTGATTTACCGGTCGAATTACTCCACCGCATATTCTCTCTCCTCCCATTCAGATCCATCGTCCAAACCGTCCTTCTCTCCAAACACTGGAATCACCTATCCCTATGGCGTTCCCACCCTCATCTCGACTTCTCCCGCCTTTCTCGCAATTACATGGCTATGGATTTCATACCGACGGTGTTATCTCGCCGTCAACCGGACTTCAATATTACCACCTTTCGCATCTCCGGTAACGTAAGTGCCCCTTGCTTGCAGGATTGCATCGATCGAGTAATGAAGCAAAGAATCGAACAACTCGAACTTGACGTTGATACAGGCTGTTGCTTTGATCTCCCTTCGAGTTTATTTTATTGCAAGACGCTTAGGGTTCTCGATTTGAATATTGGAGTCAAATCGAATATATCCAGGTACGGATTTCCTAGTCCGGTTTTGTTTTCGCCTCGTAGTTTACCTCTCCTTAGGAAACTGTGCTTGAAAGATTGTAGAGGAATGTATGATCTCAATATCAACATCCCAGGCCTAGAAATTTTGAAACTTGATGGATTGCGGCTGAAAGGTTTGGATATTTCTGGCACTGGGTTACTGGAACTACAAGTGACGAGGTGCTTGCGGCAGAAAAGTTGGGTCAAGATTCTTGCTCCAAATCTGCGGAGGCTCTACTGGGAAGGCAGCTTTAATGTGAAATGCGTGACGGAGAGCTTTGAAGACCTCAATACAGGATCCGTTTGTTTTCCCTGTAGCCCACCAAATTTAGCGACATTGCAAAGTGCAGCGACTTTTATATCTGCACTCTGTTTTGCTCGATCTCTGTCTGTCGGAAGCCAAGTTCTTAAGGTCAGTTTCTCACTGAATTTCTATAGCCCAAGTCATTGTTTTAACCGGATCAATATAAACTGTTGGTGCCTTGGTGGTGGCACTACAAGAAAAATCATTTTTCATAGCGGACAAAAAACGCTATCAATGTGTTACAAATAGCATTCATAAAAATGCTATGTTAGCCGACGTTATTAAAAGTCTTGACTATTAATAGCGTTCAGTGCCCGCTATAGTTCAAAAGATTTTATAGCGTTCGTGTCACGTTGTGGTTAAGAGTGTATTATAGTGTTTAATGACCACTATGGTTTAAAAGATTTAGTAGCATTTATTGACGCTATGGTTTATTAAACATTAATAGCGTTCATCTGCCACTGTCTAAGTAATCTATTGTAGCACAATATAAATGCTATCTTTTAGTTCCCTGTAATAGCATCATCTGAACTGTATTAAAACGAATGCTACCATTGCATTTCTGGCTGTTAGAACTGTTTCATACATACAACTCTAAGTCTGCTGAACTTTTCATTTTGAATAGCAAGATCTAGAACAATCTATCAAATCCTATAGCGAATCGCCAATTGCTTCAAAAGAAATACCGTTGCATTCACACATCGCTCCTTCGAAAACTACTAGGAGACTTGTATTCCTCCAACATCAGTATTTAAGTACAAAATAGAAGGAAATTAGTAGCTAGCTATCCTCCACGTGCTAACACATTTGCAAAGAGATCATATGCACTTTCAAATCTCTCAAAACTAAGTTGCCTAGTTGCATGTCTTGTACAAAAAAAGGAGTTAGCATATTCCAACCAACACTAGCACTAATATCTCCATCTTGAGAAAAAGTGACGAAGTATTGATCTTCTCATTCAACCAATCGAATTAATACAAGCTAATTAAGGAATCAATTTAGCCATCTTGGTATTTGTCATTTGTTACTCTAGCCTGTAATGTTGGCACCGAGAAAAAGCTATTGTTAACCGAGTTTTGGTTCAGTCTCCCACCCAGCCCGACCCAAGCCCATTGGGCTCCCACAAAAAATTGGGCCAAGCCGGGGCCGCCCCAATGTCCAAAAATCTAGCCCAGACCCAACCCTAAGCGCTAATATATCCGGGCTCGGGCTCGGGCTCGGGCTTGGGCTCGGGCCCGGGTTATTTAGGGCATTTTTCTTAGAACTTTCATATATAGAAGTAAAAATAATATTTTAGCGTAGTTTTTATTTTAATTACTTGAAAATGAACTTCATGGAATCAGATACAAGTGTTTATTGAGTGCATGACTTTAAGACAATGTATTCAACATAATTGAATAATGTAGGCAAAAAATATTGAATAAAATATGTCTATCTATTAAATAAACCATGAATGGCACATTCTAAATTATTTCCAATTAAAATGAGTTAATAAATTGCTTGTCGAGCACATTTCAACTACAACATTATCGCTCTTCATCAACGCTAATAAAGTCACTACCAATATTTTCATTAAGATCCATAAAAAAGAAAGGCACTACTAGTAACTAACCAATTAATTCAAAAAACTAAATAGATGTCACACAAAGGGGAACGTAAAATAAAAGTTGGCTATCGCAATTATTGTGAGAGGAAATTTTTGGAGCTTGAACTTGAAAGTTTTAGGATTTTTTTTTTCTTTTTGAAATTCAAATCCTTTAGGAACTTAAAATGGAGACATTAGAAATAGTGTTGTGTTGAAAAAAAAACAAAAGACATGTAAGGAGAGAATTGTGCAAAAAGAATTGAAAACTTGTAGTATTTATAGAGTTAGGAACTAACTGCAATATCGCGCCTGAATTGGGCTTTTTTCGGGCTAAAATGTTTGGGCTTCAGGCCGGGCTAATCGGGTAGCTCAATGGATCAGGCTTTTGGGCCGGGCTAGGCTTCAAAACGTTTACTACAAGCCCTATCCATAGAGATTGGGTAGGGCCTAGGGCCGGGCTACCATTGGGCCCGAGTTGGGCTAAAGTTCAACAGGCTTGGGCAGGCTTCGGGCCACTAGGCCGAATTTACACCCCTACTCTCCCATCCATCAGATCTAATTTTGAGTTGTTATGGGTCTATTTTTTTTTTTTTTTGAAAGGAAAAATGAAAACGACCATATGTAACATAGAGTTGAAATGTGCACCTTTGTAAAATTTAACTTGATCACACATGGATAAATATGTTGAAAAACGACAAAATGGACGACAAATGTGATTTCTAAATTTCATCCTTCGTTTTATCTATAACAATTGTATACAAACGTTTTAAAT
This sequence comes from Rhododendron ovatum, assembly GCA_019656835.1. Taxonomy (NCBI): domain Eukaryota; kingdom Viridiplantae; phylum Streptophyta; class Magnoliopsida; order Ericales; family Ericaceae; genus Rhododendron; species Rhododendron ovatum. Next base: position 12,425,492 of record CM033795.1, read on the forward strand.
GTCAATTGTCGATCAAGCTAATTATAGTAGTGATATATGTCTACGAGATCTAATGTTTAAACGGTTTGGATTATTATTATGGGCCCAAAGTGACCTACAACACCCCAAAAATGCAGGATAGGCACTGTCTCGGATCCAATTTTCTTGTACTTTAAAAAGTTTTAATTTGCTTGTTATTGGCAACAAGAATATATGTTGGTTTTTTCTTGGAAAATGAAATTAATCTTTCAAACTCTAGAATATGACGAGACAATAGAAAAATAAGATTCATGTAGTCAACTCCAATTAATTGGGATACAATACCTGACTTGATTTGGTTTGGTTTGTTGTACTCCTATATATGACGAGACAAATTCACAAAACCCTTCGTCCTTGAGCCCTCTAGACTAATAGAAGCCGAGAACAAAAAACAACCACCAGAGCAAAATCCATGGTGACGCGGATCTCCAAGGAGGAGGAGGGTTTAAACCCTAATGCCGAAAACAAGTCAAAGAAGATGAGAATCATTAGACACACAAACATTGATCTACTAGACGAAATACTCCATCACATATTCTCTTTCCTCCCTTTCGAACCCCTCGCACGAACTGTCGTTCTCTCCGAACACTGGAACCACCTATCCCTATGGCTTTCCCACCCTCACCTCAACTTCTCCCTCCTCTCTTCCGATGCTATGGAACTCGTACCTACAGTGTTGTCTCGCCATAAACCCCACTCCAATATTACCACCTTTTGCCTCTCCGGTTGCATAAGTTCCTCTTGCTTGCGCGATTGCATCGACTGAGTAATGAAGCACGGAATCGAACAGCTCGAGCTCGACATTCCTTTAGAACATAGCTTTGATCTCCCTTCGAGTTTGTTCAATTGTGACACGCTTAGGGTTCTCACATTGAATCACGAAAATAAGGGACAAACTGAAAACGGTGCAGGCCGGGTCCATCAGGTCTTCCATCAGTTCACACCTTTTCCGTCGGTCCACACCTTATCTTTAAGAAATGTCTGCTTAAGCCGTGGTTGGGATTTCTTTTCTGGGAAAAACTTCCCTCTCCTTAGGAAACTGTGGTTGAAAAATTGCAGAGGAATGTCTAGTCTTTATATCAAATGCCCGGGCCTAGAAATTTTAAAACTTGACCATTTGTGGCTAAATGGTTTGAATATTTCTGGCTTTGGGGTACTGGAATTACGAATCTCAAAGTGCTTCCGATATGTCAATAGTTGGGCAAAGATTTTGGCCCCAAGTCTCCAGAGTTTGTATTGGGAAGGCAAAGTTTATGTGAAATTTACAGTAGAAAGCTTCAGAGACCTCAAAACATTTTCCCTTTGGTTTTACCACAAACTACTCCAAAGTAGTACTCCCTCCGTCCCAATTTAAGTGTTCACCACGGTTTTGTGTGCCATTTTCAATTGCTTTTATCTCTCAATGTATATTGCTAAAAATATGCAATATGAATCTTGTTTGATAGATCTCAATTATTTTCATAAGACAATGATTTTAAAAACATAAAACATAATATATATTAAGAGATATAAGCCATTGAAAATCGCACGCAGAACCGTAATGGACGCTTAAATTTGGACAGAGGGAGTACCAAATAGAGCGACATTGCAGAGTACATCCACCTTACTATCGGCAATCTATTTTGTAAGATCTATAACGTTTGTTGGAAGTGGAAGTCGAGTTCTTCAGGTCAGTTTCTGATCACTAGATTTGTAAAATACTGTTTGGTAGTTTAACAAAATTGAGTTTAATTGCTCCTTCTGTGTGAGATGAATTCGTGCTTGTTTGCTTTTAAATTTTTTATTTTAAATTGGGTTAGTTTAATTTTCTCAGAAGCTTTTGTTGGATTTGGGGTCTCCTTTTCCCACCTTTTCCATTTCTCCTGACCAGAGTTACAAAAATTCATCGAAACACAAAATATGTCAAAACAAGCATTTTTTTGATTAATTAATTTTATTTGTTCTGAATTTTTTTAAATATTGTCCTTTTTTAACTTTTTCTAATTTTTCTCATTGAGACGAACCTAAAAATACAAATGTTTAGTATAAAAGCTAAAAAAAACTATCACTAACTGCATGTTTTCGCCCCTGTCTACTCCATTTTAGATGCGTGGAGGTAATGGATGTTTTGAGGTGAGTATATTCTAGGATAGACTATTTGCACTGAATTCTTTTGGTTTTCATCAAATGGCACTCTTTGTCATCCTTTTTATATGACATGCATGAATTATAATTTAAGTGGTTAAACCATAAAATTTTGGTAATTTTGTTTGTCAACGAATACCTTGCTTGATGGTGATACTTTTTAGAATATACTGTTTTGAGGTTTTGATTTGTGCCATGATGGTATTCACAGTTTGATCGCGGTGTAGAACATGTTTATACAGCTGATAATCTCCGTCCAATTTACTCCCCCATCTCACATTCTATTTCTTGGTCCGTGTTTAGAACACATGATATTAAAGGACATATGCAATTATTGTAGTCAAACTCGGATTGGAAGGCTTTATGTTTCAAAAATTGCACAGTAATTCTTGGTTTTGAATATATTCGTAGCCAAGTGCAAATGATGTGAAAAATTACAATTTCTACTAGTTTGTGACATCTCAAAATGAAAAGATGGGTAAGCAATTTGGGATGAAAGTTGAAGTTCATTCTTACAATGTGTGTTTGATTTCAATACTGGAGGCTTGCTCTACGTTTTTGGTGATCCTACAACAGATTACCTCTACAATGGCTTAATACAACTTAATTAAGGAATCAATTTAACCATCTTGGTATTTGTCATTTGGTACTCTAGCGGTCTAGCCTATAAGATGGACACCTGTGCTATTGTTTTGTATCCTATTTTATTGATGTGAATCGTGATCCCTAAAACTTGAGCTGTTTTCATGTACCAAGAAAGTAATATGAACCATGAGTCAGAGGTTTTAGAAATCACTGTCCATGTGTTGGAATTTTAGTTTTTCCATCATTGTCGCATTGTTTTTTAATCCAAAGTCTTTTGTTCTCCCTTGCAGACTTTGTCAAAAATAGATTCTGAAGGTGGTCTTCCATGTTCTTTTAATAACCTCATGACCTTGGAGCTCCATATTAAGAATCCCAAAGATGAAATCACAGGGATAATATGCTTGATTAGAAGCTCTCCAATACTCCGGACCATCACCATAACTGCAAAGAGACGTTACGGCACTGGAAATGTGGGTAATTATGAACCTAATTATTTGGTATACTCTTTTAAAAATTTGTTATGAAATTTTCTGAAATGTGGCCTATTTGAAATGCCTGCCTTCTAAGAACAAGGGACAATGAATGTAGCCTATCTGAAATGCCCGCCTTCTGAGAACGTGGGACAATGATACTCTTCTGAAACTCAAAAGCATGATTGACATTTTTCTAAACCGTTTTGATTACAAAAGTTACGATAGTGGATGTTACACTCACACTACATATATGTGCCTTGCTTCAATACGTTGAATCGTTCTCTGTACATGATAAATCTGTTCGTAGTGATGATGTTATGATAATACGGAACACAATTTACGCACCCAAATATATTTCGAAACATTTAACTGGTGATAAGATCTTGTGTATGCACTGTTTTGCAATCGTATTGAATTGTTTAAATAAAATTTAAATGTGGTTGATATGTTACTAGTATTTGAGTTATGATATTTGTGGCTTTTAATATTTCATGTCACATATTTTCCAATACCTTTGAATAATTTCGCATGTGTCACATTTATAACGGTGCAAATTGTCAACCTTGTGGAAGGTGTGTCATGACATGTATTTTTTGCAATCTATGTGTTGAATATTTTGTGTGTGGTTCTCGATGTGCGTCCAGCTCTAATTGAAAGTAGAAAACTTTTCCGCATTATAATGATATTATTATGTTTTGCATTACTTTCAGAAGTGGGAGGAAAAACAATATTGGATATCTCAAATTCAAAAACTCAAGTCAATCGAGTTTCACTTGAAGTTTGCAAGGTAGTAACCTCCATAAGAGTGCAGTTTAGTTAGTGAAATTATTGCTTGGGAATGGATGAGCATTGCAGGAAATGACCCAACTTTAAAGAGCAAACTGGTTGTTCGTCCTCTCCTTCGATGAGATAATGAAATTTGCATGGCCATCTTCTAATTCTTCCATAGGACACCCTAATTGATTAAGATGGTTTATTGTAAGTTCTTTGGCAACAACTAATAGGATGGCTTTTTTTTGTTTACTTTGGAACATTTATGTTTGAAACTTACTATTCATTGACATTTTTGTCCTAAAAGATTTTGTTGTCCTTGCCTCTTCAAAGTGCTTTGTGCTTAGCCATGGTGCTTGGATCGTGCCTTCAGTTTTCAATTACATTTACCAGAAGTGAGAATTTTATGATATAATAAGAGAGGCGATAAAATTCCTCTGAAGTTTTCAGCAATAGTTCTGTTGGAATATGGTTTAAGTTTAATGTTCATAAAAAGCATTGTTGTGTCTCTTTCAGTGGTACGGCAACTGAAATAGGAGTGAGTTTAACCTAAGTTAATTTTTCTTAAAGAAAGTCGGCACTATTAACTGTTAATGATCTTTTCTTTAGACCTTCAAAATTTGGGAGATTAATCATTCTTCTCGACGAGAGGAATTGTAAAACTATAAAATATGAACCGAAGAATGGGGGTGTGTTACTACGAATCCCATCCCATGGGATTGAAGTTTTGAGACTAAATTCTAACTGGACTGTATTGAATGAGACCAACTCAAAGCCGATGTTTAAAAGGGTAAAAGGCACACCAAAAATTCTAGCACCAGAAACACACTTCACACTTTTCGCACTGTAGAAGGGGTAAAATCAGGAATGGCGTCGTTGATCACCGTTTACAGTGTTTGTAGTGGCACGGAATAACAGGGCCGGCCGCCTGGACCGGGTCCGAGACACGAACCCTCGGGCAACGACCAAATTGGTTCCAGCATCCATCAGGGTCTCACTCTGAACAATGCCCGAACCACCAGCGTGCCGAGGCTCAGTATCAGTGTCGTTCCGTACAAAATAGTACGATCATCTACGATGCTTCGGGTACCGAGACTCGTCCTCCGGTACCCGAAAAAGTTGCTCTGCCAGCACCATCATGACGCGGTCAGACGGTTATGCCAGTAGGACCGTCATTAATGATGCTGACTTGGCCACGTGCTTTGTAACTGCCTCGCTCGGTATGTCACCTTTGACATCACTCGAGGCAGTTACCCGGCGTATCTTACAAGCGCTCCGTAACTGCTTTGCTCAGTACGTCATTTCTGACGTCAAATGAAGCGGTTACCCGAGCGTGCCTTGCACGCACTTACTTGGGGACCAAGTAAGGTGCGGCCTATATAAGGGAAGGAAGATCAACCCCAAAGAGGTGCGCCGTTCCTCTCGATCCCTACTCAAACCCTACTTACACCTCTTCTGAGATCTAACTTGATCGTCAGATGGCCACTGGGCTGCCTTCAGCCCTAGTGACTCACTGCAGGTAAGGCGGAAGGAGCGCGAAGCAGCTAAGGAAGAGAGCGGAGCCCGATCACGGTTTAGATCCCGATTAATTGAACCCCACAGTGTTGTTTCCTAAACTCGAGGGACGGGTTGACCGTGTCCCTGGAGGGCCCAAGTCGGTCCAAATGAGCTACTAAATCCAAAATGGCCTTGGAATGCCACGGGGGCCTATACCCGGGATGTTGAGAGACATGTCACATGTGGTTTGGTGGCTAAAAACAAGGGCTTTTTGTTGGGTCTTAAGGATAGGTCGGTGCGAGACACACAATGTAGTTCATGTCGCGATATTTTCGGGCTCTACCTTGCAAGATAAGAGTGGGACACTAATCTTCGACAAATTCAGGATAAGCTATAGAAAATCTCGTAATCTATATATTCTGAAATGAAACATATCGAATCTGTAATGGGTGAGTCCTATAACCTTGTGCTCTCACTGCCGTCCACTATAACCTATTCAGTCTTGTTTGTTTTTAACCCTATGAAGGCCTCTACAACTTCCGTTACTACACCCTTTTCAATCTCCGTCTCCTCGGTTGCGTGGGGCCCACCCACAACGTGAGTGACGAGTGTGTGTAAGTGTAGTGTGTAGGGAACCTAGCCACAATGTAGGTTTAAGTGTAAGTGTATGGTGCTAACAAAATTGGAGGGAGAACTAGAGGATCGAGTTTCGGTTTAATTTTCCCTCACAATTAGTTCAATATCGGGCCGTTGTGAGACTTTTCACAACGGTGATCAACATCATTAATATTTTACCTATAACTTGAAAGTACGTACGTCCTTTAAAAAATTAAGTCGATTGAATATTGGTAATACCATTCACATTTTTTAAAGACAAAATGAATGGCAAATACGAAATTTAAACTCCTACCCTGCGTTTTCTATTCAATAGTTCCGGATCGTTGACATAACTATCAATGTCTGATCGAGCCAAACTTTTATAAAAATTTGGAAAAAGCATGGGTGTGAGTCTTTCACTAGTACAGTAAGTCGAATTATGATGCCCTTCAGTTAGGCCTTATGCATTGGCATGTCCTACGTTTCTGGACCTCAGTCTATTGAAATACGTGTATTTGGTGCACTGGAAGTTGCAAAGACCTGCACTATTCTCCCTCTCCTGAATTGGAGTCTTGCAATCTATTGGTTTAGGTGATTCTGATCGCGGTGTCAGGTTGGGTACGGTCTAGCTTTCTTTCATGATTTAGTTGTACTAGAATCCATCGTAAAAATACTGGAAGCTTTACGGCTAGGCGTTACATAATCCTACATGTTGTGTTTTGTTGCTCAAGATTCCTTAGAAAGCTAGCTTGAATTACAAAACGAAGCCTCAATCCCTTTCATATTGCCTATTATGCTGTTGATTTTGTGTGTGGCATGCGTTTAGACAGGGGCCTCTTTCCCGTCACATTTTGCAATAGCATGCGTCGTGGCCCTGGAGGATTTGCAGGGATGATGGAAGCAAGTTCCGGAAATTGTCGGAAGAAAGAAGGTTGATAGTACTATAAGAGAATTGCAACAATTGGGCTGAAGACCAGTCGAATAGTGTTATCGCATAAACATATGGTGTGTACTCCCTTTTTGGTAGACGATCTTTAATCCATTGATATGATCTAGACTTGATTATGTCCTACAGTATTTTTCAGCGCTACTTTTCCGACGACCATTGGAAGAGGTAAGTTTCACTTTCGACTCCCGCGAATACGATGAAGTATGTTCGTGTTACCATTTTTTTGAGGTGAAAATTACGTCCCTTGTGGTGGAAAACAAACACTAAAAAGTAAAAGCAGAGGAAGAGGCCTACTCCATATTTTTTCCTGAAAAAAAGTAACTTGGATAAATAATTTTTCTTTTCTCTTTTGTTGTTCCAACATCCACTCCAAGATCAATCAAGGCTAATTACTGACCAATCATGTCGATTCAATGTCATCTTACCTTTGGTCTCAAAATAGGTACGGTGGCATTTCACGTTTTGGGTGATATTTGAGTCGACTATCTAATTTTTCACTTGAGGGTTAGAGACTAGAGAGGGACATTATCGAAAAAGGCTGATAACAATTGTTCCCTACTCTCACAGTCTCACTGTCTAGGGGTGATACCAGTGGCGGAGGCATATGAGGTCCACAGGCCTCCACTGGATGGATTTGTTTTTTTTTTTTTTTGCATTTGTTAGAAAAAACCTTAGAAGTTTTAGTGTATCACGTTCGAAAAAAGAAAAATCATTGAGGGCATCACCAGATGGTATCTCAATATGTTCTTTTCCAACACATATTCATGTGAGACTCAAGAATAAATACTATGAATCCAATATAAATATGTGATGGAAAAGGGTGTTGGGACACAACCTAGTAAGGTCCTTTAATCACTAAATAACTAAATTACTCATAAGGAAGCCTCCATTCACTGAACATTCGCCTCCAAACCACAATGTGTTCAAGGAATTATAAGTATGGATTATTGTCTTATCAGAAAATGCAAATCAAGCGACGCTCCTTTTCGCCCTCTCTCTTATTTCTTTATTTTTCTTCTTAAATCTTTTAATAAGACCTCTCTCTTTTGTATTTGAAGATGATTCATTTAGACCACTGGGGAACTTATAAATTTATCTGCAAGATATGATATTTTTATTTTTTTTCCTTGTTATTTTAATATTATCTAATAGCTAAACACTTTTTAAATAGAAATAAGTCTTGAATAAATAGTGCAAAAGAAAAATCAAGGCATGTTAAGTCGTAAAAAGGAGATAGATAATTTTCTGTTTTTCACAATAAAGTCGCGTGTATGAATTGTGCCCCCATTAGTGTGATTTTCTGGCTACGCAACTGGACCGTGATACCAGTTCGGGTTCGGTCGGGTAGAGGTGAAAATTTTGAGGACAGATTCGGTTCGGGGCAATTATTTCCAGGACCGATCCCGACTCGAGTTAAGTTTGGTTTGGTTCGGGCTGAGATTGGTCCAGTCGGGGATTTTGATCCGCCCGAAATGGGGCCAATGGCAAGTGGCCCAAATGGCCTGAACCCATAAGGTGAAGTTGTGAACCTGTTTTTTCACTAATTTTTTTTTTACCAGTTTTCACTAGTTTTTTCACCTGTTTTTCAATCACATTCCTCCTGTTTCTAATCACATTCCAAGGAATTTAAAGGAGTTCCATAAAGTTTTAAGGAACAGAAACTACAGACGCAGCTGTAACATCTTAGGACTTAATTACCAAAAAAAAAAAAAACCACCTTAGGACCCAATGAAATCCCTGTATTCCACCCATAGCATTTTGATATAAGCAGACCCTTGTTAGAACTTGCTAGATTGCCATAATAACTTTGCAAAGTTGCAATGACGAATGGTAGTAGAGATCTCAGAGTCAAAATCTCAAATCAATCAAGCATCACTTGAAGATTGCAAGGATTGATGTGAAGGAACAAAGATGTCTAAGAGTGCAGTCTATCCAGTGAAATTTTCGCTTAGGCATGAAACAACATTGCAAGAAATGACCCTGACTTTAAAGAGCGACCCTGCGGATCGTCCTCACATGTGACAAACAATTCGTTCTGAGTTAATGAAGCTTGCACGTCTCTATTCTAATGTTATAATCTCTTTTGATACTTATAAATTGATCGGGAACAGGAAATCAATGGTGGTTGAGGAGAAGCTATGGGGATCGAGACCATGTCAAATTTGGTTTTTAACCACTGCAACGCACCACACCACACCGCACCATACCAGTTTGATTCTCTCTTCTCTTTTTAGTCTTTCTGTCCAATGTATGTATTGTATACGGGTTCGAAAATGCTAGTACATCGTTCTGACTTTATATTGATTCAGTTTGGTTCGATTTGACCAATTTATTTCGATTTGGAGCAATGACAAAGATTGCATCCAGCAACATATAAATAGATAAGACTCAACGATTTTGAAGTCTAGCTAGCAACTAGCACAAAGCAAAACAGCTAAAACCAACACTAGAAAAAATGCCTACATACATCGAATTGATACATGGAGCTCATGACCTCTTGACCTTGGAGCTCCATACTGACTTGACCAAAAGTGAAATAACAGGGATAACATGCTTGCTAATTAGAAGCTCTCCAATACTCCACACACTGACTATAATTTCAAATAGTGGTTCCGGCACCAGTTATGTGGTAATTGTGATCTTGATTTTAAATTCTGTATACTCGATTGGCAATTTGTTATGGAGTTTACTCGGAAGTGGCCTGTTTGAAATACGTGGGACACTTATATAGAGACGAATTTGACTCCGAAACTCGTCAGAAACTCTAAAGCACGCTCGACACTTTTCTAACCCGTCCCGATGAAGTAAAATTTATGGTATCAGACACTTCGTTAACAATACAGCACAAACATTGCGTGAGTATCCTTTGTATGAGATGAATTTCTTCATATATAGTATAATGTTATTCATTTTTCGGAACACAGTTTACACACGCCCAAATACATTTGAAAACATCAAAATTATGATAGAAAAATCATGCTAGTGCACCGTTTTGGAAATCGTATTGCTTTATTTGACAAGGCAATTTTTATTGTGAGCGACATTTTAGTAGTTAAGTTACGGGATATGTGGCTTTTAATTTTCATGTCGCATATTTTCTAATGCCAATTTGAAATTACATATACGACAACGGCAGCAGAGATAGTGTTGGCTCCCCACAGACTTCAGATTTTTTTTCGTATAGATTGTTTTTTTACTAAATTATTCTCTTTGTAATCACTACTCTAATTCGTTTTGTACATCATTTCAGTCACCTTTTTTTGCAAACAGTAGATCAATCCCACTACACTAGCGAAATGATATATCTAATACAAATCATAGCCACCACTTATTATCGAAAGTGTCTAATGCATAGAATCAAAAATTCAAAAAAGGCTAAATCATTGGCTATATTCATTCTACATTAAAAGTACTTACGATTTGGACATAGGTTTTGTTTTTGTGTCAATAGAACCCACAATGTAGCTTGAATTTGGATATTGAGGAATAAAATATGAATAGAAGATATTCTTTCTGATTAGAGCAGGATTGCTAAATATTGAGATTTCAGCTGCATGCAGCACTACAAGAAAAGCGTTACTAAAAAACACAAAAAGCGTTGCTAAAAGCCGTTGGTACAGATTGTTTTTTTTAGGAACGGTTACCGTTGTTAAAGACAAGTTTTTTTTTTTAAATCTAGGGTAAAATATGACATGGCAACCACGTGGCCCCGTGGCTCCTGCGTGGCTCATGGAAGGCAGCAGAACAATTTTGCTCCTCCTGGGAATCGAACCCAGGACCTCGCGTATGCACGCGCGAGTGCAAACCAGATGGGCTAGCCCAACACTTGTGTAAGATTAAGGGCCTTCTAGTATTTATACTATGCAAACTGGTTGGGCTAACTTAGGCCATTCACAGTGGTATAATCAAATATCAATTGTTTTTAAAGTTAACAATGTTGGTGTAAAAGATTACTCACAATGGTATAATCAAACTTAGCAACATCCTTAGAAAAAATCAAATTTTGGGCTTTGAATAACCAAAACTAACAACCTTTTTCAATAATCAAACTTTGTGGATCCTACACCACATAAGTTAACTAATTCCAAAATTTGTATACACACGTGTTTCAACTAGTATTTTCTTCTTCCATTCTTCGCCCACTCTTTTTTTTTTTTTTTTGGTTAAAAATATAAAATTGAAGAATAAATTTTTTATGTAGCCAAGCTTTTTCGCTACTCTATATCTTTTTCACTTCGCCAACAAACTATTTCTCTTTCTTTTCCTCCAAAAATGAAACTTATATCTCTTGATCATCTACAATTCAATTCATTGTCGCCGGATTAAGGTATTTCACTCTTCTTTCCTGTTTCTATTACCCACCCCGGAAAAAAAAAAGAGAAAAATCATAATAGGAGGTAAGAAAGTCACCGATTTTTTTTTTCAAAATTAAGAGAAGGAATCGATATATTTTAACTCATAAAAAACGTAAATGGAGGGAAGTGAATGACGGAAAACAGGGGGGGAGAGAGAATGAAATTGTAGTTGACCCCATATTTTGATTATGGACTAGAAGTGAATAATCAAAAGCTGATGTGTCAACTTTTGGTTATCCTTTTTTGATTATACCACTGTGGATGGCCTTATGTCATTAGAGTTTTATCGATTTATTCTTAATCCAAATTTTTAAATTCGGTTTATACTATACAAACACCTACTTTTTTTTTCCAATTGGAACCATCTATTTTTTACATAGTAAGATAGTTACGCTTGTTCGGACAAATAAGCCGAAGTGGCTTATTTTTTGTTCTTATTTAATTTTTTTTTGCATTTGTTAGTTTCTCGTCAATTTTTTTGGGATTATTGCTTCGTCACGACGAGAGGAATCTAAAAAGTAAAAAATTTTGATCAAAACTTAATTTTTTTGAATAAAGACAAAAAATAAGCCAATAAGCCAATTTTTTCGTCTTTATTAAAAAAAAATAGATTTCGATCGAAATTTTTTACTTTAAACGTATATATTTTAAATATAATTACAAATCCGATTGAGTCAAATTTTTACGAGAATGATTTAATCAACATGAAAAAAAATCAACCGTCTCGATCATTAGTTCGAATTTGGAAAACCGATCGCATGAAAGAAAATTGGTTTTGGCGGTGTGAAAATCTACTAACGGTTAATGAAAACCGTTGCTATAGTCCGGTTTATAGTAACGGTTATTGGAAACCGTCGCTATAGTCCGGTGTTTAGTAACGGTTATGGAAAACCGATGCTATAGTCTTTTAATCTAGTAGCGGTTGCATGAAAACCATTGCTATAGTCTTGTTTCTAGTAACGTTTTGCAAACCGTTGCTAAACACCATCTATATCGACGGTTTTTTCAACCGTTACTATAAAAACCGTTGGGAGATCCCAATTTCTTGTAGCTGTTATGTATTGAATTTCTCTTAGACTTGATCCACTGAGACAATTTAAGCAATTGCATTGTTTTCATATATAGTTTGTGTAACTATGTAGCTCTTCTTTCTTTTTTTTATATTACATTTACAGAATTTTTTTTTAATTTTATTCTAGCATGCTTATTTAGTTTTTAAAAGTGCCTCTGTAAAGCGAATTCATGGTTGTGTCACTGTATGAAGGGTTCATAAATCATAACGATGTAAATTGTCAAATTGTGGAAGGCGTGACATGACCTACATATGTTGGAAATCTATGTGTGTGATAGTCAATGTGCCTGAAACTCTAATTGAATGTAGAAAACTTATTATTTTTGGCGTTTTTGCAAGATCTCAATGAATAACAATATTGAAAATCCCAAATTTGAAATCTCAAGGCGATCGAGGTTCACCTGAAGGTTGTAAGAATTGATGTACAAGCTGCTAAGACGCATGAGAGGGCAGTCTATTTAGGAAAATTGTTCATTTGGCAAGGAAGAGCATTGCAGGAAATGACTCTAAATTTAAGGAGCTACCGTCTGGTTCCTTCTTTCGAACGACAAAGAGTTCAATCTGAGATTATGACGTTTGCACGTGCATCTTCTAATGTTATAGTCTCTTTTCTTCCACCGCACACGCAAACAAGAAAGGACCTTTTATTATAAGTTCTTCCACCCCAACTTATGGCATTTTTTTTTTTTGTTTTTTCACTTAGCCACATTTACCTTAGATAGTCACATTTTATCTTAGAAACTTTTATAATCATTAACATTTGTGTTTGAAAAGATTTTGTTGACCTCGCGTTTTCAGAGTGCCTTGTGCTTAGTCATGCCTTTCAGTTTGCAATTCACAAGTAGCAGAAGCCACTGGCGGCTCTTCAGACATGAACGCCCAAAATAAAAATTTCTTAGAACACATGTAAATGTTTTAGGTTTAGCTCTATGAATAAACAACCGGTCCATATATCGATGAGCACCCAATTTAATGAACAATTTTGTTAACTAGTAAAATCTTCTTTCGAATTCAGGACTACGTACGATAGAAAATTTCGTCATATCGTCTTAAAGAAGAGTCTATCTTCAAAAAGGTTAGTCTACCTATTCACCACAATTTCTTTCAAATGGGTATTTACTAAATTAATAAGCCTGTTTAACATGTTTAGGACGCGGGGGCTCTGCTGCCCACCATGGCATATCATCCCCTACCCACACCTCACACGGCACCGTTTTGGGTAGAGAAAAAAAACCAAACTCTTCATTTACAATCCTATGGAGCTGAAACGTGATTATGAGAGTCCTAGAGTTAAAATTTAATTATGTCTCTTTAGAATAATATGATTAGAATAATAAGATCTTCGCGCCAATTCAAACGGATTAAAAATTAGAGCACTTAATTTATTAATTATATTTTTTAATATATAAACCGTCTAAAAAAATTAAGTGCGCCAATTTTTAATTCGTTTGAACAAGTACGAAGATTTTATTATTCTGATCATATTATTCTAAAGAGATATAATTAACTTTTGCCTATAGGGCTCTCATAATCACGTTTCTAATCCACAGAATCCTAAATAAAGAACATATACTTAATTATGAGAGCCCTAGAGACAAAAATTAATGTTGATACTTTAAAATAATATGATTAGAATAATAAGATCTTTGCATCGGTTTAAATGAATTAAAAATTGGAGCACTTAATGTTTTAATCATATTTTTTAATATACAAACCATCTAAAAAAATGAAGTCCTCAAGTTTTTAATCTGTTTGAACTGATACAAAGATCTTATTATTCTAAAGTATCATAATTAATTTTTGTCTCTAGGGTTCTCATAATTACATATTTGCTCTTTATTTAGGATCCTGTAGAGCAGAAACGTGATTATGAGAGCCCTATAAACAAAAGCTAATTATATCTTTTTAGAATAATATGATCAGAATAATAAGTTCTTCGTACTTGTTCAAACGAATTAAAAATTGGCGTACTTAATTATTTTAGACCGTTTATATATTAAAAAATATGATTAAAAAATTAAGTGTTTCAATTTTCAATCCATTTGAATTGGCGCGAAAATTTTATTATTCTGATCATAGTATTCTAAAGATACATAATTAAATTTTAACTCTAGAACTTTCATAATCACGTTTCTACTCCATAGAATTACAAAGGAGAATTTGATTTTTTTTTCCCTTCCCCAAATGGTGCCGTATGAGGTGTGGGTAGGGGCTACTGTGCCATGGTGGGCAGCAGAGCCCCAGCGTCCATTTAACATTGACTTGAGATATGAAACATTATCTAAGAAATTATAAAATTACATTCCCTCCATTCAAAGAATATTGTCGACTGTGCAAAATGAGAACTAAAAAAATTTTGAATTTTTTTGACGGAAGGAAATGTTTGTATTTAAATTTCTTATTTTGCCTTGGTAGACAATTCCTATGGATTGAGCTTATGCTTTTTGACCACACTATTATGTATAGCACTAACGAGAAATTGAGGAATGCTACATACACTACACATTTTCACTACACCAACCACTACATTCTTTATGGGACTCATTTCTGGTTCAACAAAAAATACAGAAAAATATCCATAAATTTTAAAATAATATTTTAGGGGACCCTGCAAAAAATCAGCTTTAACCGGTATCGGTAAGTATTATTTATAAATTTATAGGAGTGAAAATACTCAACTGCGCAGTTTCGAACATACGAACCCAGAAATAATATTTATTGATACCCGTTAGAGCTGATTTTTTATGGGGCCCCCTAAAATATTATTTTAAAATTTATGGATATTTTTTTGTATTTTTTGTTGAACCCGAAATGAGTCCCATAAAAAATATAGTGGATGGTGTAGTGAAAGTTTGTAGTGTATGTAGCATTTGTGCGAGAAATTTTTCTCCATCTCTAATCTCTCGCTGCTCATTATGAGAAATTTTTCTGTGTCGGATGAGTATCAGGTGGTACTCGTTTAGTGCATCTGAATTGTTCATTTCGATTTTGGACTGCTCAAATTTAGAGAGAGAAAAAAGTGAGAGAAAGAGGAGAGAAAGTAGTGAAGTGAGAAGAGAGGAAGGGTTTCAATCTGTGTCGTTCAACACACACTACATCAGCACGGTCGCGTGGTACCCACCTATTACCAAAAAATTTCTCGCTCTTAGGAGACAAAACCCTTCGTCGTTGAACAGTTGAACCCTCTGCCCAGTAGAAGTAGAAGCCCTAGACGGCGAATTTCCGCTTGACCCAAAAAAAGAAGCCCCAGACAGAAAAATCAACCAGAGCATCCCAATGGGAAAAAGGATCCTCCAAGAAGAAGTAGACACAACAAGCATTGATCTACCGGACGAAATACTCGAGCACATATTCTCTTACCTCCCAATCAAATCCCTCGCACGAACCGACGTTCTTTCCAAACACTGGAACCGCCTCTGCCTTTGGCGCTCCCACCCTCATCTCATCATTCTCGACTCAGTCAGAGACCCGCTACTCAGTCACAAACTCACCAAATTGCTACGCGCGGTGTTATCTCGCCGTCAACCTGACTCCAATATTACCACCTTTCGCCTCTGCAGTTACCTAAGTCCCTTTTGCTTGCGCGATTGCATCGACCGGGTGGTAATGAATCACGGAATAGAACGACTGGAACTCGACGTTTATTTAGACTGTAGCTTTGATCTCCCTTCGAGTTTGTTCGATTGCAACACGCTTAGGGTTCTCACATTGAATCACCAATATGAAGAACCTGTTGATGATAGAAGGTATTTTTCAGCATGGGAAGAAGGAACACCTTTACCCTCGTATAGGCATTTCAATTATCCTGATTCCAGAGGCCTTCCGTCGGTCCACGCCTTGTCTCTAACTAATGTATACTTTAGGGGTGGTTCGGACTTGTTTTCTGGGGATAACTTCCCTCTCCTTAGGAAACTGTGGTTGAAAAATTGTAGAGGATTGTCTCATCTTAATATCAACTGCCCGGGCCTAGAGATTTTAAAACTCGACGGTTTGCATCTAAAAGGTTTGAATATTTCTGGCACTGGGTTACTGGCATTACGAATCATAAAGTGCTTTCGATATGTCGGTAGTTGGGCGAAGATTTGGGCCCCAAGTCTCCAGAGTTTGTATTGGGAAAGCAGAATCTCTGTGAAATGTAGAGTAAAGAGCTTCAGAGACCTCAAAACATGCTCCCTCCGTTTTCACTACAAAATACCAGATAGAGCCACATTGCAGAGTGCATCCACCTTACTATCGGCAACTTGTTTTGCTAGATCTATGTTTGTTGGAAGCAGGAACCGAGTTCTTGAGGTCAGTTGTACAATAAAGTTTAGTAGTTTAACAAATTTGAGATCAATTGTTGGTGGTAGCTCCTTGTCGTGGATTTGGGTCGATTTTGTTTTTCTTACTTTCTGAGTAAAAAAGCTTAACAAATATTGCTAAAAGTTTAAAGAAAATCACTTAAAACAACAAATAAGTTCAAACATACACAGTTTTTGTGCTTATTTTTATCTCTTCTGAATTTTATGAATCATGATTCAAATGTAGAAACCAGACAAATGATGTTTTCAGGTTCTGATCTGGGCTAGGATGGTATTCACAATTTGATTGCTGGGTTGCACAAAGGAGATGTGCGATAATTGTAGATATACTTGTATTGAAAGGCTTTCACTTCGCTTGGTTTAACTTTTTGAGTGTAACTTTTAAATCTTAGCACAATTTTCAATAAATTTTTCTCTCTATCTCTCTTCACTTATTACCACTCAACTATCAAAAATAACTTTCTAAAAAGTAAACCAAACAAAGCCTTTATTTTTCAATATTGCCCATTTATTCTTGGTTTTGAATATGTTCGTAGAGTAGTGCAAAACACAGATACGAAAAATTAAACTCTTACTGCTAGTATGGGACATCTCAAAATGAAAAGATGGGTCAGCTATTTATTCATTCTCATGATTTGTGTTTGATTTCAATATTAGTGGTTGGCTGAATCATTTTGGTGATTCTATGCCACATTACCTCTACAATGGCTAAGACAGAGAAGATGAACACAAGATGAGGAATCAATTTAACCACTTGGTTTTGGTCTTTAACTGTTATTTTAGCCGTGAAGTTCGACTCTTGTGCATATGCAGTTTTCATGTGATCCCTAACATCAATTGTTTTGAGGTACCAAGAAAGTACTATTAACCATGAGTCCAAGGCTTAGAATTCGCTGTCAATGTAGTGGAATTCCATTATCTATCGTATAGTTTTTCCATCTTTGTCATGTTAATTGTTGATTAATCTGTAGCCTTTTGTTCTCCCTTGCAGACTCTGTCAAAGATAGATTCTGAAGGTGGTCTTCCATGCTCTTTCACTAACCTCGTGACCTTGGAGCTCCATACTTACTTGACCAAAGATGAAATAATAGGGATAACATGCTTGCTTAGAAGCTCTCCAATACTCCGCACAATGACCATAATTTCAAATAGTTGTTCCGGCACCAGGAATATGGTAATTGTGATCTTGATTAATTCTGTATACTTGATTGGCAACTTGTTATGGAATTTGCTTGGAAGTGGCCATTTGAAATACGTGGGACACTTCTATAGAGATGAATTTGACACCAAAACTTGTCAGAAACTCTAAAGCTGACACATTTCTAACCCGTCCCAAAATTTATGGTATCTGACACTTCGTTAACAGTACTGCACAAATATTGCGCGAGTATCCTTCGTATGCGATGAAGTTCTTCATGGTATAATGTTATGCATGTTTCGGAACATAGTTTACATGCTCAAATATATTTAATTCTATTCTAGCATGCTTATTCTGTTTTTAAAAGTGCCCCCAGTAAAGCGAATTCATGGTCACGTCACAGTATGAAGGGTTCATAACGATGTAAATTGTCAAATTGTGGAAGGCGTGACATGACCTGTATATTTTGGAAATCTATGTGTGTGATACTCAATGTGCCTCAAACTCTAATTGAATGTAGAAAACTTGTAACGTTACAATTGTATTACTTATCTTTGGTGTTTTTGCAGGATCTCGATGAAAAACAATATTGGAAATCCCAAATTCAAAATCTCAAGTCGATTGAGGTTCACCTGAAGGTTGTAAGAATTGATGTACAAGATGTTCAGATGCATGAGAGGGCAGTCTATTTAGGGAAATTGTTACTTTGTCACGGAAGAGCATTGCAGGAAATGACTCTAAATTTAAGGAGCTACCCCGTGGTTCCTTCTTTCGAGCGACAAAGAGTTCAGTCTGAGATTATGACGTTTGCACATGCATCTTCTAATGTTATAGTCACTTTACTTCCGCCACACACATAAACAAGAAAGGCCCCTTTTATTATAAGTTCTTTGGCCACAACTTATGGCTTTTTTTTTTTTTCTTTCTGCTTTTTCACTTAGCCACATTTACCTTAGATAGTCACATTTTATCTTAGAAACTTTTATATTCATTAACATTTGTGTTTGAAAAGTTATTTTTCCAGTAGACCCTCTGTTGGAACATATATTGTTCAAGTGTAATGTGCAGAAAAATCTGACTCTTTCGACTAGTATGACATCCGGAATTGGTATGCAATTGAACTTTACCTTCATTCATTGGAATGTTCTCCATTGGTGGAACATCCATGAATGCCATATTCCAGTCCTCTGAGCATCTGGAAGTGCTTCAAGCCTTGGACTTTAAGCAGATGATCACCAGCTAGCTAGCAATTGATTTGGTCTGCTGGTGGCTGTGGTGGGTGACGCCTACCACCATAACTTGCTCTTGTATTCTCCTTCTTGATTGGAGTTTCGCATGCATTGAGCCCTTCAAATCCTCTGTAACTATTTTTGGTAGAGAATAAATTCTTTACACCGCCGGTGTAAATATTTATTTCCTTTAAATCAATTGCATTGCGACACGTCGTCATGTTTTATTAATTGGGATCACTGTTTTAACATGTGTTGCGATGCAATTAATTTGGAGGAAACAAATGTTTACACCGGCGGTGTAAAGAATTTATTCTCTTTTTGGTATACTGGTGGCTGTGTTTTCAGTTTGGCATGCTTAACTTAAGATTAATGTTAGCATGTCTGTTTGTTAGCCGAAATAAATATCTACATACATATATAATCCCCTTAAATCGTTGGAGTATTTTCGAGCACACCTATTAAGCCAAATGGCATTTTTTTTTTCCTTATTCAATTTTTTTTTCTTTTTTGGCCTTTGTTAGTTTTTCGTCTATTTTATTGGATTATTACTTCGTCATTAACGAGAAAAATCTATAAAGTAAAAAATTACAATCGAAATCCAATTTTTTGAATAAAGACAAAATAAGCTACTAATATAAATTTTAAAAATTATTCAGCGGCTCATATCATTTGTGCAGGACTCAAAGTGGACTCCACGTGCCCATCGGTATCCCATCGGTTTCCACTCGGCAGCCCCTTTAGCTTTATCGGTAGTGTATCCAAATAAGTCTAAGACAGAGGATTCGGTTGTAATTTTGCAATCTTTATCTAATTTTTGTTTGTCGGGAGCACTTCTTAAATTAATAATCGCACTCTTAAATGAGAGTGCCATAATCATAAAAATGATTGAAAGTAGATGAAATTTAAGAAGAATCTTTTGAAAAATGTTTTTTTAAAAAGAGAAGCAAACACAGGGGAATGAAATAAATTTAGTATATAAAGGTCATAATTTTGCAACCTTTATACTCTCTCCTCCCTATTTAATAGTTTTTTTTTTGGAGTTTGTGTTATTTTTCAAACGATTATATCTTGTCATTTATAATGTTTTATGTAATTTTAAAAATATTATCAAACAGAACTAATTGAGATCTATCAAACAAAACCCTTATTAGATATAAAATTTATTTATTATCAATTTAAAGATATATAACTCATTTTTTTTTGATCAAATTGAACGATAGAGTATTAAATCCGGACCCATCCTAGTTGAGACCCTGTAAGAACAGAGGTACCCAAAAATCTGAGACCAGAGAGATAAACAACAGCACAAAAAAATCCATGGAAACACGAGCCTCCAAGAAGATGAAGCAGAATGTTGACTTTTGTGGCTCCAACCCACGCCTGCAGTTACTTAGCTGACAAAGAGCCTCCCTAATCTTCATCCGATATCCTCCGGTATACTTCAGCCTCCTTTGAAGTCAATGAAGGGAGACCACCGTGGCAAATGAACAGGGTCTCATCTGGCTATAAATAGAGGCCTTTGGTTTAGAGTGTTGTATCAGAAATCAGAGAGAAGAGAGTGATACACGAGTGGATTGTGAGGCAATACTGTGTGAGTTTGAGATTGTTGTAATACTCCTCCAGTAAATATAGTGAATTCGCTGTCCCTCCGTGGGCGTACCCGATTATTGGAAACCACGTAAATCCTTGTGTTTCTCTTTGTTGTGTGTGTTTGTGTTTGCTTGGTTTGACTCTGATTTAGCACTACACAGAAGAGCGAGTTGAAGGAGAGAAACAGCCGACGCAGGGTCAGTGATGTGCCAGACGAATTACTCCGCCACATATTCTCTCTCCTCCCATTCAAATCCATCGTCCAAACCAGCGTCCTATCCAAAAACTGGAACCACCTATCCTTATGGCGCTCCCACCCTCATATCGATTTCTCCCATCCATCTCTCGATTCCACAGCTATGGATTTCATACCCTCGGGGTTGTCTCGCCGCCAACCCGACTCCAATATCATCACCTTCTGCCTCTCCGGTCCTGTAAGTTCCTCTTGCTTGCTCGATTGCGTCGAACTAGTCATGGAGCAGGGTATCGAAGATCTCGAACTAGACGTTCATTTAGACTGTGTCGTTGATCTCCCGCCTAGTTTGTTTAGTTGCAACACGCTTAGGGTTCTCACGTTGAATCACCATACCCTAATCTTCGGGCTAGTTGTCCAGTGATTTTGGCTGTGAAGGTCTTGTATACCAGGGCAAGCCTTCCGTCGGTCCACACCTTGTGTCTTACTAATATATGGCTCAATGCTAGTTCGGATGTGTTTTCGGGTAGTAATTTACCTCTCCTTAGGAAACTGTGCTTGAAGGGTAGTGTAGGAATGTCTGCTCTCAATATCAACTGCCCGGGCCTTGAAATTTTAGAACTCGAGGGTAGCCTAAATACTTTAGATATTTCTTGCATTGGGTTACTGGAATTACAAGTCACAGGGTGCTCCCCATACCATACATGAATAGCGTGGCCAAGATTTTTGCCCCAAGTCTGCGGAGATTCTACTGGGATAAGTCTGACATTTTTCGTGTGCAATGTATGACGGAGAGCTTTGAATACCTCGATACAGGAAAATTTTATTTGCTCCGCTACTGAAAACCACAAAGTCCAGCGGAATTGCAGAGGGCATCGACCTTTATGTCTGCACTCTGTTTTGTCCGATCTCTGTCCGTCGGAAGGCCAGTTCTCGCGGTCAGTTTCTCACTAGTAATTTATTCCTTTTAGCTTTAGCTGTTGGTGCCTTGGTGGTGGTAGCTCTTTCTGTTGCATGAGATGAATTCACGTACTTTTATGTTGACTTTTTATAAATTGAGTAATTTTTATCTTTCTTTTTTTAAATTTTTATTGTAACGGAATATTACAAAGGAAAAAAGTTCAAGGCAAAACTGCATGTTTTGTCCCTGTATCTATTTTGATGTAAGTAACAGATGCCTGCGAGAGAAGGGTGAGCCAGTGAGGTGAATATGATCTAGGCTAGACTACTTGCACTGAATTCGAATCCCTTATCTGATTTAACATGACATGCATGAAATTGTGATTTAAATGTTGAAACCTGAATATTTTGGTGGTTTTCTTTGTCTGTTAATCACCATGCTTGATGGAGATGATAAATAACTGTAGCTTTGTAGGTTTTGAACTGTGTTGCGATGGTGTTCAGAATTCGTTTGCTTGGTTGCGCAGGTTCTTGAAGGCTGATAGTCTCCTTCTCGATCTACTCCCTCAATTTCACGTTCTTGGCCCTTATTTAGAACTACTTTTACAGGAGATGCGCAGAAATTGTAGTCAAACTCAAATAGAAAGGTTGTACTTTACATGAATGCCCCTTTATTCATAATCTTGAATATATCATTCATAGCCTAACGCAAAGGATAGTTATGAAAAAGTATTTTCCACTAGTGTGTGACAGACATCCCGAAAAAGAAAGATGAATCTCGGAGGGAGTAGGTCATAGGATTCTTACAATTTGTGTTTGATTTCATTGTCAGTGGCTTGCTTTCTTTCCTTTCCTTTTCTTTTTTGTTTCAAAAAAGGCCTAACTAACATTAAGAGTTCACAGTTCTGGGGTATTTAACCCCTACAATTTATTTTTGTAATTGAAATGAAATTACGTCCATAGGAATAGTAAAATAACTAAAACCTGTATGCAGTCCAAAACTGCTTTCGCTAGAATATCAATATGCCCATTAGCATCCCTGTATCCATGGCTGATCGTCGCTGAGGTGAACCACAAGAGGAACCTGCAGTCAGAAATAAGTGTGCTCAAAGGATGTCGATCAGTTGAACCTTGGTCTTGAATAAGCTGGGTAGCCATAACGGCATCCTCCTCCGCCTCAATGCTAGGTAAATTTAGGTCCTTCCCTAGTTGTAAACCATCCCGTAAAGCCCAGAGTTCAACTGCTAGAGGTGAACATGTTCCTCTGTTATGTTGGTACCCTTCAATGCAATTACCCAAACTGTCCCCAATATTACCCCCCTGCTTCAGCTTGTTGAGATTTGTCCCACATTGGTTAATTATCTCCTCCAAAACTAGTATATGAACCTTGGCGGCCTCTCCACTCTTAGCCAATTGGTTTAGAGTTGGATGCTTTAACACAGCTCTTCCATATGCATCAAATGCATGATCTGTATTAATTTTCACTCTCCCAACGTTGAGGAGCTCCCAACCCAGCAGTAAAACACTAGTGTGAGGTGCCCTTTTAGGTTTCTAGGCAATAAAGTATCGTTCTTGGGCCCAACCAATAATATCTTGGGTATTGAACAATTTATCCGTTGTCGGGTTAAAACTTTGAGAGGAGTTAAAGTGGGATCTATTTCGATTGAGCCACAAGCACCAACAAGACATTGTAAAAATGATTTGCCAAGGGACGCCTGAAGAATGAACAGCTTTGAGTTTGCAATTGTATTTGCGTCAAATACAGAGATGACAGTTGAAAAGATCAGGAGAGTCACAGGGGTTGTGAAGACCACAGCTCCCTAGCTACATGACAATCTCTAAGGACATGCAAAGTCCTTTCGACATTGTTTTGACATGAGGGCAAACAGGTGAGTTTGTGATATTTCTGGTGCAAAGATTATCCAAAGTGGGAAGACGTTCCAGCAAGCCAAAGGAAATGGGGGATTCTAGGATTCGCCGGGGTTTTCCAGACCCTGTTCCAATCCAGAATAGCACTGGTACTCTCTCTATCAACACATTAGTTGTAGGCATCAGTAACTATTAATTAAACAAACCATTCGGGGAGTTCCAACATCTAGTGTCAGGTTTGTTAGAGTACCATTGGATGGTTTGACTAGTGATCGCCGTGGGAAGATGAGGAGGAAACGTAAGGGAAGTATTACCCAAAGCGCAGAAGCCCTTCTCCCATACATCCCGGGCCCTAAGGTTATGTTCAGTAGGACTGAGGGGACCCCCAACGATCGAAGGTAAAGTACCCTGGCCTAACCAATTATCAAACCAAAAAAACTAGTGGTAAGACCCCCCTTTAATCACCACCCGCATTCCTTTATTAAACAATGCTTTTCCTTTGTACACGCTTCTCCATAATTGAGAGGGTGTATAGTTGCGGTTATCAGTGCTACTGTACTTACTCTTAAGAACCCTAGCCCATAAAAAGACTCCGTCTCATTGTGAAATGCCAATTGAGTTTCGCAAGGGAAACAACGTTTGCATGGTTCGAACAGCTAATGCCCAAACCCCTACGGATTTAGGTTTAGTGACTTTAGTCCAACCCACCACATGCATCTTTTTACACACTTCCTTCGAGCCCCATAAATAATCTCGCCTTTCTATAGAAGCCTTTTTTTTTTTTTTTGGAAAAAGGCAATTTTATAAAGGGACCAAGCCCAAAAGACCAAGGGGATAGCCTTGGAAGAGAATTACAACACTACAGCCAAAACAAAGGCTACCAACCTAACAAAACAAACAACTAACAAAAGAAATGAACCACCATACAAACAGACAAATCAAGGCTAGTTATCTGCTCTGTCTGAAATCCCCCATTCTTGGCACACAGCAACATCAGAAGCAGAATGGCTGGAAGACTTCAGAGAAGCCAAACAGGCTTTGATCTCTTCCTCAATTCTCTTAACAAGGGCAGAGGAATCTTCTCCAATTTGTCTGAAAATTGTTGAATTTCTCTCCCTCCAAAGGAAATACTCAGAAGCTGCCAAACTCCACTGGAAAATGATAGATGAAACCAACTCGGAGCAATTCTGGGATCCCCACTGGATTTCGGACGACAAGCTCAAGCTATCCCCATGCCTATGGCACTTGGACTAATTCCAGTCCATACCAAGGTAGCATATTGACATTCAAAAAACAAATGCCCGTGTGATTCCTGACCACCATAACAGAGGACACAGTCCCTAGCCTTCTCAATAGAAGCCTTACCAAACAAAATGATATCGTTGGCAAAGAACAAATGGGATGATTTGAGAAGATGTGACCCTCGTGCATCAGTTCGAATCCTATTACCCTTGAGGTTATAAGCCCCTTGGTTTCAATTGGAAGGTTTGAGGTTCCAATGGGAGGGTTGAGTTTTGAGCTCATTGAAGAGCATGAACGCTTGCTTGTAATCTGAGACACCACTAACGCCAATAATTTGTTGGCAAAAAAAAAAAGAGTTCACTTAACCATGGTGGGGCTCACTGTCCATGTAGTGGAATTTTTTTTATCCACATCATTGTTTTTCCATCTTTGACATATGAATTGTTGATTAATCACTGCCTCCTTTTTTTTTTCTCCCTCGCAGATTTTGTCAAACATAGATTCTGAAAGTGGTCTTCCATGTTCTTTCAATAATCTCGTGACCTTGGAGCTCCATACTGAGTTAACCAAAGATCAAATCACAGGGATAATATGCTTTCTTAGAAGCTCTCCAATACTCCACACCATCACCATAGGTGTAAATAGTTCCAAGAATGCACCAGAGGTAATTTATGTGTGGTTTAGTAAATGTGGTTTAATACTGAGCCCGTCTCGTCTAGACAATCCTCTCTTTGGTTGGTTTAATATATGTGCTTTAATCTGTGGAGTCATGACCGGTTTCTTTTGTAAGTAATTGATGTGTAGATATTTCTGTCTGTGACAATGTGTTTCAAACTCGTATTGAACATAAGAAAACTAGTTGTCATTATAATAAATTCTATTCCATTACTCTTATTTGCAGAGTTGCAATGACGAGCGGTATTGGAGATCTCAGAGTCGAAATCTCAAGTTAATCGAGCATAACCTGAAGGTTGCAAGGATTGATATCTGAGGAACTAAGATGTCGAAGAGTGCAGTCCATCTAGTGAAATTTTTGCTTAGGCATGAAGCAACATTGCAAGAAATGACCCTGTCTTTAAAGAGCGACCCTGCTGATGCTCCTCTTGCTGCGACAAACATTTCGTTCCTAGATAACGACGTTTGCACAGCTATATTCTAATGTTATAATCTCTTTTCTTCCACAAGACCAGAGCCCCATAGCAGAGGAGCTTTAGTAGAACTTGTTTGGCATATTCTCATAAGATAGAAGCTCCTTTTACTTTGTTGCTTTGTTTTCAATTAAAGCAGACATTTGTTTGTTTCCTCTTCCGAATTGGAAAGGCCCCATAAGTAGTTGTAAGTTTCTTTGAAGGATATTACTCCTATTTCATGATGGGAAAATTCTCTTTGTTACCACAAAAGTAGAAAAAGAAGTTATTATCGTAGAAAAAAAGATATTGTCTATACTTTTTATCCTTATAACCGATCGGGATCAAGAAATCAATGGTGGTTGAGGAGAAAATTTAACGAACAAAATTTAAATAGTAAAATTTCATAACCAAATGTTCAAAAAATTAACAAAAGATGGAAAACATCCAAATGAGATTATTATTTTTGGTCAGTCTATTCTGGAAACTTTTTAAGTTAAAGTTCATGTTTTCTCAATTCCTCCTATCCTAATAAATGATAAGTAAAATACTACTTGAATTTTAATAAAATTAGTAAAGATTTATCTTGGTAATGATTTTTGCACCCCACTTTTCTACTAATGCACTCTAAAATTTGTGATTCCGTGCTCAAAATTATACACAATAAGAGCACTTAAAGGAGTGCTCTTATATAAAAGTGATCGAAATGCGAAAATTATATTCCAAATTTATTAAAATCCATAACAGCCATTACTTTGAAAAATAATTTGTCCATAACTGCGCCTATATAACCAAGGAAGAAGATGGGACCTGCTCGCACTTGAATGTGTTGGAATTTGGGGTCGGGTCCGGAACCAAGTCGGGTCGTCCATGTGTGGGCATGACCCGGTGATCCATTTATATTAGAGAGTCCTATCTTATCTTAGAGATAAGATAAAAAAGAGTTCTAGAAAACTCTCTATAGTTCTTCTCTACTGTATTAAAGAGCAATCCGAGTTTTTGCACTTTGAAATAGAGGGTGATACTCGATCCTCGTAATATCACTCTATCGCAATAGATGGTTGTTGTTCTAGTATGTGATCCGAAATACATAATCCATCCACCAAGGGTCTGGTTCAGTTAAACCCGCTTCTGCACTGTTATGTACTCCCTCCGTCTCTAAATAAATGAACGGTCCGCAAACCTAAACCTTTAAAAATATGCATTTTTTGGGTTCAAAAAATTTGAAAAAAAATACTTTGGCGGCGAAGGTATTTTCCTTATTTTTTTTTCAAATTTTTTGAAAAAAAAATGCATTTATTTAAAAATCTAGATTTTTATTTAGGGACAAAGGGGGTATATATTGTTAACAGAATGAAATAGAGAAACCCTACGTAAAAGAAACAACAATGGAAACAGCCGGTGAAGGAGAGAAACACCATGGCAAGAGCTTAACGGCTGAGGCAGAGATTAACAAGATGAAGGCGAGAAACACCAGCGACAGAATCAGTGATTTACCGGTCGAGTTACTCCACCACACATTCTCTTTCCTTCCAATCCAATCCCTCGCACAAACCACCCTTCTTTCCAAACACTGGAACCAACTATGCCTGTGGCGTTCCCAACCTCATCTCGACTTCTCCAGTCTCACTCCCAAGTCCATGAAACTGATAAGCACTGTGTTATCTCGCAGTCAACCCGACTCCAATATTACCACCTTTCGCCTCTCCACTGTCTCCGGCTATGTAAGTCCCTCTCAGCTGCGCGATTGCATCGATCGACTAATGAATCACGTGATCGAACAGCTCGAACTTACCGTCGATAAAGGATGGTTTGTTCTCCCTCCGAGTTTGTTCATTAGCAACAAGCTTAGGGTTCTCACGTTGAACCACCCACGATATCGGGATAGTTATTATAAGCTGAGAGACGGTGATCAAATATTCAGCTATACAGATTTTGGGTCTTCTCCTCCGGTTTTGTTCCCCGCGGTCCACACCTTGTCTCTAACCACTGTAGTTCTCAGGGGTTGTTCGGACTTGTTTTCGGGTTGTAATTTCCCTCTCCTCAGGAAACTGGGCTTGAAAAATTGTGAAGGAATGTCTGATCTCAGTATCAATTGCCCGTGCCTAGAGTATTTGAAACTTAATGGTTTGGAGCTGAAAGGATTGGATGTTACTGGCCGGAGGTTACTTGAACTTGGACTCAGAAGGTGTTTCAATGACATCAATAGTTCGGCGAAGATTTTTGCCCCGAGTCTCCGGAGTTTCTATTGGGAAGATATCTGTGTCGCTGTGGAATTTGCGACGGGGAGCTTCGGAT
This sequence comes from Rhododendron ovatum, assembly GCA_019656835.1. NCBI lineage: Eukaryota > Viridiplantae > Streptophyta > Magnoliopsida > Ericales > Ericaceae > Rhododendron > Rhododendron ovatum. Next base: position 12,453,823 of record CM033795.1, read on the forward strand.
GCCTCGATAAAGGCTCCGTCTATTTTCTTGACATATCACAAAACGCAGCGACATTGTACAGTGCATCCAACTTTCTTTCTGCTTTCTCTTTTGCCCGATCTATTTGTCTCGGAAGCCTAGTTATTGAGGTCAGTTTACAGTATAATACTAGTACTACGTAACGTGCAATTTACAAGTCTGCTGGTAGTTTTTTCTCTTTTCCTGCTAAAATTTAACAATGGTGTTCCCCCCCCGCCCCCCCTTTCGCACTTTACAAGGGATGATATAGTAATGAGGTTGGCTTATTCACGGAGGAGCCGCGCGATCTCGGCAGTCCATTTCGGCTTTAGACGGTCCGGATTCAAATGAAACTTTGCTAGAGAAGAGGGGAAGAGTTTCTGGAAAAGTTTCATTAACATCTGGATGGTCCAAAACACTCTTGGACGGTTGTGATTCACCTATTTAAACAACTATTCACGAAACCCTCCGTTAAAAAGATTTTCTCTAGAATAATCTATACTGCAACCAGAAAAATTGAGTGGTTCTGTTTCAGTTAGTTACCCCTGTTTTTGGTTTGATAAAGTAATTGCTATGTTTTCTCTTGCTCATCTAGTTTGTGATGCTACTCTCAATTTGAAGGCTAGGTTGTAATGATTTTATAAAGGCATAAGATCTCTTCCCGATTTAGTTCATTCTACTTTCATGATTAGTGTTTGATTCTAAAGGACTTGCTGAGCTTCTTTGATGATCACATGACACAGTAGCTCCAATATGGTTATGGCATAGAAGACGGATAAAACTGTAAAAATCAAAATAATGCACAAACTTGTATTGTTTGTTTCAAATGTTTTCAAAGGCTATGTTGAGGGCCGCAATGGAGGCTAGGCTATACAACAACAACAACAAAAAAAGCCATTCGTCGTTTGTTATCTTACAGAGCAGGTGGATTGTGTGCATCAGTTCTCTAATCCCCACAACACAGCATTCCTTGAATCCTCAATTTTCGGAGGTATAATGAGGCCGCTATTTTGGTGGTTTATTTTTTTGAGAGTAGTCACTATAAATATATTGGCAAAGGTTGGGTCTGTCTCCGCTTATCCTCCATCCTCTCGAAATCGATTTGTATTACATGGGTACTGTTATTTTTTTTGTGATAAAACATGATCTTTTCATGTGATCCCTATCTACCTTCAAACCTTGCCAATTTATTCAGTCCAATTTCTTTGGCAATTTTAATTATTCATATTAGTATCATTTGAATTTTACATCATCGCTAGCCTTTTGCTTTCCCTTGCTGTTTTTGGGATACATAGGTTTTGCTGGTGGTCTTCCATGTTCTCTTTCAATAACCTCAGGACCTTAGACCTGCAGACTGACTTGTGCAGAGCTGAAATCGAAGGGATATTATACTTGCTTAGAACCTCTCCAATACTTCAAACCATCACCATAGATTCACCCAGTCGTTGCGAACCCGAAGATGTGGTAATTATGGTCTTTGTTTCATTGTGATCTTATTAACATTGTCGTTTGGAAATTTCCTTGACTGTTGCATATCCGAAATGCCACTCTTGAAAGCATGTTCCACTTGTTGGGACAAGGAAAATTTCTTTGGATCCTAATTATCATCTTAGCTTCTTTCCTTTTTTTTTTTGTTGTTAATTTTCAGCGTTGGGACGATGAACAATACTGGGAATCTCAAAACCAAACTTTCAAGTCACTTGAGCATCACCTAAAGGTCATAAGGATTCATATTCGAAATACTAAAGCACTCACCAGGGTACATAAGAGCACTATCAATTTAGTGCAATTTTGTCGTAGACACGGAAGAGTTTTGCAAAAAATGACCCTAACCTTAAAGAGCTTGCTTTATGAACGTACCATCCAGAGACCAGGCATTCGTTATTGGATGACGAAGTTTCCACGGGCATCTTCTAACGTTAAAACCTCTCTTGTTTACCGGAGAGTATGAGATTGGAGGCCTCAACAGTGAAGAAGGTTTATTAGTCCTTGTTTGGCTACATTGTAAGATGTCTTTATGTGTTTATTTCCTTATTATACTTTTGCTTTTTTAAGTAATTAGCAAGAATAAGAATAGCAAAAGTTGTTCGGCTACTTGATTTTTGAGTTGCTTTTGTACAGTGCTAAAATTTTATTCATGGCTAAGTTATAATTTATTTGTTTGTGCGTTGAAGACACGAATCAAAACAAGATTATCGTTAATAATTTTTTGTTTCCACTTGAAACTGAGAAAAGCTCGGTTTTTTGGCTAAAAGCTAGTAGCCTGTTGAACATCTTATCAGCACAGATTAACAGAATTCTGTATTTTGCATAGAAATTATTTCGAGATGCTTGAAGCTCCAATATTTGTCAACTTTGAAGCTGTCAAATTAGAATACATGTAATGTGGCTGTTACCGGTAAGCTTATACCGTGTGCAATGTACAAAATTTTTATGCATAGGAGTTTTGACACCAAAAAAAACAGTTTAATTGGCATTATCCCTATCCTTTTTGTTACTTCGATTAATGATGTTCGTATTGATCAAGAAGCACGTGTAATACATTGTTCAAGCATGACATGCCTAAAGTTTGAGGAAATCTCGCGTAAATTCACTTATCAACGAGTCGGCCCTTGGCATAGGCCCACCAGGCCACTGTCTGGCCACCAATTTTTAGACCAAAATAGGGCCCCATTAATGCAATTGTATAATTATTACTAATTGACCACTTAAAGGGGAAGAAGTTTGTGCAACCTGAGGGAGAGAGCTCCATGGCTTCTCTCTAGAGATTTCTAGTGCTCCTCCGGCGTTCTCCGGTGACTTTTCCGGCGTGCTCATACAACACTCAGGGTATAGATCGGGCTGTTCTATGCATATGGACTGGGTTTGAGAGCTTTTTTCCCACTTTGAAGGAAAATATTATTTCCCTCTTGTATCCTTCATACATTTTTGGGCTCTCTACCCCCACAATAGTTTCCTTCACTGTACTATTGTGGATGGTTCCACATCCGGCCGACTAGTGGTCCGCGACAAGCTTCGGACTAAGATCCGGTGAAGTTCAGGGGATCAGGTGCAGCGAAGTTCCTTTTATTGGTAGATTTGTTTTTTAGATGTTCTGGTTTTCCTCTTTGTTAGGCTTATGGGGCCGTGTAAATTGTATCGGTGTTTATTGCAACTTAATTTGCATTTTGATTGTCCAAAAAAAAAAGTGGTAGAAGTTTCAATGTGGCTCGTGGTTAAAATAGAAGATTAGATCGGGTATCTACACATATTTAAATGAGTTGATTTCTCACGGGTCCATTCGATTGTATTTTTATATTATTGATCATCCGTACAAGAACTGGAGTGGGCCTAGCGTGCCCGTCGGCTCATAGCCGGTATGATTTTGGTGAGGACGGTTTTAGTCAGTCTCTATCAAAACCATACCAACCGTCAACCGAGGGGCACCCGGGGTCGAAAACAACATTAGTATTGAGAGTGGGCGATGCTCTCTCTGTCTTGGTTTAAAACCCTAATTACATAGAGATTTTTCAGTGCCGAGCGGATATATCTTACGTGGTACCCACTTGACACATTCGAGCCGTCCGATACGCTTTTGGACGATTCGGATTGAAGCCCTCTCTTTGCTCTCATCCCAACACTCTCTCTCTCATTTTTCTCTCTCCAAATCTGAGCTGTTCAAACACAGAATGGACGGCTCGGATGCACGAGCAGGCACCACGTGGTACCTGCTCGGCACTGAAATTTTTTCCCTGATTACAGAAACTACAGGAGAAATACGGGCTCTTAACGAGGAGAACAAGATCTCGACGGCTGGCGCAGAGATAACAAGATGGAGGAGAGAATCAACAGAGACAGAATCAGTGATTTACCAGTCGAATTACTCCACCACATATACTCTTCCCTCCCATCCAAACCAGCGTCCTATCCAAACGCTGGAACCACCTATGCCTGTGGCTTCCCACCTTCGTCTCGATCTTGATTTCTCCCATCTCTCTCCCAATTCCAGGGCTCGATTCATACCCATGGTGCTTGTTGGGTTTTGCCCATGTGGTGTTAATGCTGTTTTGAAAAAGAAAAGGCCATAGTGGTTTGTTTGGTGTTGGCTGAGTTAATTAACTGTTTAAGGGAATTAAGTGGGCAAGTTAGTAGTGCTTTGTTCCAAAGAGGAGCATTTGTGGCTAGTTCCAGAAGCATCTCGGCAAGTGAAGAGGCTTTGTGTGCCAGCCTTTGTCAAGCCTATTAATAGGGACTTCCTGTGCCGAGAATTGGGTAAGAGTAAAAAAAGGCCGAAAACAATCAAGAAAAGTCAATACTTTGTGTGTGCAGGTGTGAGAGCCGAGAGGTTGTAACAGTGAGGAAAAAGAGTGTGGAAAAAATACCAAGTGAGCGTGTTTTTGTATCTCACCATTGTACTCTTCATTGTTATAGTGGATTACTCTCTCTCCCGTGGAATAGGCATTGAGGCCGAACCACGTATATTCTTGTCTCTTTTGTGTGTAATTGTTTTTCGTTACGCTTCCGTTGTACGGGTGATCGGGTAAATTTTTCCCAACAGTGCTATCTTGCCGGGTTGCCGTCAACCCAGCTCCGATATTACCTACTTTCGCCTCTTCCGCTGTGCAAGTGACTCTTGCCTGCGTGATTTTATCGATCGATTAATGACTCACAGAATCGAACAACTCGAACTCGACGTTTATCTATACGTTAGCTTGGATCTCCCTCCGAGTGTATTCAATTCCAACACGCTTAGGGTTCTCAAATTGAATATTGAGCCTCGTCTAGTATTTAGGTGCAGGGGTTTTGGATTCCCTACTCCGGTTTTGTTCCCCGTACTCCACACCTTGTCTCTAACTAGCGTAAATGTCTCGGGTTGGTCGGAATTTTTTTCGGGTACTACTTTTCCTCTCCTTAGGAAACTGCGCTTGAAAGATTGCATAGGAAGGACTGATCTCAATATCAACTGCCCAGGCCAAGAAATTTTGAAACTTGAAGATTTGGAGCTTAATGGTTTGGATATTTCTGGCACTGGGTTACTGAAATTACAAGTGAAAAGGTGCTTCCCATATGAATGTTGTTGGGCCAAGATTCTTGCCCCAAGTCTGCGGAGGTTAGATTTGGCAGGCATCGTTAATGTGACATCCGTGGCGGAGAGTTTCGAATACCTCGACACTGGATCCGTTAAGTTTTTTTCCGCAAGCCACCATGATGTCGGAAATATGGATTTGAGAAGGTAATACAAGTGAGAACTTAGAAGTATCACACTCGCCACCCCATGGAATTCACCCACGGGATAAGAGTCGTAATAGGAACTAGCCAAAGGCTGAAATTTCACTTCAATTATCAAGCTAATTCATATCAGTACATAACTGGCCTTTAAACACAGAAAAAGGACTAGAAAATTCCTGAAACATAAAAGAAAAGACAAATTCCAAGAGGACCTTTCAACTCTCAAGTAGAAGATACCAAAAGTCACTTGAATATCAGCACTTATTTGGTCAAAGTTGGTTATGAGAATAATTCCATGACTTAGTTGGGAGTTTCAAAATTATGTAAAAGGGCAGTAAAATTATCTTGGGATTCACCGGCATCATTCGCTTCCACTATGTGCAACTCGCCCTTGAGTTCTTCTGCCATTCCGTCCTCATGAAAGGGAGAAAGATCTAGTCCACTAGACCTAGTTCCACTTCCTGTAACTCATCATTTCAGTGGAGATGCTGAAGAGCAAGTCAAATATATCAAGAAGTTACATGAGCAGGTGCGAGACCGTATCATAAAGCAAAATGAAAAGTATCGGAAAAGTGCTAATAAGCATAGGAAGGCTGCTGCTTTCAAAGAAGGAGATTTGGTTTGGGTTCATCTTCGCAAGGAATGCTTTTCGCCAGGGCGTTATGGCAAGCTCAAGCCTCGAGCTGATGGTCCTTTCAAAGTTCTCAAAAGAATTGGAGAAAATGCATACCAAATTGAACTTCCAGAAGAGTACGGTGTTTCAAAAACCTTCAATGTATCAGAGCTTTGGATTTCATGGCTGGTGGTAGACGTCAAGCTAAGGTGGGAAAGGGTACTCCAGTTCATGAAAGAGATCTCCGCGACATCGAAATAGATGAATTAAGAAAACAGGTGCAGGAATTAACTTCAGCAGCAACAATAGCAATCATTTCAAAATCCACATCGTGGGGAGGACAAGGATAGTTTCAAAGTGGACGATGCTACTCTTGAATGGCCCTTTACAACAAAAATTATTCTAGATTCAATTGTGGATTGGAGTAAGCCACCGATCTATGATGAATATACCGAAGATGGGCTCCTGATTGTTCCAAAGAAGAATGAATCTATCAATAATTCACAAGAGCCAACATTCTCATCAAAGACAGCCTTGGTGTTAACCAAACGAAAATCTGAAGAGAACGATGAACATGGTCTGAGGAAAGGGCAGATGAGACTGGATAATAAAATCACTTATGTGGATGAAGTGTCACTTATGGTAAGTCAAAGTTTGGGCAAGGTCTATGATGGCGATGAAGCTGGAAAAAAATTCGATCATGAGGAGTGTGCCAAAATTCTGGTGGCAGCAAAAATGGAGACTACAATCGATTGGTCTACGCCTCCTAGCTATGATAAATATCCAGAAGAGGATGTTGTATCGGAAGAACTGAAATTGTTAACAGCTCGCCACGTCCCCCAATTTCACCCATCAAATCCAACTGTGAACTCAAATAAACGGAAGGTTGATGATTGGGATTGGCTTGATGAATCGGCCCTAAAACAGCGCACTAAAATTTTTGAGACTTACGGAGTCATTCGAGGATCTGAATGTAGCTTTATCATGGACTCGGGAAGTGCAGGTAATTATGTGTCCGAAAATCTGGTTTCATTTTTGAATCTCCCAACTGAAGATCTTGCTAATCCTTATCATGTGCGTTGGGTGAATCACGAGGCCAGTACATTGGTGACTAAGCGATGTTTAGTTGAATTCTCTATTGGGCACGAATATGAGGACAAGATTTGGTGCGATGTGATGCGAATGGACTCATGTCATATTTTGTTAGGGCGACCATGGCAATGGGACCGCAATGTTTATTATCGTGGGCGCAAGAATGTTTACGAGTTAAAGGTGAACGGGGAACCTATAAAATTATTTCCGAAAGTTGAGAAAATGAAACGAGAGAGATTTTTGTTGATTGAGGAGAAAACATTTGCAAGGAAGAAGAGGGAAAATTTTGAAGAGCGTGCCGAAGACTTGAGGACAAGTCTTTTTCAACCAGGGGAGTTTGACAACGGAGTTTCGTAACAATATTAAATTATTTTCTCGTAACAAGTATCAAGTCAGCCTTTTGCATTTCTCATGGTGTCCTTAATTTCTCTACGAATGTTTTTATGTTATTTTTAAGTTTCTAAGTGTCTTTTATGTTTTCAAGAGTCAAACACATATATCAATAGTCTTTGGTCAAGTTCTTTTTAATTTGTGTCTTGAAAATGTAAGTGTCTTCTCCTATTCTTGGAGGGTTGTTCCAAGTTGCCTATAAATTGTGTTACTATGAATGAAATCGGAGTTTGGAGAGTGTGTTTGAATTAAAATAGCCTTTGGCTTGTGAGGAGATAATTCTTCTTGTAACTCTTATCCTTCGGTGGATTTCGATAGGTGGCGAGTTTCCCGTTTTTGTATCTCTTAGGTGGATGCCTTAGAGTGGTGAGCGGTTCCCTAGCCCTATATCCCTAGTTAATCCTCGGATGGTGATATCTGTATCCTGTTGATTCAAAACTTGGGTGGTGAGCGTTACCCCTTTATCCATTTTTTTAACCTTACTTCCGTCCTGTCTTAAAACTCCGCGGTCACACCAAATCCAATGTCGTTGCAATGTGGAGCGACCTTTGTATCTGCTCTCCGTTATGCTCGATCTCTATCCACCAGAAGCCGAGTTCTTGAGGTCAGTTTTCTCGATGAATTTCTACAGCGCAAGTCATTATTCAACCATATTAATCTAAACTTTTGGTGCCTTGGTGGTGGTTGCGCCTTCACTAACTCGAGAGATGAATTCCCATTTGTTCATTTTGGTTTTCAAAATTAATTTTTTTTATTTATTTTACTTTTTGTTCGATTTAGGATCTGTCTTTTTCAGTACTATCGACTATCCCGAGAGTCATCTTGACAAGGGTTATCATAGAATTAAAATACTATTCAAAGAGTTATTATAACCAATGAAGACAATAAGCTTACTTTTTATTGGCTTATTTTGATTTCTTCTTAACTTTTTCACGTTGAGTTTGTATTCTTTTACTGTTCTAGACGCTAAAAGAAGTTTACTTAACAACAAAACTACAAGAAGTTTACTTTTCTAAACGCTCAAGTTTAGTGTATAGTACTATGTTATCCTATTTAATAACCTCACTTGTTTTTGAGGTACCAAGAAAGTACATTCAACGATGGTTAAATAGTCACAGGCTCGGAGCTTGTCACCGTCCATGTTTTGGAATTACTTTTTTGTCCATTGTATTTCTCCCATCACTGTCTTATGAATAGTGGATTAATCCCTTTCCTTTTGTTCTCGCTTTCAGATTTTGTCAAGCATGGATTCTGAAGGGGGACTTCCTTTTTCTTTCGATAACCTCACGACATTGGAGATCCATACTGACTGGACCAAAGATGTAAGTATAGGGATAATATGCTTGCTTAGAAGCTCTCTCCACACCATCTCCATAGGCGTAAATTGTTCTAAGTCCACAGAAGAGGTAATGTTTGTGTGTGTGGCCTGATCGTGTCAAAATCAAGATAAATTTAACCTGTAAAATATGCAAATGGATTTAGTAGTAAAGTAGGAGTGCGGGTGTCGATCCACAGGGACTAGGAATTACCTCAATTATAAGAACTGACTTTCAAAATAATTAAAAGGCAGAGAGATTTGGTGATTTAGATTATGAACTAAATTTACTGAAAACAAGAGGTTTTAGATTTTTATCAAATGAAAGGAAGTCGGATTTACCACTAACTCGATCTATAATCAATGGTTTGAGGTATTTTGTACTAATTTCATAATTAGGTCAATCAATGTAGTAGTGATGTATTCTAGCTACAAGCCAAAATACTATCTTTCAAGAAGTTCTTGTACATGTAAATTAAAAACAAACCATCTTCGATTAGACACGGACTGTCCACGCTAAACTAACACTAACTAGGGTCATGGGCACAATCTGTCTTCTCACAAGTAGGGTTCGTCTCAACTTTCAATATACTAGGTGGTGTAAAAACAATTGTATAACTTTTGCATTTATAATCACAGAAAAAAAACACATGGTTGAGATTTGGTAATGAAACCGATTATTGAGACAATCCTCTGGATTATGCAATCACCACATTTAATTGATCTAATTACAAAATAAAACAAACCATAGACACAAAGCTAGGGCTTACCAATACCCTAAGAGAAGGTTTAGTTGACCATTTGTGGAGTGGAACAGAGAAGAGAAAAGAGAGTGCTCTCAGCATTTTTGGCTTGGGATTTTTTTTAGAGAGAGAAAAGAGAGGGGGCTCTCTTCAAGGGAGTGCTTCGTCCCCTTTTAATATTGCATGAGCTCCCTCTTGTAGACCTCTCAATGGGTAGTGTCGGTCCAAAAACTTGAGCAGCTTGGAGGTGCAATTAATATGACCACGTTGCTTTCTTATCTTCTGGCACCATCCAGCTGAAATCCATCCACCTCTGTATATATAGTCATTTGATAGGGCAATGAGCTTCAAGGCAAATTGGCTTCATTTGTGTCAGACACACATTTAGGATTCCAATATTTTATTGGAGGGAAAGCCATGCATCTAGATTTCCACTTTTCAGCCGAGTATGTCTAGCTAGCCAATGAAAATTACTCAATGCTTCTCACGTCTTTATTCCATTTATGCCATTAAACGCTTTAGAATTCTCTATCTTCCGTGACATCAACGTGGAAGACCTGAAATCATAGAAATGGGATAAATAATGCCAACTAACATTTTATTAGGACATAACAAGTATCAATTGGAGGGCTCATTTGCACACAATTAAACTCTCAACATGGCCCCTGAGTATTTGTTAGTGTGTGTCGCTACCCGGACCTGCCCTGAGCACAGGCCTACCAGACAGCCGCCTAGACTCCCCAATTTGAGGGACCTATTAAAAGTTTTGGTAAATGTGAAGCAACAAAAGCATAGATTTATGTTGTTTTTTCATTATTAAAGTATGAAATTCTTAAGTAAATGCCATTATTTTTAATTTCTTAATAACAATACATGGGGCCACATAGTACAAGTTCTCCTTGTGCCCTAATAATCTGGGACGTGGGGGGGCTGCTGTCCCCGAGGGGACAGCAGCGTGCTGCTGCCCCAATTTTGGGGCCCACCCCGGTCTCGCTCCGATGATCTGAATCGTTCACTTTGTAGAGCTCGTCGAGTAGAACAACTATGCAAAAAATCAGCTTAATTGGATATCATTAAGTACCTGATCGGAGCCCATAAAACTCTTAGTCCATGGGTTACAGTGGATTTAATCCAGTGTTTCGACCGGAGTGGGCCCCGAATTTGGGGACAGCAGCCCGCTGCTGCCCCTAAGGGGACAGCAGCCCCCCTCCCTCCAATAATCTGAGGGCCAGCCCTAGTCACTAGCATTAATTTGTTTTGCTGCTGTCCTATATCACAAGTTTATAGCCATCTAAAAGGTTAACTTGTGTAATGTGACCTGTATTTGTCGGACTCGATGTGTTTAATGTTTTGTGTGAGATACTCAACGTGCCTCCAACTCAAGTTGAACTTAGAAAACCTATCATCATAATTGTATTCGTACGATAACATTTCGATTTATTTGTAGAGTTGAGATGACGATCAATATTGGAGATCTCAAGGTTAAAATATCAAGTCAATCGAGCGTCACTTGAAGGTTGCAAGGATTGATGTTGGAGGTACTAAGATACCAAAGAGTGCATTCTATTTAGTGGAATTTCTACTAAGGTATGAAACAACTTTGTAAAAAATGACTAACTTTAAAGATTGACTCTGCGGATTCTCCTCTCATACAAAGAAAGATTCGTTCTCAGATAATGAAGTTTGCACGGTCATATTGTAATGTCGTAATCTCCTTTCTTTCACCAGACTAGAGCCCCTTAATAGTGGAGGAGCTTTATTAGAACTTGTTGGCAAATTCTAATTAATATAATGCTCTTTTAACTTTGTTGTTTTGTTTTCAATTAAAGAAGCAAACGTTTGTTTGGTTGTTTTTTTTAATAAGAAAACATAATTTGTTTCAAGACTCAAGAGTAGAAAAAGAAGAAGTTATTATCATAGAAAAAAAGTACCTTAGCTATAGTTTTGATCCTTATAAGAAGGGGAGTGATTTTGCCACTCTCCAAATTGTTAACTTTTGGAGAGTGGGAAAATCAATATGAGTTGATTTTGGAGTGCCGTTAATAGATTGGAGAGTGGCAAAATTACTCCTCTATAAATATAGGTCAGTTTTAAATTCGTTTAAGTTTAATTGTCAATAAATTTTTCCTTTAGGCTCCATTTGGTTGGATGTAAAATTTTTTACAATTGAAAATATTTTCCATGTAAAATATTTTACATGAAAAAAGAAAATTTACTACTCCCTCCGTCCCCTTTTTAATGTCCAGTATTCCATTTTGGGCTGTCCCTTAATAAGTGTCCATTTGTAAAGTCAGTGGGTAAAAGTGGGTACATTTCCCATTTTGCCCCTTAAAGTAGATTGCATTTTGAAAAATTAGTGAGTAAAAGTGTAATGATGATGTTTTCATAGAGGGTAAGTAGAGAAAGTGGAGGTAAAAGTTGATGTGAAAGGTGTAATGATGATGTTTTTTTAATAAGTTGGAGTTACGAAGCGGGACACTTAAAAAGAGACGGAGGGAGTATTATTTTCCTGTGTTTGGTTGAAGTCAAAATTTATTTTCACAAATCAATAACTTGTCTACTTGTCCTCCTATAGCGTTGGGTACTTGGAGGAAAGGCAAGTAGAGAGATGAAGAACATTTCTGCCCTGGCTTGGTGCACGTGGATATAGGGAGATCAGTCTTCATTTTGGGGGAGAGAGAGAGAGAGAATCCTCCATTGCGAAGCTTTTGCAAATGTGTTCACGTGGCCGTGCAATAGTGGAATAGAATTCTTTGCTAGGGCACAACTAGTCCAGCAGCAGAGATGATTGGGTAAAATAACTTACGGAGCTTTTGGCGATAAATCGTTCTACGCCGAAAGTTGTAAAAGATTTTCCGGAAAAATTTATTTTCCGGAATTTTCAACAACCAAACATCGAAAAACATGTAAAGTGTTTTTGGCAAAATTTTTTTACATCCAATCAAACGGAGCCTTAAAGTTAAAAATATCAATGTTATCCTTTGTCGAGAAGAAGCTAAGGGGATTGAGACCGCATCACATTTGGTTTTTAAAGTTAAAAATATCAATGTTATCCTCAGTCTCTCTCTCTATTTTGTCTATATACTAGTATCTTGTTCTGACTATATTATAATATAAGGAGAATTTCTCGCTCTCCTCCCTAATCTGAGTTGTCACCATTTTCTGATGTTGAATTTGTCAAACACTTCAAACAATGTAGAATTGGGGAGTTGCCTAAGAGCATCCACAACCCGAAAGCCAAATTTTTGACATTTTTATATGTGAATTTCAATAACCAAATACTCAAATTCAGAGGGATGGGTGGGACCCTTCTCGGGTTCAATATAAATGATTAACCCATTCAATTTTTTAGAGTATTTTTTAAGGGTCTAGATAAAAAATAATCCCAATCAAATATTCATATGGGCTTGATTTACTAGTTCGATATATGACATAATTGTTGGTGTAGCATCCATTTTGCTAGAAAAACGTACCATTTTTAAGCAAAGCGTGTGGGGCACACATATCTTGTCCGGGCAGGAAGGGGGAAATCGAGGTAGAAAGAAGAGGCCCACTCGCTTTCCCTTCCCATATCTTTGTCTTCTCATATAGAAAGAAAATTAGACCCCAAAGAGCCCTTCTTTGTATGCGTCGGTATTCGCTTTAGCATTATGTAGTGGGCCGAAATATCCGAGGGGGTAAAAGAGTCTTGATGGGTCGTGCTTCTCTCAGTTCATCTGTGGATTTAAAAGTGAATTGGCATGATATGGTGACCGTCTTCCGAAGGACAAGAAGGTCCTCGTAAGCTTCGCCGAACGTCGAAGGGTTATCCGAGCGTATGAAGATTTGATCTTCTTCGGTAAGCTGTTCAGCGCTTGTTGGGACCACTTTGTTCGGATAAAACTCCAATTGTTCGGTGGACAATGAGTTCGTTTGAATTGGTTTCATTCATCCGGGGATAAGTTTATCCGGACACCGCTTTAGTAGAACCTTCTAGAAGCTTCCAATGATATGTGGGTTGTCATATCTAATAACTGAGATGACATCTCTGTATGATGTGACTTATCTGACATTGATAAACGCAACTTTGCAACCTTCAGAGAAGGGACGCCGAGTAAATGCACTGACATATGATGTCATCCGAACGGGGCACACCATGTGGGTTGCATAACCAGCCTGTGTAGCACTCAATATCTTTGGCTATAAATATAGGACCACCTCCAACACTAAAGGGGTCTAGAAAAAATTTACTTTTTGCTCTCTACTCTCTCTCACGGCAAAACTATTCTTCTTCTTCCTCCTCTGCCATACTAACTTGACCATCGAAGCTTCTTCCCGGAGGTACAACCCCCTCCGGCTCTGCAGGTACGAAAGATTACTTCAACATTTCCATAGACTATAGAAGAAGGCTCAAGAAGGAAAAACACGGTGAAATCAGCAACCCCCACCCAAATTGGTGACTCTGCTGGGGACCGATCGAGAGCGCACAACTTGCTTAGTGGACCTGATATCACTCCAGATCGTGCTCTTTCACTTCTCTCTTCTTCTGTACAAAAAACAGATGGCACAACGACTTCCACCGCTGGGCCCAGAGAACTTCACCCTCGATTTGGCTGGATTCGGGCCTGTCAATCTCGAACCCAGTTAGACTACTAGGATGAATCCCCCAGTTTCTCGTCAACTCTCTTTTTCTCAAACCGAGTTGGATATCGCCTTGGCGGAGCAAAAACGCCAAGCGGCGGTTATAGCCATGCTCCAACAACGACTAGAGGATCGGGATGATGGTGTGGTTGCTACGCCGACTCACATAGATCATGCCGAACCAAGTCAACCAAAGAAGCCACAAAAACGAAGCAGGATGTCCCGGACAACAAAAACCACCGAACTTATCCCGCTCGAGCCACGAAACGTGTTCGAGCGCCTCTAACCCGAACGTCAAACCCCTATGGCTACGCGCCCCAGGCTTGCGAGTGTCATCTATGCTGAAAGCTCAAGGTCGTCAGCTACGAGTTCTATGGCTGGCACCAATAGGGCGGCATTATAAGCCAAACGCGTTGCCTCCTACGGTAGGATGTGGAATTGAAGAAAGGAAAGCAGCTCATGAACCTGAATCACCCACTGCGGTATACCCACACTGGGGAATATCAAGGACGATTCGAGCGTTCAAGATCAATTTTCGAACGCCATCGTGAGGAGCGACGTTCGGTCCATTCTAAGGATCACCACGGAGCGATCAGCAAGGAACGTCATATAAGGTATGATAATACAATAGTCTTACATGATCAGTACACAGGTTTGCCGATCGTGTATCAACCCATCGACAAAGATGCTGTTTCGCGCAATGAACACCCACCGGGCTTTAGAGGAGAAGCCCCAGGACCCTCGGAAGAAAGACGTCATCGACACTGAGGGGAGAGCGAACGTCCACGACATTATCACCAAGAGCGTAGGAGGATTTCCGAACCAGGTGTTTCCACACTACCTCCTGTCATTCGGCCGAATCCCACTCCCGAAGATAATTCAAAGCTCGGAAAGGCGAAGGCCTCCCCGTTCATTAACTCAATTCAACAAGAAAGGCCACCCGAACGATTCACCATGCTGAAACTCAAGCGTTATGAAGCAAAGGAGGACGCAGTCGCGTTCGTTTGCCGCTTTTGGCAAACCATGAGCTTGCACAATTTCTCCAACGCGCTCATGTGTAAGATTTTTCCCCTTACGCTGAGTGAGCCAATCATGCTCTGGTACAATCAGTTAAAGCCCAAGTCAATCACGTGCTTCAACGAATTAGAATTGGAATTCACGAAACGGTTCATAACGAGTAACGTCTAGCCGAAGGCATTGTCTATGCTTGTGAACATAAAGAGGGCGGCGGGAGAAACCCTTCGGCTTTACACAGAACGATATTGGGAGGTGTACAACCTGATCCCCGACTCTGACCAAGGTGTTGCGACCGAATCATTCATGAATGGGTTGGACGCTTTTTCGGCTATGTTTCGTGATCTCTCACGAAACCCATCGAAGACCATGGGAGAGCTGATGACGATTATCGAAAAAGACTGCGTGCACGAGGAGGCAGTTGCCGAGCGAAAAGTTCTGAAAATATCCAACTCTTCTAAAATGTCTCCAGCTGCCAAGAAACAAGTGGCCAACGTAAGGGAACTTCTAGGAGCATGCAAAGCAATAAAAATGAGCAGCAATCGCTGCGGCAAGACAAGCGGGAGCCATGACCTGATGAATATGTTGCCGAACATACCGCAGTCACAATGCCGATTTACAAACTCTTAAACGCTATCGACAAATTACCATTTTTTGTTTGGCCCACTGGGTTCTTAGGAACTGCAAGGAGTGGCCTTGGGATGTGTACCTTTCATAAGGAGCGGGGACACTACACTACTCAGTGTCGGCTGTTCAAAAAATATCTGGAGGAACTTACCGCTACCGGGCATCTCAACCCGTGGATCGATACCAGGAAAACCCGCTGCCTCCTCCCCCACCTCTCATCGGAAACCTTGTGAGTGTCATTCAAGGCCTCATATCCAAAGAGAGAATTCCCGAGCTACAATCCGAGATTGATAGAGCTATCACCGCTCTCTCAATTTGTAATATTGGTGTTTCGGCTAAACGCAAATGGGAGGATCCAAACTGTAATGGGCCCATAACCTTTACATCCGAGGATTTGAAAGGAGTCCAACTTCCTCACACGGACACTCTCGTTGTTACCTTGGCAATAGACAAATCCATCGTCCAGCGAGTGTTGATTGATCAAGGAAGTTCGGCAGATGTAATGTTTTTCTCGACATTCAAAAGCCTTGGTCTCCTTCCCGCGCAGCTCCGAGTGGCATCAGCTCCCCTCATGAGCTTCACTGGTGCTCTGGTTTGGCCACTCGGCTTGGTAACCTTAGCCGTATGAGTAGGTTCCCGAGTCATTGACGTCAAATTCGTGGTGGTAAGCTCGTCGAGCCCCTATAATGTCATCATCGAACGGGCCTGGCTTCATGGGATGTAGGTGGTCACTTCCACTTTTCACCAATTATGAAATTCGTAGGGCGGAATGGACGACAGGAAACCCTCCGAGAAGATCAGGTACAATCCAAAAATGTTACATCAGTACTGTTACCAACAACCGAGCTTGCTTGGAGGTGCAGTGTGTTGAGACGGCTGACTTCCCAGTACCTGACGATGTGGGATTGCCGGCCAACCAAAGGTCAACTGAGGAACTTGTCAAAATGCCAATAACAGAAGACGGAGGGCGATACTTCCTAATCGGCAGCTCTTTGAGCAAGACCGAGCGGTGGGAACTGTTTGACTTCCTTATGAGAAATATCGAAGTATTTGCTTGGACTCCGCAGGAAATGTCGGGCGTGGATCCCTCGTTTGCATGTCACTCGCTGAACGTTGACCCGAACAGGAAGTTGGTGGTGCAGATGGTTCGACGTTCGGCAGCGACACATGTGGAAGCAGTAATGACAGAGATAGATCAACTATTGGTAGCTGGAGCAATTCAAGAGGTTTTATATCCAACTTGGCTCGCCAACCTTGTCGTTGTGCAGAAGAAAAATGGGAAATTAAGGGTTTGCGTCGATTACACGAAGCTCAACGATGCATGCCCAATGGATCATTTCCCGCTTCCTCGGATAGAACAACTGGTGGATGCAACAGCAGGATGTGAGCGGCTCAGCTTCATGGATGCGTATCAGGGCTACCATCAGATTGCACTGGAGGAGGAAGACCAAGAGAAGACTGCTTTCATATCTCCTCGAGGGACCTATTGTTATAAAGTCGTTCCGTTCAGCTTAAAGAATGCTGAGGCTACTTTTCAGCACACCATAACCAAGATGTTTCCCTGGATGCTCGGGCGAATATTGGAGGCTTACATCGACGATTTGGTATGTAAAAGTAAATTCACTCGGAACCACCTTTGGGATTTGGGCGAAGTTTTTGCCGTTCTAAAACGACGAAAACTACGCCTCAACGCTGAAAAATGTGCGTTCGGAGTTAGTTCCGGCAAATTCCTTGGTTACATGGTGAGCTGCCGAGGAATCGAAGCCGACCCAATCCAGCTAACGGCCGTGCAAAATCTCTGAGCTCCAACCACAATCAAGGAAGTGCAACGTCTTGCTGGAATGGTGGCCACCTTAAATCGTTTCATTCGACGCTCGGGAGATCTTTGCCGTCCATTCTTCCAAGCGATCAAGACAAGTCAACGACGATTTGTGTGGACTGAAGAGTGTGCGGAGGCTCTGCAATCCTTGAAAGAGTACCTTTCCCACGCCCCGCTCCTTGTCAAACCGTTTGCCCGAGGAATACCTGTATCTGTATTTTGCAATTTCAGACCACGCCACAAGGTCTGTTCTCGTTCGAAAAGAAGGGATGGTACATCAACCGATCTTTTATTCCAACAAGACGATGACGGATTCTCAGACGAGGTACTTGCCTATGGAGAAGTTAGCATTAGCTCTTGTTTCGGCAAAGCTGTTCTTCGGAGCTCTTGTGGTCCTCACTGAATTTCCTCTCAAAGCTGTTCTTCGGAGGACGGACTCTTCCAGTCGCATACTGATGTTTTCCCAAGATTTGGCAAATTTCGATATCCAGTTTGAGCCTCGAACAGCAATTAAGGGACAGGCTTTGGCCGATTTCTTTGCCGAGCTCACACCTGGATTGCATGACGAAGTTTACAACTTAGCCATTGCTGTGGAAGATGCTCGGTTTGCCGAAGAATAAGTTATGGAAGACCAGCGCGCGCCTATTCGTGAGCCTTTACGTGCTCGGTACACTTTGGGTGTCAAAAAACCCAAAAGGGAATGGAAGCTCTTCTTAGGAGACGCGTGGCGCATGACGGTCGACGGAGCCTCAAATATCAATGGAGCAGGGGCAGGCGTCGTGCTCGTCTCCCCGAGCGGAACGGTGCACGAAAATGTCATTTCCATTGGGTATCCGGCGACTAAAACCGAAGCAGAATATGAAGCCCTCATTGCCAGTTTACAACTCGCCATTCGGCTTGACGCGGATTCGGTCCACATTTTTTGTGACTCTCAGCTAATTGTAGGCTACTTAAACGACGATTATTAGGCAAAAAACCAGTGCATGAATACCTATGTTAGCCATGTGTTGGCCTTGTTCAAACGATTTGGCCGTGTTGAAGTGGAGTGGATCGCCCGGGAGCACAATGCGCATGCCGACACCCTCGCCGGACTAGCCTTGGTCTACAAGACTTTAGGCCATCTCACCATTGTGTTTGGCGAAGTAGAATCCCCTAGTTTCGAGCCTACTTCCCGTCCGGTGGCGGCGATCACATTCGATCCAAGCCAAATGGACCCCATAGTTGCATATCTAAAGGATCAAGTCCTTTCGACCAATAAAAGAGAGGCCCATAAGATCCGTTGCCGAGCAGCGAATTACTTCTTGGATCCGAGCAACAACCTTTACCGAAGAACATTTACCGGGCCTGATTTACAAGTTGTCCACGAAGACCAAGTACAAAGTGTTTTGGACGAGCTTCATTCTAGAAGTTGTGGCGCACATTCGGGTGGACGCACTATGGCTCAGCAGGCGTTGACGCAAGGTTACTGGTGGCTAAAAATGGTCAAACAGTCGGAAGATTACGTGAAATGCTGTGTTCGGAGTCAGCAGCAAGCTTCTTTAATCCGCCAGCCTGCCTTTCCTCTCAAAATGATCACTAGTCCGTGGTCATTCGCGGTCTGGGCTTTTGATATCGTTGGCAAAATGCCGAAGGCACCTGGAGGATTTGAGTACTTGCTCATGGCTACCGACTTGTTCACCAAATGGGTGGAGGCTTCCCCATTGGTCAAGACCACGGCAGGAGATGTTGAGCGTTTCATTTGGAAGCACATCATTTCTTGGTTCAGCGTGCCATATGCCATCCTTTCCGACATCAGCTCTCAATTTGTTGTTGTTGCCCTCAAGGTCTTCTATCACAAATGCCACATCACTATTCACAATTCATCTGTGGCGTATCCTCAGGGGAGTGGACAAGCCGAAGCTTCCAATAAGACTATCACTCGGGGGCTCAAGCGTCGTTTAGATCGAAAGCTTGGCAAAAGGGTTGAAGAGCTCCCGCATGTTTTATGGGCCTACCGTACTACTCCTAGGCAGTCCACTGGGCGCACCGCATTCTCTATGGCTTATGGTATGGAAGCCGTACTCCCCTTGTCCACAATGATCCGTATGGTTCGCAAGGAAAACTTTAATCCTATGGATAATAATGCTCTCGTCGGTGCCGAGTTAGATTTTGCTAAAGAATTACGGGATAATGCTAACCTTCAGCATGCAGCGTATTAGTAGGAAGTCGCTTGGGGGTACAACAAGAATGTCCAGGCTCGGCCGTTCAACATAGGGGATTTGGTTCTCCGAATGGTTACCGAGGCGGCAAAACTCACCAAGCTTAAAGATCCCTATGAAGGTCCTTACCGAGTAACAGAAAAGATTGGCCATGGCGTTTACAAACTTGCAGAGATGGATGGAACGCCAACCGCCAACCCGTGGAACGCTCAAGAGCTTAGGAAGTTCCATAACTTCCTTACTGTTCCATTCTTTTCACTTTTGCATTTTGCTTGTTTTTTATCGGGATGTAGAATTTTGGGCATGTTGTGAATAACAATGGTTTTACTTTCCTCTTTGTTCTTTTCGGCATCCCTTTAATTGGGCATTCCACCTAGCCCGGGTTCTCGCCTTCGAGGCCCGGCCCTTGTATCCCAAATGCCTTCGTTTGTGTCGATAATACGTTTGTTCGGGCGAAATTCTCGTAGCCCACGATGATACGTTTGTTCGGGCGAAATTCTCGTAGCCCACGATGATATGTTTGTTTGGAAGAGACTCTCATAGCCATTGATAATTAGTTTGCTCGGGCACACTTCTCATGGTTCTCGTTTCTTCCTTCGGTTCGGCCACTCGCACTTTCGGTATCCACGACTGCTGATTTATTGTGTACCCATTTGTTTACCTTACTGGATTCTCATTTTTACACTATGACCATCCATTAAGACAGGGGGCTTATACTTGGGTACACATATACGGATCCAAACCGAACAAAAAGACTTGGCAAATTTTTCAGTTTTGGGCTATCTGAGTTCCTTCACAATAAAGACATATATAGAAAGGAGTTAAAACGAGTAAATAGACTTGCAAATTTTTTATAAAATTCACAAAAGTTATCAGTTACCAAGGCATGGCGGAAGTAAACCGTTCGGCGCCATATCCTCAAACCTGTTTTAATTACATCTCATAGTTCGGCAAGGCCCAAACTGTTTGGTGCCGACCATATCAAAAAAAGAAAAAAAGCCATCCAAAACCAAAACAAATTAAATTCAACTTGCTGCAGGAGCATCTGAAGGGGTTGGTACGGTAGTAGAGTCGGTAGCATCAACTGTTGTCTCTTTTACTTCAGCTTCGGCAGGGGCGAGGGGAGACATTTCCACCAAAGTCCTCCTTTCGTCGTCAGGCTCAACCCCTATGTCGTCGAGACCCCTGTTGTATCTAAGCATAAAGCTGTCTTTGTGCTGGCCCTCCCTCATCTCAGCCTGAACTTCCAGAATTTGGTCCGCCAAGTCTTCCTCGGCTTGGGCATACCCTTTATCATAAAGTTCTTGCAGCTCCTTCTCCATCTCCTTCTTCATCTCTTCCCGTCCCAGAGCTCTTCCCTCTGTAAGACCCTCGTCTTTTCCTTCGGCCTTGGTATGCTCGGCCGAGTCCTGAAACCCCTTGATCAGGTCATTCAGATTTGAAATCTGAACCTCCTGGCCTTGGCGCACAAGCTCGGATTGCTCCAAGCTCTTCTTGTAGTCCTCGGCAACGTTTTTGTTATGCTCAACTGATTGCTTCAGAAACTTTGACTTATTGTCATGCTCAGTGAGATAACACTGGGCACTCATGATGGACTGGGTGACCTACAGTCAAACCAAATGAAATTTATCCTGGGAAACTAAGGCGAACGTACAAGAAATCATTACAAGTATGAGAAATCTACTTACTCTTCCAACATGAAAGTAATACGCGCTTAAGGCTGCCTTCAGAGACGGGGAGCTTTGTATGTCCCTCGATAAGGCTAGCCCGGAGTTGAGGGTGAAAGCCAGGGAGGTGTCCTCCTTTAGGCTGTCCGACCTTAGGATCTATTTTTTACTCGGAATGATGAAGTTGGGGTCCCATGGGGTGTCGAGATCCGAGGAGGGCTCCATCCCTTCTTTCTCCCCTTCTCCCTGAGCCCCTTTTGGTAGCTCAACCTCTTGACCCTTCCCATTCGGAGTTGTCTTTGTCTTCTTGCTCTCAAGGGGATATCCTTCGGAGAGGAGGGGGCGGCGAGTGGTCGTTTTTTAGACAGTTGGGGGGCGGGGGGGGGGGGCGGGGTTTTCTTGCTCGGGATAGAACTCGAAGCCCAGGAAGCCCCAGCCTTTTTGAGCTCGGTTTTCTCCCTCTCCTTCTCCTCCAGTTTCTTTTGGAGAATGGCCTTAATACTCTTGGGAGGCATTTCTTCTGGCTCTTGGAAGGGTTCTGCTTCGGTAGGCAAGTGAATTTTTCCTTGGAGAGGCTTTTCTAGGCTCGGGAGAAGCTCTTCAGGAATGTCCTCCGAGCTCGCCCTTTCGTCAGTTACCTTCTTTCGAATGCGAGCCCCATATGTAGCTTCGTACTTGAGAATTGTTGGGGCGTCCCTTTCTTCCCTCGGAATGGTAAGAAGGGACTTAGCTAAGCCGCAACCTCTTGCCGCCCTTAAGAATATTTTGTTTAGTCTGGTGGTATCTGCCGAAGAAAGACACAGCAAAACAGTATATATATAAGTATACTAAGAACAGAATGAGACGAGACAGAAAGAATGCACGAGTTAATATAGCACCAAAATGATGAAAATAAGTAAACAATTCATACTCGGGGATCCTCTTCGTGTAGCGATTTCAAATTGCCCATACTCTAGCTCGGGAAACTGATAATTTCCCCGAACCTTGACGTAATCCAAGGCCCATTTCTCCGAGTCATACATACCCTCGGGAATGAACTTCTCCATCTTTCTCCTAGAGCATAGGTAGTATCGGGAATATCTAACATTCCGCGACACCATGTAATTTTCGAAGAAGTGATAGGCTTCAAGTTTGAACATTTTTATTTCGGCTAGTTTAATCACCAAGTGGATGATATGGTAAGAATTCACACTCAGTTAGCACGGAGTAAGTTCAAAACGGTGGAGGATCTCCCTCAAGACTCTATGCATTGGGAATTGAAGACCCCCTTCCGTGATCGCTATCAAGGGTACAGTGATGTGTTCGTCACTAAATCTTATTCGGGGGCCTTGGACCGGCGTAATGACGACATCGTCAGGAATGTCGTAAAGTGCTCGAAAAAGGTTCATGCTCCTCTCATCTTGGAAGCATTCCCAATAAGGGCAGGGATCCCTTCCCGTTCGGTCAGGAATTACATCGGGATCCAGCTGAACAATTTTTCTCTTCACCCTTGGAGCTTGAGATGAAGACTCTCCGACGACGCCGGTTTCCTCGTTCGTTCGGATTGACGAAGCAATAGGCGTTTCTCTTTTGGACTCAGCCTCGTCTGCTTCTTTAGTGTCTTCTTCCTCTTCCACTTCGTCGTGTGGAAGTTCTTTGTCTGACGACTCCTTATCTATATCTATGATATTGGGGTCTGGCCCCATTGTTCGGAGGGGAATTACCTTGGCGGGATAGTCAATCCCTTTGACTCCTTCGGGATCCCCTTCGCTCGACCCGGTTCGATAACTTCGGGTGAACTCTCTGATTACTTCGGCTAATTGAGGATCAACCCTACCGAAGTTCGATGCTCCAGTATCCACCGACTGATAAGACTCACCCGACAAGGTTGATTTTGAGGACTCCATACCTAGAAATAAACAGTGCATGGGATAAGACCGTTAGCGATTTGCATGGCCAAGAATCTAAGTGCCTATGTTTGGTGTTCTATGTTATTCCGAGTGATCGGGGACGGACATTCGGGAACCCTACGTGTCTCCAATGGTGAAAACAATGGTTAAAAGCTTAGTATTTACTTCTCAAGCTTTTTCGTAATATATTTATCAAGCTTCTTAATGAGTATTCCTTTGGAAAACTCACGCTTGGAGTTACCCTTTTGTTCGGAAGAACACGAGTTGAAGATGAACATGTGTTCGGAAGAACACATGACCATGTTAGAGATCAGGCGACTATTTCAATCAAAGCAAAAAAGGAAAAACCAACTTTAAGGGGGCTGGAAACATTCGAAAATAACCAAAATGTGTCGAAAAGTGTCAAAGTTCAAGAAATACTTGAAAATCGAGAAAAATCTATGATCAAATCCTTCAAATTTGCAAATTTCTGGCGATTTTCGGTCTTCAACGTCGCAAGAACAGAGAAAACGATTGAGGATGGGGAGAAAAAGTGATTTTCTCTCTCCATCCTCTGCCTTTTATACTTAGAGCGGAATTCGAAGCGGTATCGAACCCCAACCATTGGATTAGAGCGGGAGATTGATGTGTCGTTCGATAGCTGACACGTGTCATGCCAAGAAACGTGCTGTACTGTCACCCAGTAAGATCATGACGCATGGCATTTTTGAAAACGGTGGTTACAGACGCATCAAATACAGATCAAAGGAACATACAGCGAAGTTCAGATAAGTTTTTTCATTCGGTTTGCTTTAGCTATTCAACAAACCGCGGTTCCTTCGGAGAGAAGCTTATTGTTCGGCTGTTTTATTCAACTCATCCTTCATTTCCGAACAAATGGAGAAGAAGTAGAGGGGCTATTGTAGTGGGCCGAAATATCTGAGGGGGGTAAAAGAGTCCTGATGGGTCGTGCTTGCTTGAGCTCATCACGTAGTTGTCTCAGTTCATCTGTGGATTTAAACGTGAATTGGCATGATACGGTGACCGTCTTCTGACGGATAAGAAGGTCCTCGTAAGCTTCGCCGAATGTCGAAGGGTTATTCGAGCATATGAAGATTTGATCTTCTTCGGTAAGCTGTTCAGCGCTCGTTGGGACCACTTTGTTCGGATAAAGCTCTTATTGTTCGGTGGACAATGAGTTCGTTCGAATTGGTTTCATTCGTCCGGGGATAACTTTGTCCGGACACTGCTTTAGTAAAACCTTCTAGAAGCTTCCAATGATATGTGGGTTGTCATCTCTAATAACTGAGATGACATCGCTGTATGATGTGACTTCTCTAATACTAACAAACGCGGCTCTGCAACCTTCAGAGAAGAGATTAGTAAATGCACTGACATATGACGTCATCCGAACGGGGCACACCACGTGGGTTGCATAACCAGCCTGTGCAGCACTCAATATCTTTGGCTATAAATATAGGACCACCTCCAACACCAAAGGGGTCTAGATAAAATTTACTTTTTGCTCTCTACTCTCTCATAGCAAAACTATTCTTCTTCTTCCTCCTCTGCCATACTAACTTGACCATCGGAGCTTCTTCCCGGAGGTACAGCCCCCTCCGGCTCTGCAGGTGTGAAAGATCACTTCAACATTCCCACAGACTATAGAAGAAGGCTCAAGAAGGAAAATCACGGTGAAATCAGCTCCTCCCACTCTATATTGAAGCGGGGCTTGTTTTTTGGTGGCAAGAACAATGGAGTATATTTTTGTTCAACGCCATTTGTTGGCAAATAAGAGAGCAAATGATAACTTGGTAATTAAGAAATACGCTGTTTTGGATCCCAGCTTCATTCATGTCATCATTTTTTATACCCTCGGACTATGCATGAAACTACAATGAAGTGTTCAAATTCAACTCACAAAAACCACCCTTATACTATATAGTGATGCATAGGTAACATATATATAGCCATGCACGTTCGAAAAGTGACTACTTAGTTCCTTTGAAGCACCGCTATGTACTACTCCAGAGTGCTCCAACACCATATATATATGGAGAATTCTACCGTCATCCCTTTGGGATGACTATTGCTTTTTACTTTTGTACGTTTTGTGACAGAGTTTTGGCAGGTGGAAGGCTCTTCTCTTTAAATGACAAAACTAACCTCCCTCGTTTCCCTTCCCTCCTTTTCCCCTAAAAATAACTTTCTTTTCCCTCCTCTTTCTTTTACTTTACTCTTTTCTTTTCCATTTTAAGATTGCATTTTCTCTCTCTCTCTCTCTCTCTCTCTCTCTTCAACTCTGAACTCGAAATCTCGACTACACCATTGGAGGGAAGAATTACAGAGGTAACACCCATTGTTCCCGTTTTCCATTCCTTCCCTCCCTCTCTATTTAAATCGAAAGCTTCTGCTTCACATATAAACTTCAAAATGTAAATTTTACTAAACCCTGTTCTGTACGATTCTCTCGTGTTCTAGGTCATTTATCGCTCCACTGTAAGTACAAATCTTCTTCTGCTTAGATTTCCTTTGTGTTTAGTAGTATTATTTCCGTCATGATCATTCAGTTGCTCTTTCTCCGTCCGCGTCTCTGTCTGGTTGCCGAGAAACCCCCCCAAGCAAAATAGAAACTACTTTTTCTTTTTTCTTTTTTGAGTTTAAGTTTTAGTTACTTTTCGTCTTGAGTTTCAAGCAGTCAAATGTAGTTTTTCAGTTAGGTATAATTAATTGTGACATTTTTTTTTTTGGGTATGGATTTTTTGTGATTTCAAATTCTCTGAATTTTGTTTCTTTTTCTTCGTTTTCCTGCAACCAAACGGAACGCAGCATTCGTTGATTTTTGTTTTCCTACTTTTGTTTCGATTTCGGCTTGTAGAAGACAACGGTTGTTTCGATTTTTGTTTTCCTACTTTTTGTTTTCCTACTTTTGTTTCAATTATCTTGATTAGTTATGCAGATTTGATAAGATAAAAATGCATATTTGATTAAGGTAAAAATGCGCATCATGTTTTTATTTTTTCATACAGGGTGGTACATATGGAAGTTGTTGGGATCTACATTTATTTTGTTTTTGAAGATCTCAGTTCAATTTGAAATACTTTTGCACAAAATGATGGCAGGAACATGGCTATTTGGGGATTAACTTTATGTTGTTTCCATAGATCCCAACTCAAGTTGTAGATTTTTGCACAAATAGTAGTAACATGGATAGTTGGGAAGTAATTTTGTAAAAAAAGGTAAACTATTTATGCAGATTGATGGTTATTTTGGATACCCAATTGTAAGTTGAATTTCATTATAATTTGCATTTTATATTTGTATGTGCCTTGCTATTGATGTTGGAAATGTGCGATTGTTGTATGGATTTAAAGCTTTGAATAGTTTAGTATAAGATTTGGTGAATTTTATGCATTTTGTGATTAGTTTTGAAAAAATCACTCTTAAGGGCAAAAAGAAGTCAATAAATACAAAGAAAAAGAAAGAATAAAAGTAAACCTCGAGGGGTTGGTCTAGTGGATAAAGTCTGAGACTTAGGGTTTGCTTCTTCTGAAGGTATCAAGCTCGAAATCTCACAAGTGCTATTAATTTTTTTGTGGTTAGTTCATACAGGGCGGTGGAATTAGGTATCTGTGATTAGTTGAAGTACGCGTAAGATAATATGGACACTTGAGTGTTAAAAAAAGAAAAGAAGCAAAAAGTAGCCGTGAATAGGGCTGCAAACGAGCCGAGTCGAGCTGAGTTTTGCCTTGCTCGAGCTCGGCTCGCCTTAGTTTTCCTCAGCTCGAGCTGGGCTCGAGCTCGAATCGAGTTGAAATATGTGAGCTCGAACTCGGCTCGAATATATATTCAAAAGCTCGAGCTGGGCCCGGCTCGGCTCGAATGGCTCGTTCGGTACATGTATGGGTATTGGTATATGTATGTGTGTGTGTGTGTATATATATATATATATATATATATATGTATATGTAAGCTCGAGCTCGGCTCGAATGGCTCGTTTGGTATATGTATGTATTGTACATGGCAGCTCGCGAGCTCAACGAGCCGAGCATCAAGTGGCTCAAGCTCGGCTCGTTTATGAAACGAGCTGTAAATGTTGGCTCGAGCTCGTTCATTTGCTTGATGAACCGAGCTCGAACGAGCCGTTAGCAAGCCGAGTCACGAGCCGCTCGCGAGCGGCTCGGTTCGTTTGCAGCCCTAGCCGTGAATATTAAAAAAAAAAAAAAAGTTTGCTGTGGACTTGCAACAACAAAAAGTAAAGGTGAACAAATAAAGGCAAAGTTGGCATTTAGGTAAAATAAAAATTACATCTGACATTCAGGAAACAAAATGGGCTTTTAGTTGCTGTCCAACTTTCTTTCTTTTGTGACATGTGGATTTATATTATAAAATAATAGGTATTAATGTCAACCCAATGGGTTGATTATAAAAGGGTCGTGTGTGCGCATATAATCTTTATCCAGTGAGGGATCCCACACTATTTTACCGTGCGGACCTCTCTTTTTCGATCAAATTTTGATAATTCGAATTGCTCAAAGTGATCAGAACGTGATTTTAAGGGTATCTGCTAGAAATCGAAAAAAAAAATGACCGGGAAGAGCTTGATCGGAGCAGTTTTCATTGAACAGTTCAATAAAAAACTGTTCAAATTAAGCTCTTTCCGATCATTTTTTTTACTGATTTCTTATGGATACTCTTAAAATCATGTTCTGCACACTTTGAGTGGTTCGGATCATTGAAATTTGCTCGAAAATGGAAGGTCCTCACGGTAGAATCGTAAAGAATCACTCACTAGATAATTTGTGTATATATATATAGTCCTCTTCTCCTAACAACCACCTTAACTTAATAAAATAAGTACCTTCCTTTCCCGATAGATTTCGATGATCCAAGTCGCTCAATATGTTCAGAACGTGATTTTAAGGGTACCCGCAAGAAATCAGCAAAAAAAATGACCGGAAAGGCTTCATCCGAGAAGTTTTTGTTTATTTTTTATCGAATGGTTCAAATAAAAACTGCTCGGATGAAACCTTTTTCGGTCATTTTTTTTTGCTGATTTCTGGCGGATACTCTTAAAATCACGTTCTGAACACATTGAGCGGCTCGGATCATTGAAATTCGAACGGAAAATGGGAGGAATGGAGAGGTCCTTATTTTAACTAAAATAAGGACATTCTTATTTGAAAATGATTTTATATATTCCGGGAACACCTAAAAAAATACCTCATAATTCCCAATCAAAATTTGATGATCCAAGCCGCTCAATGTGATAAGAACGTGATTTTAAGAGTACCCATGAGAAATCAATAAAAAATATGACTGGAAAGGGCTTAATCCGAACAGTTTTTTACTGAACGGTTCAAAAAAAAACTGCTCAAATCTAACCTTTTCCGATCATTTTTTTGGGCTAATTTCTCGCAGGCACCCTTAAAATCACATTCTGCACACATTGAACGGTTCAGATCATAAAAATTTGATCGAAAACTATGAGATTGAGATTTGGGGTGTTTTTTAGGTATTTTTTTGGATGTCTCTTGAACCGCCTCATATATATATATATATATATGTATATATATATATATATATATATACATATATATATATATATGTATATATATATTCAGTTTCAATCAGGTAAGGGCGCCCTTACCTTGTTAAGGTAAGGTCCTCTCATTTTCTGATCGAATTTCTATGATCCGAACCGCTTAATGTCTTCAGAACGTGATTTTAAGGGTACTCGCGAGAAATCGGCAAAAAAAATGATCGGGAAGGGTTTGATCTGAGCAGTTTTTATTTATTTTTTATCGACCGATTCAAATAAAAAATGCTCGAATGAAGCCCTTCTTGGTCTTTTTTTTTGCTAATTTCTCGCGAGTATCCTTAAAATCACGTTCTGAACACATGGAGCGGCTCAGATCTTCAAAATTTGGTCAAAAAATGGGAGAAAAGGGGAAGCCCTTACCATAATACGGTAAGGGCGCCTTATTAGAAATGGACTCTATATATATATATATATATATATATATATATATATAGACCGTCTCTTGTAAGGACCACCTCATTTTAATAAAATGCGGACCTCCTATTTTTCGATCAAATTTCGTGATTCGAGCCGCTCAATGTGTTCAGAATGTGATTTTAAGGGTACGCGCGAGAAATCAGCAAAAAAAAAGACCTGAAAGGGCTTGATCCGAGCAGTTTTTGTTTATTTTTTATCGAACGGTTCAAATAAAAACTGTTCGGACGAAGCTCTTCCCGGTATTTTTTTTTGTTGATTTCTCGATGGTACCCTTGAAATCATGTTCTGAACACATTGAGCGGCTCGGATCTTCAAAATTCGATCGGAAAATAGGAGAAATGAGGAGGTCCCCATTTTAACTAAAATGAGGACCCCCTCATGGGAGACTGACTCTATATATATATATATATATATATATATATATAAGGACTACCTTATTTTAATAAAATGCGGACTTCCCTTTTCCGATCGAATTTCGATGATCCGAGCCGCTCAATGTGTTCAGAATGTGATTTTAAGGGTACCCGTGAGAATTCAGCAAAAAAAAGACCGGGAAGGGCTTCATCTGAGCAGTTTTTGTTTGTTTTTTATCTAACGGTTCAAATAACAACTGCTCAAATCAAGCTCTTCCCGGTCATTTTTTTTTTGCCGATTTCTCATGAGTATCGTTAAAATCACATTCTGAACACATTGAGCGGCTCGGATCATCGAAATCCGATCGGGAAAGGCGAGAAATGGGAGATCCGCATATAAGGTCCTCATTTTAATGTATTTGCCTGAAGATTTCTGTATATATATATTTAAATGTGATTCCATATACGTACGTAGTAATGGGATTCCTGCATGCAAATGTATTACTATGTTGAAGAGCTCTGGGCCTTTCAAGGGGTTTAAAGATTAAAGACAATGAAAGCATAAAAATATTATGGATTATTCTAACCTCTGCGAAAATGGTGTAAGATAATAGGTAAAAAAAATGTATTGATATCCGAGAATAGTATATTAATATTTGTGAAAGTGTATTAATATTTGTGAGATATGCGTTGATATCCGAAATATTTACTCCATGAGAAATAAATCTGGCGAGAGGTCAGCCCAAGCGTTCAACTTCTTTTTTGTTCCACAGGTGGTTCTCCCAAGACGAAATTATAGGCATTTCCAACCCACCTCCTCTCTTGAGTAAAAATTATTCGATATATTACTCCCACTATTTTATTGGGTTATTCTCTCAAATTTTTGTGATATGTCGCACCAAAATTTTGACATTAATCAGTTGAGTCTTAACGAGTAAAAAAAAAAAAAAAAGTATGACTGAAACCCTCCAAAAAGTCACTAAAGAAGAAAAAAGTTCCAGCAAGATAATTTTTCATTTCTTTAGGGTTGCCTTAAACTTTAGCCCTTTTTTCTTAGTATTTCACGATTCATCACATCTTTTTTTTTTCCCCGGAAAAAGATATAAATTATATATAGAAACACGATTACACAGACGGCTCAATAGTGACCAAACCAAAATCCAAACACAAAAAAGCAAAAGAAAGAACAAAAACAAAATACAAGAGCCTCAAAAACAGTAACAATAGCAGAACACCACAAGCCCACTCAAGACTGGGAGTCGGAAGAATCGGGTCCACCCTCCGTATGCACACAGTCACCACCACCACCACTGCTACTGCCAAAACCCCACCACCATCGCCTCCAAGAGCCGCCGGACGCCAAAGCACCAGATCCACCATAGAAGGTGGAAAACAACACAAAAATAGAGGGAAAATGAGAAATTCAAGTACGCACCCAACAAAGAGAGAAAATCTCAACCTAAATCCACAAGAACGGAAAAGAGGAGAGATCGAGCCTAGGAGAAGGTGGACTGAGAGGAGAGGAGGAAGGAAGAGATCGAGGGAGGGGAAAAAGGAGAGGGAGGGGGGATGGGAAGGCCATGGGGTACCCCAAACACACACACACTCTCTCTCGAAGCCGGGGGGGGGGGGGGGGGGGGAAGGCCATGGGGTACCTTAGACACACACTCACTATCTCTCTCTCTCTCTCTCTCTCTCTCTCTCTCTCTCTCTCT